>CAMXCT020005868.1:80304-122804 GCA_947184155.2 Cladocopium goreaui
CAGAATTGAAATTCAAAGAGCATGAAAAACTCACAAACTGTCATAAGCTATCATACATGTGGTATATGCGCCTGCAATTTTTTAACAATCTTCAGAAACTAACCTGGGAGATGCTGTGCGACATGCGAGCACAGCAGCTCCTGTTGCTGCACCATCTGGGCCATGAGTTCTGCGATAGCTTCCTTTGGGCTCGATGGGAGTAGAATTTGTCGACCCACAACTCAAGCCCTACGTAGCCTATATCCTACGGGCCAATCCCTGTTTTCATTCCTACAGGAACGCAGTTTTCTATTGAAAGCTTCTGCTGCAAATGCAAGGACCACTTGCAATTTTCGATATGGTTTAAGTCATTGGTGTTCCCTTGCTTTCGGGTATTCTAAGCCAGTACCGCTGCACATTTGCATGTCTCGGGCTCCTCCAAATCTGGTGACATTGGTTTCTCTTCGTCTGGATCCGCCAATGAAGTTGATGAAGCAGCTCGAGCATCGGACAATCCTGCACCGACAGCCAAGGACACAAAAATTGACATACCAGGCCAAGACTCTAGCTGCTCTTCCTCTCACCGAAAGCAAAACTGGGCATAAAGAAACCCCTGCCGAAAGTCTCAAGAGATCGAAAAGATTGAAACTGTCAGTTGAGCAAATTTGTGGCCGGCCAAATCATGCTAAGTCGTCGAATCTATGCAGCGCAAAACGGCATACATCGACATGCTCTAAGCTCAGCCTTCGCCCCGAGTTCGAGATCGCAGCAATGCAGTTGTTTCGCTCCTGCGATGGCCATCCACAGACACAGCTATCAAGAGGTTTGAGATGATAGGGAAAACATATTATAACCATAAAATCATAACCTTAGATTCTCGTAGTTCATCTTAGATGGTTGAAACGTCGATATCAAATTTGTCAAGTCTTTTTCTCCCCGCGTACAGTGGCTTCAGCACGTTCACAACCAGTTGACTGCCCAACGCGTAGCAGCTCCTCTTCCCTTGGGCCTCACAGAGATGGCCGAGAAGTCTCAGAAAGTTTTTCTCCCCGCCTGCTAGGTGAGGGCCTCTAGGTTTTATCAGAGGTGCACCCCGTCCTCCTCCTCCTTCTCCTTTCCTCCAGCTCCCCAACCCCGAGCGCCAGATCTCAGTTGGCACTGCCGGGACCTCGACCGCGAGCGCCAGAGTGCCCACTGACAGATAGAATGCCAGAATAGATGCCATGAAAGAATGTTGGAATAGATGCCAGATAGAATGCCAAAAAGAATGTCCGCATATATGCCAGAAAGTATGTCAGAATTTTGTCAGATAGAATGCCAGAAGAATGTCAGAGCATATAATATGCCAGAAGGAATGCCAAATAGAATGTCAGAATATGTATATTAATAATTATATATATACACATCATATCCAATATATACTTCTAGATGGTATGTCAAAAAGTATGCCAGCATAATGTGCCAGGGTGGGGATCACTCGAAGAAAGTAGTTATGTTTTTCAAGATGTTTGCATGCAGCCCTCTGGTCAGAGCGAATCATTGATCTAATCTGTCTAATCTACCAAGTCTATCTAATCTAACTAATCTATCTTATCCATCTATCTATCTGTCTAGCAATCTTCTGCGCAAAAAATTGGCTGACTCCGGATGGATTTTGAAATCGTGGCTTCCGCAGCTTACCAAGTCCGATTGCCACACTGCCTTCGAGGACAGCGTGGCACTTTCTTCCAATGGTTTTCGAAGACCGGCCTCGCCAGGTCTACAGTTGGAATGTACAATGCAATCCATCGTAGATCTTTGATGATCTTTGGTAAGTCTACTTCGTCTACCTGCATCCTAAATCCACACCATGCATAGATATTTAGAATGATCAAATCACTGGACAGGACGCGCATGTGCCAGCCACATTCAATGACCAAGTTTCCACCCAAGTAGACGTAGCGCACTGACAGCACACTGACAACGTCAGCCAGAACACTTCCTGGCCTAAGATGACTGGAGTTTACTCTTATGAACAGCCTTACATTATGTTTACTCTCCCTACATGTAAGAGAAATTCTGTGTTGATCTCTGCAGGAGCTTATGGAGTTCAACATTGGGTTCATTGACATTTAAATTCCAATACTTCGTCCTGATCGTCCTACCCAAAAGAAAAACTACCAGATAGTGCCCGGCACGCGCCGGGGCGGAAGTTTCGAAAATAGAATATGGCTATAGGAGACCCATGGCCTATAGGAACGTTTTTGTTTTGAGATGAAGAAACTGCACAAGTGGGTGAAAGAACCAGTGAACCAGTCCAACGAGTCGATGAGTCAATGAACCAATGAATCAGTGAACCAATGAAGCAACGAATCACTTGACCAGTGAGCCAATGAGTGAATCAATGAACCCATGAAGCGATGGTTCAGTGAAACAATGATTCAATAAATCGACTCATGATTCAGTGAGCCGTTGAATCAATGAATCAACGAATCAGTGAATCAATGAATGAGTGCAATGAATCAATGAAATAGTGAGTAGATGAATCCTCGAATCAGCAGCAATGATTCAAGGAATCAATGAAGCAATGAACCGATAAATCTATGAACGGGTGAACTACTGATTCAATGAATCAATGAACAAATGGCTGACTCAATTCCATGAGTGAGTCGATGGACCATACACCAAGTGAATCAATGAATCAATGGGTCACTGATTCAGTGAATCAAGGAGTCAATGAACCAATGGCTGAAGGGATGAATGAATGCGTGAATGCATGAATGCATGAATGCATGAACGCATGAACGCATGAATGCATGAATGCATGAATGCATGAATGCATGAATGCATGAATGCATGAATGCATGAATGAATGAATGAATGAGTGAGTGAGTGAGTGAGTGAGTGGATGAATGAATGACTGAATGAATGAATGAGTGAGTGAGTGAGTGAGTGGATGAATGAATGACTGAATGAATTAATGAATGGATGGATGAATGCATGAATGCATGAATGCATGAATGCATGAATGCATGAATGCATGAATGCATGAATGCATGAATGCATGAATGAATGGATGGATGGATGGATGGATGGTTGGATGGATGGATGGGCGAGCTACTGTTCTTTGTTGAGCTGCTTCTTCACTGATCACCAAAAATAATAAGTACCCTAGATCAGCTGGGTTTAGATCAGAAGACTTTGTGAACCCCCATGCGCATAAATAAACTCAAAATATATAACTTAAAAACGCATTACAAAGCACTTTTTCACATATTTAAGCATGTTATCCCATTAAAATGCATGTTTTTATCATTTTTTTTATTTTTATATCATTTTATATCATTTTTTTTTTGGTTGGGATACAGGTAAATTGGTGGATTATATATTATCTGAGGGACATGTGATACCAAACGTGTTATTTCTGGTGATTTTTTTGAGTTCATTAATCACATCTTTATATTTTCGGTGTTGTGTGCATTGCTGGTAGGTAACCTTAATAAATAATCTAAAATGTATCTGTTTATACTTCCATCTTTTCCACCCGTTCCTGATATATAAATAAAGCGTCTTGCCTGTCTTATATAATCCCGATGGGCTTCTGTATGCATTTGTCAATCCGTGTCTGTCTTCTGTTGCTTTTGTGTTGGCTATGTTCCTTTCTTCTTTATACAGTGTTGTATTTTGTCTGAATTGCTCATTAAGATTTCTTGCAAAGTTGTTCATCTTCTCATCTAAGTCTCTTTGTTTCTTGTCCGTGTCGTTCATCAACTCTTCTTTTCCTTGACGCATTAATTCTTCAAATGCTACTCTACCTATTCTTTTTGCGAATATATAATCTCATCTCTTCTCTTGTTAATACATGTTCTATTGCTTCACCTCCCATAATTCTCTGAACAACCTCTCTCCCAAACTGCCTTCCCACCTGTCTCAATGCATTAGTCATTGCTATTCTTCCAACTCCTGCTACAACTCCAATCATTTATTTTTATATTAATGTTTGATAAAAATCATTTCTAATAATAGATCTAATCATGAGTCATGAGTAATAGATAAACATATAAAACTATTTTTGTAGATAGTAAGTATCGCAATGCTCAATCAAAATCTTCGCCTGACTTTTCAGTGGAGTTAAACGAAAACTCAGAAACACCAGAGGAAACAAAACTCTATGTAACTGATATTTCTATTCCAGCGGTGTGGAAATCTACAGAGGTGGGTTTCTATGAATATATTTATGTTGTGGTCTTCAATGGCGATACATTAGTCAAAATATTAGGGTATATTTAGGTAATATTATGGTAAACTGTGATTAAAACATGAAACAATCACAAGAAAGAAATCAACATGAAAATAAAAAATCTCAAAAAATCTCAAAAAATCAAATGATGCCAAAGGCGATTACCGGGGGAAATGAGACCGAAAGCCTGAAAGACAAATGACTGCGGCAATGACTTCAACAAACATATGCAATCTATAAGCAAAAAAACATTTAAAAAAAACCACCAAAAAAAAACTGTTTTTTTGTTTTTTTTAAGCTTTATTTTTTCATGCTATCATCAAGTTTGAGATTTTTTGAGATTTTTTGAGCTTATTTGAGCTTTTTTGAGCTTTTTTGAGATTTTTTGAGATTTTTTGAGATTTGTTATTTTCATTTTGATTTCTTTCTTGTGATTGTTTCATGTTTTAATCACAGTTTACCATAATATTACCTAAATATACCCTAATATTTTGACTAATGTATTGCCATTGAAGACCACAACATAAATATATTAATATATTCATAGAAACCCACCTCTGTAGATTTCCACACCGCTGGAATAGAAATATCAGTTACATAGAGTTTTGTTTCCTCTGGTGTTTCTGAGTTTTCGTTTAACTCCACTGAAAAGTCAGGCGAAGATTTTGATTGAGCATTGCGATACTTACTATCTACAAACATAGTTTTATATGTTTATCTATTACTCATGACTCATGATTAGATCTATTATTAGAAATGATTTTTATCAAACATTAATATAAAAATAAATGATTGGAGTTGTAGCAGGAGTTGGAAGAATAGCAATGACTAATGCATTGAGACAGGTGGGAAGGCAGTTTGGGAGAGAGGTTGTTCAGAGAATTATGGGAGGTGAAGCAATAGAACATGTATTAACAAGAGAAGAGATGAGATTATATATTCGCAAAAAGAATAGGTAGAGTAGCATTTGAAGAATTAATGCGTCAAGGAAAAGAAGAGTTGATGAACGACACGGACAAGAAACAAAGAGACTTAGATGAGAAGATGAACAACTTTGCAAGAAATCTTAATGAGCAATTCAGACAAAATACAACACTGTATAAAGAAGAAAGGAACATAGCCAACACAAAAGCAACAGAAGACAGACACGGATTGACAAATGCATACAGAAACCCATCGGGATTATATAAGACAGGCAAGACACTTTATTTATATATCAGGAACGGGTGGAAAAGATGGAAGTATAAACAGAGACATTTTAGATTATTTATTAAGGTTACGTACCTACCAGAAATGCACACAACACCGAAAAGTATAAAGATGTGATTAATGAACTCAAAAATCACCAGAAATAACACGTTTGGTGGATTATGACGATGGCCATGTGCATATGGTTTCAGACGATAAAAAACAATTTTCTTCGCTTTTTCCATGTTTTCCATGTTTTTTTCATATTATATCATTTTTCTTCGGTTTTGTTCGTGTTTATCATCTTACCGATGGTTAGAGAATTGTTTCCGATCTAAACCCCTCCGATCCAGGGTACTTATTTAGTTTAGTGAACTGAGCGACCTCTTCGCTGAGGCACCTCTTCTCCCAGCTACTTCTTCTCTGGTCTACTTCTGCCTGAGCTACCCCCCAGCTGCGCGTTTAAACCTTTGCACCCAATGATTCTCTTCGCGCAACTGTTATAAAGCATTTAGCAACCTCCAGCTGCAATTCCGCCTGCCAGGAGCGTCGCAACATAACTGATCCTTTCCTGCGCGCAGCCGTGCCAATGCGTTTTGTCACAGCCGGTTGCAAACCCGCATAGCAGGAGCATCGCACCAAATCCACCAACGCCCGCGCAGCGCTGACCACACACAAACACGGGCTGCTCCGAACCTGCAAGGTTTTTTGCGATTTTTATGCGAAATCGAGCTATATCGAGCACATTTTGCCAACCTCGTCTTCCAAAAGTGCTCCGCGGCTGTCAGTTTTTTAGCGTTTTGAAGTGCAAATCGAGCTCTCGCTACGTGACATGATGACAAGACTGCCTCTAGACATTTGTCCGTAACTCGAAAGTTTTCGAACTAAACTTCGTTTGAAAATGCTTCGAACACTTGGCTGTCACACCAGAACGTTTTCCACTTAGTTTCATGCTCTCAATCCGGATCCACCAGTATCGGTGCCACAGGTGCCACAGGTGCCCAGGTGCCGCAGGTGCCGCAGGTGCCTTCAACTGCTGGGAACGTGACTTCCAATCCAAGGGCTTGCGATCCGCAGATGGCACCTGGGCCACTTCGCCACTCATGAAACGGACAAGTCGTACACCTTTTCATACCTTTTCAATCGTTCAAATCTTTCAAGTGGCGGCACCTTCTTCCTCATCCAACGGTTCTCCAAAATGCCTTGGCCCGATTCCATGGAGACCTGTTTCCTCATTTGTTTGTCTCAGCAAAGACGCAAAATCATACAAAATCGTCAAACAAGGCTAAGCAAGGGGCAGTGCACCACGGTGCAAACTTCAATGATGGCCTCTTCCAAGTGAAATGCCCTCAGCTGCTCAAAGTCATCCGCAGTTCCATTCATAGATCAGCGTAGCTCTTGCTGAAAACAAAACAAACTGTACACCACAGGTAATCCAGTTCCTTCAGGTTCTGTGTTCACTCGGGCTGCAGGTAAACAGACAAACTTTAGCTCATTTGGTTCCCCAACTGTTCAGAGAGTTCAGGGCCTGAAGCATCAAAATCAAATAAATCAAAATGTTGAAAACGGTCATTGGTTCAAAGCGGCTCAATTTCTCAGATGATCTCAGATGATCTTCATCCTTCTCCGTGCCTTTGTGTTTCTCAATGGTCAAGAGGAGGGAGTTTGGACCGTCGATCAGATCGTGCCATTCCTGGTGGAAGTTGCTGAGGGAAGGAGTGCCTCCATATCCTCCACTGGTACAAGTAGCAGTAAGAAAACAAAAAAGAAGTTGCAATGGTCCGATTTGCACCGGTCAAAAAGAGATCTGCACCCTGGTCTTCAATCTTTGAACACTTTGGAAGCCTGGGCCTGGTCACAAAATTAAATCAAAGTCACGCTGCCAAGTGTTTGAGCGTCAAATTTGTCACACCACCGTTTCGATGCCAAATCTGCCATCTCTAGTCATCTCCGTCGAATCTCCGTCGAATCTCCGTCGAATCTCCGTCGAATCCCGGTCCTCTTCCAAGGTCTTGTGATCGCATTGGATCCGCCGTGTATCCAAAGTCACGGACCTGTCGCCGGGACTCTGGGTATTCGAAGTGGGGTTGGTCATGATGTTCATGACCTCATTCATGGTTGTTCAACATGGTGTCTGGCAAGACTCGAATCACCGGCCTTTTCTGTTTCACACTACGAATTCAGTTCGACTTTTGAATGTGATTGGGTGATATTGGGTGTTTTCTGGTGTGTTTCCTAGCAACATGTGTCCAAGGTGTCCGTGGTCAAGGGTCGCCTCTGCCATGCTCGCAGGTGTCTTGCCAACGAAATGACCTGTCAGCTGCCGAAAGAAGCCTTCGCTTTCGCAATGTATAGTAATAGGATGGAAATGGATGGAATAGGAAGAAGAATCTTGTAGAATCCTAAAGTTCAACTGCGATAGCAGGTTCGTTGAATTTTCGAACTTGAGATTTGATACTTGCTGACACTTGCTGTCTCGCAGAACTGGACCCGCTGGTGGCTTCTGGTGACCTCCATTTGAACTCCGGGAAATTGTGACACGTGCACCAACACCCGACTGGAAAGAGTCAGGTCCTGCAGAGTGTTCGCTGTTGCAACTGCTATGTAGAACTGCTATGCCAACTCGAACGAACATCATTCCATGGGACATCACGGCACCTCCAACAAGTTGCGATACATGGCCAGAGCGGCCAGATCCATTTTGTCTGAAGTTTCAGGCCTCGTGCTCCTCGCTCAAGACTTTGAGCCGTCCCAAGATCGAAATCAACGCCTTGCGAAGACCAAAAAGCTGCGCCAGCAGCATGGCGCAGAACCACATCTGCTCCTGTCAGATCTGTCAGCGTGTACACTGTGTAAACACAATTTAACACAATCAAATCATATCAAAACCGTTCAGTCATCATTCCTGACCAGACTTCGCAGCCCACAATACCAAGCCGCAAGACCCTGCCAGACCCTGCCAGACCCTGCCAGACCCTGGAGCCTGCTGATGTTGAAGTCCTTGTGCAACAGCCTGGTGACATCTGATGACAGGTCGACGTGTCAGCGATCCAAGTGATGTCAGTGGCATCGAGTGCCGAAGTCTCAGAGTCTCAGAAATGACTCCGATAAGTTTGATCTATCTGAATGGCTTTGATGTGATCGAATAGTCTCTGCTTAAATCTGAATGGCTGGCTCTGCGCGCCTCGCGACTCTCTTCTAACAGCTTGCGTGCAGAGTCTGAAACCAGAGATAGTTCCCGTTCCTCTTTCTCCTGGAAGCTGAGACTCTTCAGACATGGGAAACCTAGCAAAATGATGCAAAATGCAAAAAAATACAGCGGATCTATAGCAAACCTCTTCTGCAAATGCTGCCTGCTGTGCCTCATCATGGAAATACTATGAAATACTGTCCGTACGTTCAAAATCAAAGGCACTTGTCGATCCTCAGAATCAAAGGACTTGAAATGACCAAACCTCTAAACCCATTTGAAACCTCTCGGATGCTGATCTGCCTCCTCGTTGCCCGTTTTTTGCTTCCTCAACACTGGATCTCTGACTGGATCTCTTTGGACTGGTTCACAATGATTCAGTTACTACATTTACGGGATCATTGTTCACATGAGTTCACATTCAGTATGACACGTCTTGAATTGTAGTGGTGGATGAAATTGGAGAAAATTACTAACTATTCACAGTTCTGGATTGAAACTTGAAACCAATGGATTCTCAGGTTCCTTTTTGATATCACTGACAGGGTATTTCCCGGTGATCCAAGACAACATGCCAACCGTTCCAGCATTCCGAGGCTCCGCCGTCTCTTGTCTCCCAAAATCTTCTGAGCATTGTCAACGACATCCTGAAGTCGTTAAAGGTGTGGCAGTCCTGCTTCAGACGCCCCCAAACATCACAGCAAGCGGACCCTATACCAATCTAAACCCATCTATATACCATCTATACCATCTAGACGTATCTAGACCGTTCTAGACCTATAGCATCCTATAGATGTTCTTTTAAGTCGCTATCTGATGAGATTTTTGGATCCCGTGGCATCTCCCAGTGGTGCCTGCCTTGCAAGTTTCTGGAGATGATCTTCCACAGGCGACGCAGGTGTAAATGGCAATCCTGCGGCGAGACTTCATCAGGTCATGGGACCTGGTTTTGCCAAAAGATCTAAAAAGTTTATGTCATTTATGTTATCATTATGTTATCATCTGTTATCTCAGTTCTGAGTCAGTTATGTCACATGTCACATCTATGTTTGTTTGGCGTGCCGGCTCGGCCCTCCTGCCAAAAATGCGCTATCCCGAGCTCGCCCTGGACGTGCAAACCCCATTGAATCAACGGAATAGCCGTGACAAGCCGTGACAAGCGCAAAACATCGCAAAAATCATCTACAGAATCTGTGTAATTATGTCATATTATTTCTCAGTCCAAGACGAGTTGACTCCAACTGTCAGGGATTGCGATATCTTACACAAGGCTCGGCCTCCAAGATTGGCATGCCTTCATCAGTTTCTGCATCTGGTGGAACTGCCTCATCAGGGTGGAGTAGAAGCCAGCAGGATAAGCCAGCAAATGCGCTGGTCAGTCACTGAGTGATTGCATCACGACAATATTCTCTGAGAGACTTTGCTGCAAATGTTCATGTTCAATCACCGCAATGTTCAATAGATTGAATGCAGAGGGGCAGGGTGGCTAGATCTGGCTCGGATTCACACGGGGCAAAAATCTACAATCTACGAAGTTCATGCAAACATTTAAAGTTGGAGAAGTTAAACACTGATTATGCCACATTATGCCTACTTAAGTTTTTCTTGTCTGATTTCTGGCTACCAGTTCTACCGTCTCATTGTTTTCTTTTCTGCTATCCCTGCACAAGGACCGCTTCTTTGGGCCGTTCCAGCCCCAACTGCGTGGTACTGATGACATCTTGAACGTGTTCACCACACCTCAAAGAGCTTTTTCGCGTCGGCCCACAGATTCTTCCAGGCGTTTTCCCAACGTTCACGTGGCAGTTGTTCCACCTAGCACCAGACACTCATCACACCAAGACAGTTGCAAAATTCTCCAAACCAAAGCAACGGTCAGAAGAGCGTCAGCATCAACAATCATAGATACAATATGATACAATCATCAACATATCGGGCACACCATCCCTTCGTCGTTACAGCAAGGCTCAGCCGCTGGCACCTTCTCCCAACGAAACCAGGGCGCCGCAGCCCAGCGACTCAAGAAGCTGAATGTGCCTTATAAAAACATCGAAATCGCAGAGCCAAAAAATCAAGGAGATGACGGAGATGATCAAATGTTTCATTATAATTCATTATAAATTATACAGTAAACATCTATATAATTCGATATACTGTTTCACTCCTTCTTTTCACCTCATCCTTATCGTTAATTTAACTGTTCATTAAACCTGTTAGAAACTCCCAGGCTGATCGGGATATCCACAGCATCCCGGTTAGGCAAACGATGACTGGCACCTCTCAATGTGAATCTCATACGGAAACATGACAACGGTGCCTGGGTCGTCCATCAGCCAGTCGTCATCAGCCCTGGAACCTGATGAATTCAACATTCACATTGTCGGCAGTGTGCGACGAGGCGGTGGGTTTAACTGGTGCAACACCTGGCACGTGGCAACGCGTGGCAACGCGTGGCATCTCACCGGCCTTTGCTGAGACTCTTGGCGTCTTTCAATGTCTCCACGGCTTTGCGACCTCGAAATCTGCATCCGAGTGTCATCGAAGCCATGTACTTGTATTGTGTATCTTGCACAATCATACCCATGTTATAGCCATGTTATACACCATGTCATATGACTCAATATGACTCCTATGTACAGGTACCATAGATCCACAATTCATATCAATTCATCATATTGGAAGAAATTCATATCAATTCTCCCCAAGAATTCGAAGAAATTCGAAGAAATTCGACTTCTTCGATGGTCCGTCGAGCAATTGGGTCCCCCTGGGTCCTGAGTCGGTTGGTAGTCTCTGGCTCTCCATGGCTCTCCAAGATCTCCGACCTGGTGCCGCTTTGGAGAGCCTGCGCCGCGACATCGCTGTGCCTCGCGGAAACGCGACACGATGAAGTCACGACACGATGAAATCATCTGTTCAAATGATTTTGGGATTGATTTTAGGATTGGTTTGGGGATGCTTTCATGATAGCTCCATGATGGTTTCAGGAATTCTTGATAATTTTATGAATGTCAAGAGATGTCGAGATGTCGAGATGTCAAGAGAAAGAAGAATTGATCCAACAGGTTCCGTTGAAGGAGGCAACGGAAAAGCATCTTAGAATATCTTAACCCTCAAAGAAATCAGCGTGTCTTGATGCACCGAGCTGCCATGTTCTTTGCTGCTTCTTCGAGCCTTGTGTCCTGTGTAATCTGGTAGCTGCACAACAAACAAATTGCTGCCAAGTGGTCAACGCAGTGAAAGCTGTTTTTGAATGTTTTGTTTGGCGGGTATTTAGTGATTTGTATGACGCCTGAAACAGGCTTCAACAGGCTCCAAAACAGACCTGATGTGGATGCACTACCTTTCTGTCCACGGTAGCAAGGAGATTTGTCTTGCATCAAGCTGTTAATGCAAGAGAGAAGCCCAACATGTTGCCAACCTTCTCTGCAAATCTCTGCAAATCTCTGCTGCCAAAGAATTTGATTCACGTCACAACGAACGCTGCCTTCTGCAACGGTCTTACGAGGTGACTTTGTTTCCATCGGACTCTTTGGAAGCGAGGTCAATGTATGGTCTGCGCAGAAGCATGTCACTGTGTCACTATATGTCCGCACCAAGCAGAGGTGCACAGGTCACATGAAAAAAAGGAAAGAACAGAAAATTGATCATTTAATGATCCTATCCTCACGTTTCGTCCTGATGTAAAAAAAACGCTCATGATAAAACCGATGCAATCACATTGACTTAGACAATTCACCGAGTACTGGATGCTCTTTGCCACGAATCAACGCAATGGCCAGAATATAAACTGTGCCTCCTTCCTTCCACAGCCTTGGGCATGGTCATGTCACTGCAGTTGCTTTGGATCACGCAAGCCACAACAAAGAAAGTGGAGTTTGAATCCTTTCAACTTGCCTGTTTATCATTGTTTATCTACATCAATCTCTGGTGAGCTGTTGATCTTCAACGCGAACTGTTGACATGTTGAGGTTTGACGGTTTGATATGTTTGACGTCTCAAAGTAGCCCAGAAGCTTCGCAGGGGCTGAAAAGCTTCGAAAGAGTCGCCAGCGCCAGGTGCAGTGACCGTAGAAGCTACGAAGAACGAAGCCAGAATTCTGCCAGGAGAATCAAGAATGACGGTGACAAATGGTGAAGTGGCAAAACCATGAGGAGAATCTAAGTCTTTAGCTCTGAGGGATACCCAAAGCTTCAACGCAGATACTAAAGTTACTAACGCAGATTGCATGCCAGTTCCTTGGAATCCCTGCGCCAGTGTCACAACTTGCTCTAGTCCCACCCAAACGTACCACTGACTTCATTAAAAATCGGAAAGAAACCTGCAAAATTCCCCGAACAGCATCGCTTCCATGATGCAATATGCATGCCTCTCCGGGAAGGTTAATGTCCTGATGGCATTGAAAGCTCGGGATTCCCATGAGAATCTGTTTGACGGCTGAACACAACAATGCATCCAGAGTGTGCATCACATGTCTTATATTGTTTTATCACAATGGAAACAAAATGTCTTGATGATTCTTGATGCATAGAGGTGTTGAGCACAGCTTCACAGTTTCACTACAGATATGCTACAGATCTCCTACAAATCTCCTGCAGATCACTTCTCTGCCAGGTGTCTGGTCGTTCCATCAAAACCGTGCACCGTTCGCGCTGCTCTTTGCATCGCTGCTGCTCTGCATCTCCGGGGCACCACTCGTGGGTCACCTGGCACCGACATCGACTGAAACGGAAAGCGTTTGGAGCAGCGAGAGGACCGAGACGCGTACGAACTGATACGAAACACATTTTGTTCGTATGGGATTTGCTGCCTCGAAAGGTCCTTGGCTGTAAGTTAAGACCAGCTTCCTTGAGGACATCGCATGGGATATCAAGATATATCAAGTGAATTCAAGTGATATCAAGGCAAAATGCTTAGCCCGTCATAATCTACTCATCCAAGGGTTCCCACGTCCCAAGCTTCATGACAGCGTGCCTCATGCTGTAGAGCCTCTCGCCGCTTACTGCGCCGGCACAACCGCGGTAGGAGCCTTAGAGTATCACACAAATTGCGCCAAGCAAATTCTAGACAGGTTCGCTGACAGTCAATGTGTTCCGGAACAATTCCAAGTGAACAGCCACAAACCTATCATACCGAATCATATGAATCATACCTATCATTCTTTTTTTCGTGGTCAGTCAACCTTTGTTCACCTAAGTCTAGCCGACATGTCCAGCCTCTGAAGGACCAGGGTCATCTGTATGGGACTGCTGTTGACGACCTCCAGCTGTCCGACTTCCAATACTCTGGAAATACCTCCGTGAATCTACGGATGTTGAATACATTTATTATCATTTATTAAGTTTAAAACAATCATAAAGGACATTAAAAATGATTGAAGGACGTTAAAGGTCTCAAAGGTGTGCGACTCTCCACACAGCAGTATGGACACCAATTTTACAACACGATTCGCTAGCAGTATCTGCCATCTGCCAGGCCTTTGGTCGAGGAGATTCTCCATTGGTTTTCACAAAGTGCTTCAACCCCCGAGCCACCTGGCATTGCGATCGCGGCTGCTACAGATGCTGTAGGACACTGTAGGACTACGACCGGCGCCTCGGGCTGACCGAAGTCCCGAAGCCACTGCCGGAGCTCGGCCATTTGTCCCAGCTCGCTGCGGGAGAGCTCCTAACTTCATAGGAAATCTCAGGAAATCTGGCAAAAATTCAGCAAAATTCAAGTTTTCAACTGGCCATTTTGAGTCAAACCTTGGATTTTCCAGCTGAGTCTTCTCAACTTCCAATTCTTCCGAGTTTCACTAAATGTTTCCCTGTTTCACTGTCTCAAGGAGAACCTAAAGAAATTGAACTGTTCATCAAACTGTTCATCAGTTGAAGTTGGTTCATTGCCACATTTGGCAACCATGGCCTCAGCTTCTTCGGCCTGTTTGACCAGTTGAGTAAAGTCTTCCTTCTTTCCTCACCCATCGATGGAACGCTGCAACTTTCATGAGTGGTACAGTGTGCCAATTTTTGAAATGGAATGTCTTTATGACATTTTATGACTGTGCCTGCCTTGACATGTTCGACCATTCCGAGAATTGGGGGAAGCACATGGAAGCACATGGAAGCACATGGAAGCACATGGAAGCACATGGAAGCACGTGAAGCCAGTGAAACCGAGAAGCGAATGAGTTCCGTCATCACATTCCCCGACCAAACTTCTGCACTCATAGCCTGCAGCATATCCTCCGTGAGCCTCGTGACGAGTTTCTTCGACACGATTTGATTTGGTCGGGGTCGTGTCCTATCGGGTGTCCTATCGGATCTATTGTGCCCTCATCATGTCCTCATATTTCAACAACATCAACATTGGATTCGAAGGATCTGCCGGCCCAATATTAATGATGTCTCTAGCTACGAAGAATGAAGACGCTGCATCTTTAACAGAGTCCATCGCGCTGCTCAAATCCACCGCCTCCAACAGCTTTGTGACAGAGAATTTTGGACACTTCTCTACGAAATCCCTACGTTTCACATCCCAATCATCCCAATGCAACACCCCATCCTCAGTTGATCTTGTGCATCTTTGTAGATGTTCTGCGCGCGAGACATCGTCAAATTGAGTAGCAGGTAGCATTCCCAACACGTGCCGAAGAGTAACACATACGAATTTCAGTCAGATTCCCATCCCGATAATTGCCCCAACAAAATAGAACAAAATGACATAAATTCGGGTGAAAAGAACCGAAGAGTTTCCAAAATCATCTCAGGAAAGGAGTTCATGCTCGACCTGAGCTTCCTCTCGTTCTTCTTTGGCCTGATGCGTGGGTTTTTTGAATGGCGATGTGACATGATTGAAATGTGATGATGTGATGCTGCTGATGCTCCTTTACCTTCCACGTCCAGATTTTGCTTCCGAGCCTTTGCAGCTTTCCTCAAGGCCTCCTGTTCCATCTCACGGGCCACCTGGAGACAGGCTCTGAGTGACCAAAATCCAACAGTCCTCATCGCGCACTGGTGCAAGTGCACTTCCAAAAGGCAAAAGTTTTGGAGATTCAAGATCAGTTTGGAATAAAGATGCTTAACTTTATCCAAATTACACCACCGTAGACCCCAAAACAGTGGGTGGATCAAGACGTGTTTTAGGGAACAGGGTCAAACACATGAAATAGCAGCGACAGGAATGACTATGGAAATAATAGGAAAATAAATAGGGAAATAAATAGGGAAAAAAATGGGGAAATAAATAGGGAAATAAATAGGTAAATAAATAGGGAAATAAATAGGGAAATAAATAGGTGAATAAATAGGAAAATGAATAGGGAAATAAATAAATAAATATAGGTAAATAAATAGGGAAATAAATAGGGAAATAAATCGGAAATAAATAGGGAAATAAATATTGAAATAAATAGGGAAATAAAATAAATAGGGAAATAAATAGGGAAATAAAAAGGGAAATAAATAGGGAAATAAATAGAGAAATAAATAGGGAAATAAATAGGCAAATAAAAAGGAAATTAAATAGGGAAATAAACAGGGAAATAAATAGGGAAATGAATAGGGAAATGAAAAAGGAAATAAATAGGGAAATAAATAGGGAAATAAAAAAGGAAATAAATAGGGAAATAAATAGGGAAATAAATAGGGAAATAAATAGGGAAAGAATAGGGAAATAACTAAGGAAAAAAAATAAGGAAATAAACAGGGAAATAAATAGGGAAATAAGTAGGGAAATAAATAGGGAAATAAATTGGGAAATAAATGAGAACTAAATAGGGAAATAAATAAAGAACTAAATAGGGAAATAAATAGGGAAATAAAAAGGGAATTAAATAGGGAAATAAATAGGGAAATAAATAGACAAA
This sequence comes from Cladocopium goreaui, assembly GCA_947184155.2. Taxonomy (NCBI): domain Eukaryota; class Dinophyceae; order Suessiales; family Symbiodiniaceae; genus Cladocopium; species Cladocopium goreaui. Next base: position 96,730 of record CAMXCT020005868.1, read on the forward strand.
TAAATAGGGAAATGAATAGGGAAATATATATTGGAATAAAAAGGGAACTAAATAAGGAAATAAATAGGGAAATAAATAGGAAAATAAATCGGTATATAAATAGGAGAATAAATACGGAAATACATAGGGAAATAAATGAAGAACTAAATAGGAAAATAAATAGGGAAATAAATAGGGAAATAAGTGGGTGATAAATAGGGAAATAAACAGGGAAATAAATAGGGAAATAAAAAATGAAATAAATAGGGGAATATATAGGGAAATAAATAGTGCAAAAAAAGGAAAAATAAATAGGGAAAGAAATAGTGAAAGAAATTGGAAAAGAAATTGGTGAATAAATAGAGAAATAAATAGGGAAATAAATAGGGAAAAAATAGGGGAATAAATAGGGAAATAAATTGGGAAATAAATAGGTAAATAAATAGTGAAATAAATAGGGAAATAAATAGGTGAATAAATAGGAAAATAAATAGGGAAATAAATAAATAAATAGGTAAATAAATAGGGAAATAAATCCGGAAATAAATAGGGAAATAAATATTGAAATAAATAGGCAAATAAATCGGGAAATAAATAGGGAAAAAAATGGGGAAATAAATAAGGGAAATAAATAGGGAAATAAAAAGGGAAATAACTAGAGAAATAAATAGGGAAATAAATAGGGGAATAAATGAAGAACCAAATAGGGAAATAAATAGGGGAATAAATAGGGAAATAAATAGGGAAATAGATGGGGAAATAGATGGGGAAATAAATAGGGAAATAAATGAGGAATATATGGGGAAATAATAGAGACAGAAATATGGGAAAAAATATGGACATAAATAGGGAAAAAAAAGGAAATAAATAGGGAAATAACTAGGGAAATAAATAGGGAAATCAATATAGGGAAATAAATAGGGAAATAAATAGGGAAATAAATAGGGAAATAAATAGGGAAAGAATAGGGAAAGAATAGGGAAATAACTAAGAAAAAAAATAAGGAAATAAACAGGGAAATAAATAGGGAAATAAAAAGGGAATTAAATATTGAAATAAATAGGAAAATAAAAAGTGAAATAAATAGGGAAATAAATAGGGAAATAACTAGGGAAATAAGTAGCGAAATAAATAAGCAAATAAATAGGGAAATAAATAGGCGAATAAATAGGGAAATAAATAGGGAAAGAAATCGGGAAATAAATCGGGAAATAAAAAAGGAAATAAGTAGGGAAATAAATAGTGCAAAAAAAAGGAAAATAAATTGGAAAATAAATAGGGAAATAAATAGGGAAATAAAAAGGGAAATAAATAGGGAAATAAATACGGAAATAAGTAGGGAATAGATAGGGGAAAAAATAGGGAAATACATAGGGAAATAAATCGGGAAATAAATAGGGAAATAAATATTGAAATAAATAGGCAAATAAATCGGGAAATAAATAGGGAAAGAAATAGGGAAATAAAAAGGGAAATAAATAGGGAAATAAAAAGGGAAATAACTAGAGAAATAAATAGGGAAATAAATAGGGGAATAAATGAAAAACCAAATAGGGAAATAAATAGGGGAATAAATAGGGAAATAAATAGGGAAATAAATAGGTAAATAAATAGTGAAATAAATAGGGAAATAAATAGGTGAATAAATAGGAAAATAAATAGGGAAATAAATAAATAAATAGGTAAATAAATAGGGAAATAAATCCGGAAATAAATAGGGAAATAAAAAGGGAAATAAATAGGGAAATAAATAGGGAAATAACTAGGGAAATAAGTAGCTAAATAAATAAGCAAATAAATAGGGAAATAAATAGGCGAATAAATAGGGAAATAAATAGGGAAAGAAATCGGGAAATAAATCGGGAAATAAAAAAGGAAATAAGTAGGGAAATAAATAGTGCAAAAAAAAGGAAAATAAATTGGAAAATAAATAGGGAAATAAATAGGGAAATAAAAAGGGAAATAAATAGGGAAATAAATACGGAAATAAGTAGGGAATAGATAGGGGAAAAAATAGGGAAATACATAGGGAAATAAATCGGGAAATAAATAGGGAAATAAATATTGAAATAAATAGGCAAATAAATCGGGAAATAAATAGGGAAAGAAATAGGGAAATAAAAAGGGAAATAAATAGGGAAATAAAAAGGGAAATAACTAGAGAAATAAATAGGGAAATAAATAGGGGAATAAATGAAGAACCAAATAGGGAAATAAATAGGGGAATAAATAGGGAAATAAATAGGGAAATAAATAGGTAAATAAATAGTGAAATAAATAGGGAAATAAATAGGTGAATAAATAGGAAAATAAATAGGGAAATAAATAAATAAATAGGTAAATAAATAGGGAAATAAATCCGGAAATAAATAGGGAAATAAATATTGAAATAAATAGGCAAATAAATCGGGAAATAAATAGGGAAATAAATAGGGGAATAAAAAGGGAAATAAATAGGGAAATAAAAAGGGAAATAACTAGAGAAATAAAAAGGGAAATATATCAGGAATATATGGGGAAATAAGGAATATATGGGGAAATAATAGAGACAGAAATATGGGAAAAAAAGGGAAATAAATAGGGAAATAAATAGGGAAAGACATTGGGAAATAAATAAAGAACTAAATAGGGAAAAAAATAGGGAAATAAATGGGGAAATAAGTAGGGAAATAAAAAGGGAAATAAAAAGGGAAATAAATAGGGAAATAAATAGGGAAATAACTAGGGAAATAAATAGGGAAATAAATAGGCAAATAAATAGGCAAATAAATAGGAGAATAAATAGGGAAATAAATAGGGAAATAAATAGGGAAATAAATAAAGAACTAAATAGGGGAATAACTCGGGGAATAAATAGGGAAATAAATAGGGGAATAACTAAGGAAATAACTCGGGAAATAGACAGGGAAATAAATAAATATAGAAATGAATAGGGAAATAAGTAGGAAATAGATAGGGAAATAAATAAGGAAATAAAAAGGGAAATAATAGGTAAATAAATAGGGAAATAATTGGGAAAAAAATAAGGAAATAAATAAGGAAATAAATAGGGAAATCAATGGGGAAATAAATAGGGGTATAAAAAGGAAAACAAATAGGGAAATAAATAGGGAAATAAATAGGTAAATAAAAAGGGAAATAAATAGGGAAATAAATAGGGAAATAAAAAGAGAAACAAATAGGGAAATAAATGGGGAAATAAATAGGGAAAGAAATTTGGAAAGAAATTGGTGAATAAATAGGGAAATAAATGAGGAATATATAGGGAAATAAATAGGGAAAGAAATTGGTGAATAAATAGGGAAATAATGGGACATAAATGACTATGGAAAACAAGAACGGAGACCAGCTGGGAGACCAGCTGGGAGACAAGGGAGACAAGGCCTCGGGAAGACACACCATCCAACAAAGGGAAACAAGAAGGGAGACAATGGGAGACAAGGGGAGACAAGACCTCGGGAAGGCGGACACACCATCCAACACCAAGCTGGACACCATAAGAAAGCATTAAGAACCTCTAACAGCACACTGTTTTGGGGAAAAAACAAATCTGCACGTTTTTTCTGTTCTGTGCATGTTCCATGTGTTCCATGTTCGATGTGCCTCCTCCATCAGTACATCCCGCAGATCCTGGTGCAGATGTTCGATCCTCGCTTGTGGCGAAACCAGTGGCTGTGTTAAAGCAAAAACATGGAAAAGACCATAACAACAGCAATGATCATGAAGACAGTAATGATCATATACTGTACTCCAATCTAATATGATCTCATATGTATGTATATAATGTGATGGAAAATAATATGTTGTCAAATACATATATATAAATATGATATGATATCTGATATGACATGATATAACATAACATAACAAAATAATGTTATCATATAAAATGATAATTATAATACATTATATAATCATAAATCAAAATAATTTATAGTATTCACACAAACAAAGTTGTCGATTGTTCCATTGCCAGGTTCGATTACCTTTCGACAGCCAGGTCTCTGCTCGCTGTAGCCATCCATCAGCCGCTGTGCAGATTTCAGTCGTGTCACCACAACGTCCCGCTCATCCTGACGTGCAAAACAAACAACTTCAAACATCTTCAAACAGCCATTCTCCGGCATTGTGACATGGACATCATGGACCATTTTGATCCAATTTGCCAATGCTTCTACGATCTTCTATGATTTTCTATGATCTTCTACGCTGTTTACCCGGTTTACCCGATGTGTAAAATCGCACAGCTAGATCCACCGGGACTCCGGGACTATCAGTTCCCAGCGATCTATGCCATGCCTCAAGGTCTTGCTTGAAGGCTTGGTATTCGCTTTTGCTGCGGTCGCTGCCTAGACGAGAGATGACAAAAGACACATCCCACTAGCCATCAGATCTGAATCTGCTCATACCCAATCGCAAGCTTTCGCTCCCACTCCTCCGAAACCCAGGGCTTCCAAATGGGCGCGAAAAGAATATAGGCATATTCTTTGCTTTTTTTTTGTTCGGGGTGGCCTCCTTGCTTTTTCATTGCTTTTCCAGCGGTTGTCATCCATTTTCCATTGTTTTCGCTAATTTTCCAACGCGTTTCCTTGATTTTCTAGCGCTTTCCATAAGTTTTTCGATGGTCCTTCTTGCTTTTTCTCGCCTTTGCATCGGTTTTTCTATACTTGTCGTTGCTTTTCTAGCGTTGTTCATCAATTCTTGCGGTCGTACTCGTTGATTTTCATTGTTTTGCACGATTTTGGACTTGGCGTTGCTCTTGCTTGCGATCTTGTTCTTGTTCTTGTTCTTGTTGTACTTGCACCCCCGTGTTGTTTATCTCGATTGTTTGCATCGATTTCTGGTATTGGTTTGCACGATTTTGGAATTGGTGTTGCTGTTGTTTGTGATTGTTTTGCTCGGGTGTTGAAAGTGTTATTTGTTGTATTTGTTGTTGTTGTTGTTGTTGTTGTGTTGTCGTTGTCGTTGTCGTTGTCGTTGTCGTTGTCGTTGTCGTTGTCGTTGTTGTTGTCGTTGTTGTTGTTGTTGTTGTTGGTTGACTTTCCAGGAAGGGGGAGGGCCGGATTAAAAGAAAAATTGGGTGGGGGGGCGCGGGGGGAGGGCGCAGCGCCTCCCCCCGCAATGCGTTCCATTAGACTTGCACCCAGGTGTTGCTTTTCTCGATTGTTTGGATCGATTTTTGATGTTGTTATATGTTACTGTTGTGGTTGTGGCTGTGGTTGTGGTTGTGGTTGTCATTTTTGGCTTCTTTAGGATGTCATTTAGGGCTCATTTAGGGTGTCATTTTGGGGTTCATTTAGGGTGTCTTTACGGTTTCCTTTAGGGTTTCTTTAGGGTTTCATTTAGGGTTTCTTTGGGGGTTCATTGGTGTCATTTCGGGTTTCTTTAGCGAGACATTTATGGTTTCTTTAGGGTATCTTTGGCGTTTAATTTAGGGGAGTTGATTTGTGTGACACCCTAAAGAAACCCTAAATAACCCTAAATGAAACCCTAAACGACATCCTAAAGAAACCAAGCATGTCACGTAGATATAGTTGGAGACCAGATTCAACAAGTGTCCTGAAACGCTTTTTTTCAGACATAAAAAAGAGCTAGTTAGGACACTTAATGTTGAAAGAGGTTGCAAGTTCTTTCACACGCATACAAACTCAAAGGTAAACTTTTGACTGCCATGCAACCATTGTGAAACACAATTCCAGCAAATATAGTTGGAGAACACAGATCAACACGTGTCTTGAAATACGGTCTTAAGAACTTTGAGCAAAAAAAGTAGTCTGGACACTTGTTGAAAACAGGTCTCAATTCCTCTCACAGCAGGCATATAAGCTCGTATTACGTCTGTAGTTTCTGTGCAGTTTACAAGTGAATTATATGCAGTGTATTATATGAAATTATGACATGTTATATGCAAACTAAAAAATACTACACATACATTCAACAGAAGTGCGGCCAAAAGCCAAAAGCCAAAAGCCAAGTGAAACCAAAGCCAAAAAGCCAACCAAAACCAAGAACCAAAAGCCAAGAGCCAAGTGAAGACAAAGGCAAAAGCCAAAAGCCAAGTGGGCATGCAAATGGGAGATTTTAGCTCCAAAATGCAGCAAATAGCAAGGGAAGCTGCCCCAATCTGCCCCAGACTTTTAAAAAAAACTAAAAACAAAAACAAATCCCAAAAAAAGATACCCTCCATAGAAAAATGCAGCCAGAAGCCAGAAGCCACAAGCCAGAAGCCGAAGGAGCCAGACGCAAAAGCCAAAAGCCAGCGAAAATCCAAAAGCTAGAAGCCAAAAGCCAGCCCAAAAAAAAATACCCCTCCCTTCCAAATTCATAGCGTTGTCTGTCAACAATGAAATAGATGCGTGTGTTTTAATGACCGGCATGAAACAATCCCGGGCATGCACAAAATACAGCAATTGCAGTACTGTTTAGAGGAGAACAACATTCAGCAACTATGTTCACATCTCAGAATGTTACAGCACCATACAGCCCCTACACAACATTCCTACACTGTACCAATACCTACCAAGTAAGCAGATGTAAACAGCACCTTGTTTCAGCCGGCGAAGCTTCTCTTTCAGTTCTCGTAGCTCCTGACAAGGAGCTTCCGACAGGTTCCAATGTATGGCAATCTGTCACTGAATGAGTTCCAAAATGTTCCAAATTTTGCCTAATGACATCGAAGAATGGAAGGCAAACCACTCTCCCTGACGTATATTATACCCAGTTCTTCTGGCGCCGGTTCAGTAACGGTCTTGCAGAAGTGTGGCCGATAACTAAACGCACATGAAAGGCACAGTTTTGCTCTACGTGGCCCTTGTTTCACGTCACTGAATCAGTCTACTGGCCCAGCAACAACTGAAATGATGTGCCTGTGATTTGCGAGTTTGGAGGGCTCTGTCCTGTTCCTTCACCTCTAAGGTTTCTTGTTGCCGGATCGTTTTCATTTCCTTGGTAATTCCATGCCGGTCCATGCCTAGCACAAAAGCAATCGAGATGTTTTCCACATCTGGTTTCCGTGTCTATGTCAAACCTATTTGAAACTAGCGTTTGGATTGACCCCTTTCTTCCCCAAAACAACACTCATGATCCACCCCACTGATTTCCAATCCTTTCCCATATCTGCCATACCAAGAAACGGTCACCTCCGTCATTTTCTGGAGCTCATTGGTCTCATTCATGATGCGCTCAAAGCGCATCGAAGCGGTCTGTGGTGATGGCTGTGATGGCTGAGATGGCTGAGAGTCAGAAGACTATCAGAAAGCCAGGGTTCACAAAAACCCAGGTAAGTCTGGACCGATATCAAAACGATTATATCAATCTAGTTCATGTATTTAGATCATGTCAATCCAGCTCAATCGATTTCAGTTCGATTTGGTGAAAATCATAACAGCACGGCTGTTACATACAAAATGTTCACTGACTCCCGCCGGCCTGCTGGCGTGTTTTGCGTATGTTCTTGTTGCAAACCTTGTGATAGCCTTAGCTTCACCTATTAATGTTCTATGCGCAGATTTTTGGTTTCGCTCCCTCCCCCTCCACATATACAATCATATACACCATAGTCTAGCATACTCTCGTCTTGTCTAGTCCCGTCTCTCAGGCAAACTAGCACTGACCTTATTTACATCATCATCGTCTCCGTGGTCATCGCCATCAGCATCATCATCATCATCATCATCAGCAGCAGCCTCATCACCATCAGCTGTAAAAGTTGGTTTGTGTAGAAGCTGTTTTGTGTAAGACCTTGGAGATTGAACAGAAAGGAGTCAAGTTGGTACATGCAAGCGGGATGGCTGTGAGAGTGCATGCGGAGAAGGCCGTGAGTGCAGAGGAAGAGCAGGAGTGGCAGGTGCTTATGAAAAGTGTTGGGCGCAAAATCGGCAGATTAGAACGTACTTCTACCCGGAGGAGAAAACGTGGAAAAATGCGGCCTCCCAGGGGCGAGAACGGGCAGTAAAACGTGGAGAAAACTTGAAAAAATGCCGAACCCCAGAGGGGTCTCCACAAACGCGCTTTATCGCGCTTTTACACCAAGCAATGTTTGCCGAAACCCATTTTTACACCAACCAGCTTTTACACAAACCACTTTTACACAAACTCGCTTTTCACGAGAGTAATGGGAATCTGGGCCGGTATTCGGGCAAGTGTCCCTGGCGCGCTTGGCGCGCTTGGATCGCTTGGTCTGGCAAAGTGATGTGGGGCGGTCTTGGTGCAAGTGTCCCTGGCGCACTTGGGTCGCTTGGCGCGCTTGGGTCGCTTGGCGCGCTTGGCGCGCTTGGCGCGCTTGGCGCGCTTGGGTCGCTTGGCGCGCTTGGCGCGCTTGGGTCGCTTGGCGCGCTTGGCGCGCTTGGGTCGCTTGGGTTGCTTGGGTCGCTTGGCGCGCTTGGGACGCTTGGCGCGCATGGCCGAGTGTGCCGAGTGTGCCGAGTGTGCCGAGTGTGCCGAGTGTGCCGAGTGTGCCGAGTATGCCGAGTGTGCCGAGTGTGCCGAGTGTGCCGAGGTTGCCGAGTGTGCCGAGTGTGCCGAGTGTGCCGAGTGTGCCGAGTGCGTAGTGTGCCGAGTGCGTAGTGTGCCGAGTGCGTAGTGTGCCGAGTGTGCCGAGTGTGCCGAGTGTGCCGAGTGTGCCGAGTGTGCCGAGTCTGCCGAGTGTGCCGAGTGTGCCGAGTGTACCATTGCTATGATAGTGAAATCGAATCCCCCAATGGTGACTGGTTATGATTTCTAGCACCTATGTGGATGGTGTAATGCTACATAGGCATGATTTATTTGTAGCTACATGTTATTAATATCATTTCCGTCCACCTATGGATTAAAAGCATATCATCCAGCTGGAATTCGGGGTGGGATGTCCCCAGCAACCTTGTGGAGGCTCGGGACCAGACTGTCAGTATCCGCACCATCAACAGCATCAAGCGCTCAAGCAACCCCATCAAAATAATCGTCATCATTGTTATCATTATCACGAGAACCATTGCAGTCACAATGATCTATTTGATATTGAAGTTTTTGCACCAGTATCATCACGAAAACATTATTACCACTCATGATCATGATCATTATCAACATCATGATCATCATCACCATCATCACCATCATCATCATCACCATCGTTGTGGTTAATGATGGTAATGATAATAGCACAAGATACATTATATAATAATGAGAAAAATGGTCATCAACTAAAAAGCCCTCTGCAAATGTACAATCGAGTTTTGAGCGTGTGCATCACTGAGTCACTTTTTTTTGCGTGTACAGCCGAGGCAGAATTGGTTCTTGATTGTTGTTGTTTGGTAAAGAAAGGTAGGCTTCACTAAAACAGAATGCCAAGAATCTCGATAATGATGATGAAACATGTTGATATACTATGTTTTTTAATGTTGATAGTCCAAAAAAGAACTCATATCTATATTAGAATCATACTGTTAATGGAAGAAATGTTGCACCAATTGGTATATGGTTCATTCCATTATAATTTCGTTATAGTCCAACTGCTGCAGTGTTTCTTCCATCCACAGTTAATGTTTCCCGTATGACAGCATCGACCTAAGAACTCTCCAACGGTTCAGCCATCTTTGAAGCTGGGATGTCTGCAACGCGTGGCATCAGGTGTGTCTAGACCTTGGCCAAAGACAAAACGGCTGAGGAAACGAACTGCGACGTGGAATCCAAAGCAGCACAGCAAAGTGATTTGTATCTATGCAGGCCATTGCTAGCTTGCTATGCATGAAAATCATGAGACTGCATCAGCGAGAGGTTACCAAAAACTGAGGAATAAACAAGCGAAGATAGGAAGGATCGCACTGAACCATCGTATCTGTTTGATCTTATAGCGTGTATATATTTCTATCTTTTGATGTGTGTGTGCATTTATCGGTAGAAATATGGTATATATCTGGTTTGATTCCACTGGGCTTCCGCACTGCTATCGGATGGTGTGCCTGCAGGCAGAGTCGATTCTTCTGTTGTCACTTGTAGTAAGCTTTCACGGCACAAAATGAAGAATGTTTGGAGGCAGCCGGATTAGAAAGGCAGCCGAATAAGTAAAGAAATACATCCAGGATGGTTTGGAGGGTTAAGTGGTGATGTTCCGAGAAACTGACCAGCGGCCACAGCAGCCTGCCCGAGAGTCAGTGATTGGAGTTGTGCAAGTGGATGAGTCAAGCAATTGATTAAATGGTCTTATATGAGGTTGCAAATGATCTCTGGAGAGGCGAAGCGAATGCAGGGAGATACCCAATCCAATGGTTAGTAGGGTTAGCATGGCAAGTGGATTAGAAGAGCAACTGGTGAAAAAATTAGCTGAGGTTGCAAGCGATTTTTTGAGAGTCAAGTCGAATCTTGGCAGGCTTTGCGAGTCGCAGCGTTGTTCGCTTGGGTCTCCACGGCTCCTGCGTGTGATTTCATTTGTTAAATTATAAAGGCAACACGTGTCTTCATTGTGTATGTATCCGATTATGGTCAATCGAAGAACTGGAAGCATTGTCTGTGAGCTTGGAAAGGAACATTTCCACAAAGCGACAGTGTATGCTTCGGCAAACTGTTTGGCTTCGCAGAATCTTCGATAGATGAAACTGTAAATGCACCTTTGCAGCTGGGATGTCTGCAACGCGTGGTGCAGCTGTGTCTCTAAACCTTGGCCAATCACAAAATGGCTGAGGAAACGAACTGCGATGTGGAATCCAAAGCTGCACAGCAAGGAGTGGTGTCCATGTTTGTGGAACTTTTTCCGGGTTCCAATTCTTATTGTGTGAGACTTCGGGTGGTGTCCCAATGTTTATCGCAAAATTTTGTGTCAAATGGAAAACACGTTTGTCTCAAATGGAAATATATTTTTTATCGAACTGAAATTGAATTTGCGGGAGGGAGATCTATTGGGATGAATCGATTTCTGGAGATCATGATCGATTAAGGCGTCGCAAGCACTGCAGTGGATCAGCTTGCGGGCGCAGTCTCAGATCCTAGTGTCCAATTCTGTAGAAGAGATCTGGGTTTCCGCGCTCGGTTTGGAAAGCTGACCTTCGCAGGTGCTGCAAGACAGGAGAGATGTCTTAAGACATCTGATTTGTTGGAGTTCGTAGTGACAACCTGAATGAGAATGCCTGAAAAAGAGTGAACACACTGAAAATGGCATCTGGCTGCGGTTTGAATCTCTGTAGGCGATTGCTAGCTTGCTATGCATGAAAATCACGAGACTGCATCAGCCAGAGTTTGCAAAACGCGAAGAAACAAACAATCACATATAGGAGAGATCGCAGTGAGCCATTTTATGTGTTTGATCGTATAGCGTGTATATATTTCTATCTTTGGTTTGTCTGTAGTAGGAGGAAGATGGTATATATACGGTTTGGTTCCATTGGTCTTGGCTCCCGCACAGCTACCGGATAGGTTGCCTGCGTGCACATTGGATTCTTCGGGTGTCACTTGTAGTAAGCTTAGGCAGCACAAAATGAAGAATGGTCTGCTAACAATTTGGCGCACGACTTTTTGCCATTCTGGTTGCATTGACCTTCGTTGTTTCTTTTGACATGGGTTCTCGCTGTGGAGTTATGTCTGAGCTATGCTCTGACGTTTTCCGTGGAGGTATGTCTGAGCTATGCTCTGACGTTTTCCGTGGAGGTATGTCTGAGCTATGCTCTGACGTTTTCCGTGGAGGTATGTCTGAGCTATGCTCTGACTTTTCATGTGTCTCTCAGTCGTTGATCTGCATGGGTGCTCTGGCTTGGCGTCCGTGAGCAATGCCCGTGGTCCTCTGGGTTTTGGTTTTCTTGCTTGAGGTGCCCCCGTAGAGCCGCTCGATATCAGCTGGGTTCAGATCAAACTTGAATCTCTCGGGGTTGTTGGAAAGGAGGAGACGGCACACATGGCCGCGACTGGAGCAAGCAACGTTGAAGTGCGCACAACAGCTGCGCAAGGCGCGGGTCCGATCTTCACCAGCCAGGCCAGCGACGTCGATGCTCTGTGTCAAACCTTCCAGCAAAAGGTTAATCGCCACTGTGCTGTAGATGGTTCCTTTCACCTCTGCAACTCCTTTTTCTGAGGGCATGCTCAATGGCCAATTTGTGTCTCTGACGTGCCAATTGACGAACCATGGATGTGTGATGTGATTCCAGGTTGTTGCTTTCTGGTTCTTTGCCTGCCAGAGTTTGCCCAGCATCACCGGTACGTCGTGCAAGTCCGTGAGGATGGTAGCCATCTCTTGCCGCTGGTGCTGCAAACAGGATTCGATGAGGTCGGTCACCCGGTCGATGAATCTGGCCATGTCTGAGTTTGTGTTCAGCAGGCTTGCAAGCAATAGGGCGGCGAGCGGCGTGGATCCAACAGGCTGCGCAGCGGCGGCGAGTCGGCTTTCTGCGTCGGCAGTAGCCCAAGTTGGAACTGGTCCTGCGTCAGCCCAGACTCCCTTTGTTTCTTCTGCAGCTTCTTTTTCATACTTCTTGTTGTCTTCTGTGGTTTCTTCTTTCGCTTCTGTGATCGCTGCCTTTTTCTCATGTGTTTCCATTGATTCTTCTGGTTCGTCCCTGTGTTTGTCGAAGTGGCTCCTGACTTCTGGCGGTCCTTGGAAATGAAGCTGTTTCCTTTTGTGGTTCTTGCAGAATTTGCAAACCAAATAGTTTGAGCCATCTGTGGCGATGCGAAGTCCGAGAGGAATGAATCGTCGCAGTTCCGACGGGTCCAGGTCTGCGTACCAAGGCGTTCGGGCTAAGTCGTGAATCTTCTCAATACTTTCTGATGTTAGTTCCATGAAGGCAGGCGGGGCCGAATCCCTGGTATCGCTGCTGGAGCTTGCGGCTGTCTCTGCTGGAGCCAGCGTGCTGCCAGAAGATTTTTCTTGCGCAGTGCAAGCAAGAAGGGCTTCGAGGTGGGTTTTGAAGCCGTGCTTCCATCCCCAAGCACGTGTGCACGCAAAATGCGGCAAGTCGTGCGGCAGCGACATCACATGGCCATCCATAGGCACGGCAATTCCCTGGGCGTCGACCATCTGCTTCTGAGTTGCACCTTCTGTTTTCAAAAGCATCTCTAGGAACAAGAAAATTGGACCATATGTTGGAGTCCAATTCCAGCCGTGCTGCGGCTCGTTCCCGTTGAGGTCATTCTTGATCAGGTTCCAGAGATGTCTGCAGAATAACATGTAACATTTGGATAATTGAGTTTGTCTTGTGTTGCAGCAGTGTCGGATGGCTGCGGTCATGAGCGGATGCATTGGGCTGCAATCCAGAATGCAGCCCTGGAAAATGTGGTCTTTTTTTTGCCCAATGGCTAAAATCAGATGCGGTGTCTGAGCTATGCTCTGCACACCGAAGGCCTGAGCTATGCTCTGGCCCGTCTCTGTAGCATCCCCCTGACGGTAGATGTCGCTGAGCGTTTCTTGGAGGGGTCTCAACAATGCCATCTTGATATCCAAGTAATTGCCGCCACGACGTCCCAAGCGCACGTAGCGCCAAAAGTCGGCCTTGTGTGCTCCACGTTGGAATGTGTTGTATCTGTCAAGGAGGTCTTGCCCCCCCAAAGAGAAAATGTCAGTGGCGCAGCCATTATCCGGGACGAATTCCCGAGTCAAATGGGGAGCAAATCGGGACTTGTTCTCTGCAGCCTGGTCGTGGTCCTCTGTGTTGGTTTGAAATAGCAGAGGCGGAGGCTGTCGCAGGCAATGGCAATAGACTGCGAAATCTACCTTCTCACTGCTGTGCTGAAACACAGCTACCTTGAAGCTCTTCCAGTCCTGAGCGTCACACAGGTGGCGAAGGGCCAGCATCTCGTCTATGTGTTCTTTTTCACTCACATTCCAGCCCGCGCACACCAGCACTGGGAAGCGCTCAGCGGGGAAGTCTTGCAATGCGACTTGGACAACTGTTTGCATCGCTGTTGATGCCACGGCTGCCTTGAAGTGCAAGGTCCTGCCTTTGTAAGCTTCTGGAGCAATGTGCATGATCGGTGTTTTTGTTTCCGGCACCTGCCATTGGTCGCGGCCGCGTTCCAATGCGTCATAAGAACGCTGTGGGACCGAGTCTCTTGCAGGGACTGCCTTGCAGCAGACGGCAGCGTCTTGGTGCAAGAAGTCTGGATTTTCTTTGATCCAGTTGGACAGCAAGGTCAGTATGCTCGGGCCTGAGGTTCCCTTTCTAATCAAGCTGCCTCCGCAACTTATGAAGGCAATCGTTTCCTGGACCACCTCCACACCGTTGCCGGAGACAGCCCGCGAAGGTAGCCATCCATAAGCTGTGGAGTCTGACAGCAGAAACCTTTTGGCCATGGCGGAGCAATGCTTGGGGTCTTTGTGGGAAAGAGTGCGGCATACCATTTGTTGCTTTGTTTGCTTGTGCGAAGTGTGTCTTTTGCTTTGTTTGTTATGTGTCCTGTCATGTTTGCATGTGTGTAGCATGCAGCATATCAGGTAATGTAGCATGTGGCATGTTTGAAGGTGTGTCCGGTGTGTATCAGCTGAGCAAGTCTTCGCCTGCTGTTTCTCTGAAAAATAAGGTGGCAACGGCATACATCACGTCAATCAGAAGCAAGGCTCAACTGCGCGATAATGTATGCCAGCATTCATCATTTCTGGGACACTGCTGCCTGGAGAAAGTGGAAGGTGTTCGTCAAATGCGCACTCGATCTCCTGGAGTAAGGACTTCTCTGAGGACATAGGATATATGTATATATATATATATATGGACACCCAAGACCTGTTGTGAGTTTGTGTGAAACGAAAAGAAGTGAACCCCTGAAAAAGCGTAGTGCTTTTAGGTGCACAAGAAGTTTTGTAACCTGTGCACTGAATGTGGAAGGCTTGACAAAGTGTAATTCCACTGGACCTTAGTCGAGCAACGGTGTTTGACAGGGTGGCAAACGCGAACAGCAAGGGCAAGGTCGAGCTGTTTTGTCGCGGCCGAGCAACAGCAATGTCCCAATTGCTGTCAGCGGTCAATATAGAATAGCACATCTGAGCTATGCTTTGTGCAGCAAAAGAGTTTGGATTAAATCTATACTAATGTTGGTTCCTGATTAGTGTGAGGCTCCCTCCTCTCTTCTCTCTTCTGAACAATATCTGGACCTTATTTAAAGTTGAAAGTCAAAATTTTATTCCCAAGAGAAAAGCAAATTTCACTTAAGTAAGGATTGCAATTGGCTACAATTGAAATTTAATTAAAAGTGTGTTTTTCCGATGAACTTGTGGTATTTGCAGTACTGGTAGTATTTGTAGTACTTGTAGTACCTGTAGTACCTGTAGTACTTGTAGTACTTGTAGTACTTGTAGTGCTTGTAGTACTTGTAGTAACCACAGATTGCATAGCTTGCTACAATAGTGAACTTAGCAAAGAAACCTACTAAAGTGAAATGGAGCCTCTCCTGGCCCAGGGCCTTGGAAAATTGTGGAAAAGCTGGTCTTTAATAAGGGTTTAATAAGGCATTGGTCCCTTTGGGAAAGGCTTGGAGTTTGAATTTGGCAAGTGCTTTTGAAAAAAGGTCGACCTCTCAGTAATTAGAGGTTGTTTGTTTTGGGAAAAAAAACTCTTTTTGAGGCCACAAAAGCGAACTCTCCAAGCAATACATGGGTTTCACAATAAGTTGGAAAATTTACCACAATAGCGAACTTAGCTACTAATCAGAGACCAACATGAACTGTTTCTGCACTGTCATCGGTTGCAGAGATCTGCGGGTGAGCTAGGTTCCAGCCCAAATGTTAAACAATGGTTATCTTTCAAGTGGCTGAGTGCCAAAACAGGATCGTTATTTGGCCACGGCATAGTTTTACCTGGCCTCAGGCATCCGGAAAGGAATCAGCGTTGAGGTGGAGTTTTTTGATCGCTTCGAGCGCGTCTTTGTCTTGATTAATCTCTGGCCAGGGGCGCTTGGCAAAGAGTATGTTGGAGTGACCACCTCCTTGATCTTTTTTCTTGGCCTAGAAGGCAAGTGGCTGAACGGAGACCAGCAGCTATATCGGCAAGAGTTGTAAGTGAGCGTGGGACATGTAGGAAATGAACGCAAGGGTGCAACATGTTTGTCCGGATCGCTCTAGTGCGTGCAGTGTCAGTCTGTGTGGGTATCGCGGTGAAAAAAGAATTACTTTACTTCGAGTCATCCCCGCCATGACATTGATACGCTTTGTTACTGGCAAGTCTTCTGGCATGTACTTTGACATTTTATCTGGCATACCTTCTGGCATTCTATCTGGCATTTCTTTGGGCATTGTATCTGGCATTTCTTCTCGCATTTTATGTAGCATTTTATCTGGTATTTCTTCTGGTATTCTATCTGACTTTCTTTTTTTTCGTCCTATTTGGCATATCTTCTGGCATTGTATCTGGCTGTAGAGGTCCAGCGGTGCGAACGGAGCTCGGAAGGTCGCAGGTTGAGGTCCAGCGGATCTCGCTGATGTCGCAAGGTCCCAGGTTGAGGTCCAGCGGTGCTGGCTTGGATCGGAAGGTCCCAGGTTGAGGTCCGGCGGTGCCCAGTGCGCGTGGAAGTTAGCGAAGAGTTGTCAAGGCGGAGGTGGAGGAGAAACTGTGGGAGGAGGAGAGGAGGAAGAGGAGGAGGCGGAGGAGGAGGAGGAGAACAACTGCATCGCTGCTTTGTTACTGCGTGCGTACTGAAGAAAGACCTAGTGTCTAAGTGTGCTCAGAATATTTAGTGTGAATATTGGTGTGTCACTGCGCTGCCTTTGTGTCTTCGGCAGCTTTGTCGCCCGCTTCCTCATTCGCAGCCTGTTGCTCTTTCCTTGGCTTGATCTCCAGCAGCAGGCGTCTTTTGATCAAATCTTTCACTGCTGTTTGCAGCTTCTTGGCCACGTCGATTGTTTTCTTCTTTCTGAAGTAATTCTTCATGGTTTTTCGGACTTTGGCGGTCTCTTGTACTGCATTTCCGGGGCAACGCGACAAGATTTCTTTCTGGATCTGTCCCATTTCGTCTTCTGGTTCAGGAGGAGCTCCTGGGCGGTCGGGCTTGTCTTTCATGTCTTTGTCCTTGTCTTTGACACATCGCGAGCGGTAGAAGGCAGCCCACAGAGCCATCTGGCGCTTCCATGCATGAAGGGCATGAATGAAGCTGAGAAAGGAAATGGGCTCGGCTTGTTCTGGTGCGGCGTCCTGCAGGATATCAGCGTGGAAGAAATGAAGAAGCCATGTAACTATGTAGGCAAAATCTTCGCTCAGAAGCAAGACGTAACAGCGATACAGAAGCATATGTCAACGCACTTTGATTCTAATGTTTTCTTGGGCAAAATTGGAAATTTAATGTTAGAATCCACAAGAGATTTGCTCCCACTGGTTTCTTTTTGTTGCTTAATGTAATGATCGTCATGCATGCACTCTCGTCTCCTGAGTTGTGTCTGCATCTACTGGATCTTGTGGTTGCTGCCGTTCTGGATGTGTACGTTCATCCTGTAGTGTGGCAGGGCGACAGCGGAAAGTCATTGTAAGAATGTGAAGATATGTGAACCCTGGCTGTCCTGCTGGCGTTGCAGCTTCCACTGGCAAAAGTCTTCCATTCTTTGGCAGGCGCTAGCAAACCGGAGCCATTCTGTGTCGTAGTAGCGCAATTTCTGCTCATAGTGTTCGTGCATTTGGCCGTGGGTGGCGGAAAGGAATGTTTGAATAGCTTTGGCTGCCTCTCGGAAAACTGTTCGGGCAAAGCCATCCAAGGATCTGGATTGTATGTTCCCAGACGCGTTGCGTCCCATCCAAGCATGGAAGTCCTTGAGAAACTCCTTGGATGTGTCTGCCTTTTGCTCGTCATCTGCGAAGACTGGGACCACCTGATTGGCAACGAGGCAGGGTAATCGAATTAAGAGTGTATGGATCGGTGGATGCGGAGAGTGCAGCGGCTCCGCCTAATCTGTCTGAACAAGAACAACATTTGGATAGAATGCTATCTCTTTCCGAGTATGGTTTTTGTTTGGTATTGTTAAACAGGGGCCGGCTGCGCCGCAGCTGTAGGCAGCCTGCCAACCAACATAGATGCGCTTGGCAAAGAAGGAGGCGTTGGGAGCTAGCACCTGCTCCACGAGAGGAATTTGTCCCCAGATCATGTGCTGGAAGGTGTAGTTCTGCAAGATCAGCTGGCCAGAGCCTTCGGCTGGTTGGATTCTCGCGGTAAAGGACGTGTTTCCTTTTTTTGTCGTGATTGCAGATGTGTCTTGACTTGAAAACGGATGCGTGGAAATGGGGGACAGGATATATAGGCAGTGTGTATACATAAAAAAAGAGGTTTGTTTTGGAATTCCATTGTTATAAATGCATTTACATCTCAAAGTGTTATATGAAACTCGGTACTACTCGCTCTTCCGCAGCTTTCCTTTTTCACAGCAATGCCAATGTCAATCACATTTCACCTGCAATCCTCAGGTTTGCTTTGGGTCGTCACGTTGTGACATGTACATAGCCTCAGACCAGTGTCACCGCCGGTCAGCTGCCTGGTGATCCAGGCTGGAACCTGCTCAGCAGGTATCACCCAACCCTTAACCTAAGGGAAGGTAAAACTCTCTTGGTCACCCCAAGAGAGAATCCCCAGAAGAGGCTATGGACTCGCCTGCCCCGCAGGCTCCCCTAACCTAGGCGGACATCTCCACGGGAGGTCGGCTCTTAGGGTTGGGAGGGTGGGGAAAGAAACAGCAAATGAATGCTATTTTGGTTCAAGTTTACTTGAGCCAAAAATGATAGCATTCATTGAACACTTAAAGATGATACATGCACACCCAAGCCTGCCAAACTCGATGCATGGGTACATCTCAAAGTGTTATATGAAACTCGGTACTACTCGCTCTTCCGCAGCTTTCCTTTTTCACAGCAATGCCAATGTCAATCACATTTCACCTGCAATCCTCAGGTTTGCTTTGGGTCGTCACGTTGTGACATGTACATAGCCTCAGACCAGTGTCACCGCCGGTCAGCTGCCTGGTGATCCAGGCTGGAACCTGCTCAGCAGGTATCACCCAATGCACTCAAAATCCCCAAAGCACTAAAGGAATTCAAAGGTGAGAATGACAGCGACGAAAGGCAGCTGGAAAAAGATAGTGGGAAGGTACGACGAATATTAGTCAAAACCATGGTATCGCCACCATGGGTCCTCAGCGCCGAGGCGGCTGATGTCATCAGCCCAGTTGCTCTTGCTCTGGACGTACTCCCAGTAACCCTGGGCTCGCAGTGCAAACAGAGCTAGATGGATCAAATGACCAGGCTTGGCTAAGTTGGCATTGCTAGAACGTCCTCTCACTAGCGTCATGACGGCTGCAACGTTGTCCAGAAACCAAAGCCCGTGTCGATTTCGAAACAGGTCAGGTCGTTCCACTAAGGCGTACAGCACCATCGAGAGCTCCAACTGGGCGATGTGGGTTTCTGCAGGCTGCCATAATTTCTGAAGCTCTGCACAATTGTTGGCTACAAAACTGTGACGTATCTGGGATCCGTCAGGCTGGAAAAAGATGAGGTGAAAACCTCCTGAACCTGGATTGTCAGCCTCCACCGCAGCATCTGAGGCAGCAAGGAAGCGCAGGTTGTCCAGGTGAAAGACGGGAAATTCCCGTTTTGGCTGAAAGCGCATCACTGCTTCGATCACCTCGAAGCATGCTTCAATCTCAGGGGTTACCGATGTAGTGGCTTCATCCTGTCTGGCTTTGATTGCCATCAGGCCACCATACCCTACACGGCCATAGATACCCTGCTCTAGGAAATTCGCCAGGCCATACAACTTCGAAGCTGTGCCACGGCTGAAGTGACCTGTAGTCCTAGCCGTAGTGAGGAGGTCACGAACTTTATCATGAAGACGTTCTCGAGCCCAAAAACGGACATGCCCTGTTTGGTTGATGCAGTCGAGGTCATGGGTTAGGCCCAAAAAGGTGCCTGTGCTCTGCATTGACTGCTTCTTGTCTTCGGCAAAGGGGGAGCCTATCAACTTG
The DNA here is from genome assembly GCA_947184155.2 of Cladocopium goreaui. Lineage (NCBI taxonomy): Eukaryota > Dinophyceae > Suessiales > Symbiodiniaceae > Cladocopium > Cladocopium goreaui. The sequence continues at coordinate 116,591 of CAMXCT020005868.1, forward strand.
CAAAGCTGGTTCATGGCCCATTGTCCGGAGCCTTTGGAGGAACGTAGGTCCGTGATGGTCGCATCGTCGAAGTAGAGAGATGTCAAAACTTGGCAAAACCGCCTGGCCAAAGCTTCCAACAACCGCGAAAAACGGTTGAATGAAGTGACCGCTAACGGAAGCCCAAAAAGGAGGCCTGCATAGACCTGATATGCTGGAGTTTGCCATTCATGGTGGTACCACACCACTATGCAGCCTAGGCTTTCTTGCATCGCCATGGGGCAATACCGGTAGGCTGATGGTAGATCTTCCTGGCCTGTCTCCCAGGCATCGTTGGCGAAGAAGTGCTCGATGTCCTCTGCTGTCCATCTATGCATCACCAAACGAATGTGCTGGGCTGGACGCAAAGGACTGCACAGGGTGAGCTTGTTGGCATCGGAGGAGAGGGCTGATTGTCCTCCTGTGTCGCCGTTGTCGATCACTCTCTGCTTGCCTGAACTCTGCGTGATGACACAACGAGGGATCAAACGATGTGCTCGGTTGCCAATGAGCCGCAAAAATTCGGCTCGTCGCAGAGGTGCGGTGCAAAACCCGTTGTTGGCATCCTCCATGGATTGTTGCAAAAGGAACTCATCATCTTTGCCTGCTCGCAGCTGGTGCAGGATGTGCTGGTTGTGTTCCTGCCACCCATCCAAAACATCTGTCATGCTGATCACCTCCGCCGGCTGCTGGGGAAAAATTCCATAGGGTGGCGCATAGCCCACTGCCGGCAAGCCACAGATCAAGCCAAAGGGGAAGCTAGTGTCAGCCCAGGATGTCAACACCATCAACAAGGCTATGAGCCCCATATCTCGATGTTTTGTGACTTGCTGCACGGCGGTTTCTTGAAAAGATCTCAAGTGGAGGGTCACCCCCTCCCAGCGTCTCTTCAGCTCGCGCAATGCCCCCACTGCCTGTTGCCTCCACGGCCTCAGCGATTTGGTCGGGGATGCGTATGCATCGGCCACAAACTCCAAATCCATGTCAGAGACTGGAAGGTCTTCATAGGGCAGCGGCCGCTGGGCCCGTTGGAGGGCTTGTTGGAAATGATCGTCCGGCTCCAAGTTGAACGCCAGGAGTGGTGGTAGTGCTGCTTTGTGCGTCATTGCACCGACTTGGCCTCCCTCTCCAATTCGGGCCAGTTGCCTCACAGATCCCGCAGCAAGGTGGGGGACTAAGGGGCCGTCCCAAGCCTCACCACGCTCTGCCAGCCAGGCTGCGTAGGAACAAAACGGCGGGCTGTTGATGAGGTCCTCCACCATCGCAAACTTGTAACTCCTGAACCAATGCTCGGGGAAAAGCTTGCGAAATGCCAGCACTACTGCCTCCTGGCTCATCATGGGTAGGGCTACTCCTTTGGGGATCGCCTGAATACCTTGCAACAACGTAACTGCCCGGCTCCATTTGCCATCTGTGCCTCTACTGCCTGGGTCGCCCCCAGGGGCCATGGCATCAAAGTAGAGTCCAATGAGAAGATCGGCCTCGCAAAGTTGTTCCATAGGACAGTCGCAAGCTAAGGCCACGCCCTTGAGCTCATGCAGGGCGTCCCACAACGGCGATGTGCGGATATGGACAATGTACCGTGCATGCCATTCTCCAGCCTCGCAATTGTGGCCTGGTGTCCAAGGCGACTTCCACTTGGTCGTCGTCAGCCGATGGTGGAAGCTGCCTCGCCCAACATAGATCGTCTGGTGTGGCAACTTGTTCTTCTCGATCATGACGTCCTGCACGAGCTTCCTGACTGGTAACCCCGGTCGCTCGGCTCGCAGGGATTCTGTCAACCCAAGTGTCACAGCTAAAGGTGCCATTGCCCACTCTCGCATTGCACGAGGGTCCATGTCCAACCAATGCTCCCGTCGCCCCACAGCCAAGAATGTGGGCATGCGAGGAACATGCAACTTGGCCAGCCCTCGACGGGCTGCCCACCAACTAGCTGAGACTGCAATGGAGAAAGCAAGGATTGCCGTGTACTCTGCCTCTTCTTTGGAGGGTAAACTCTTATGCCATCAGAAGTGTAGGGGGTCCATTCTTGTGGGTCATGCACGTGGTGGCAGTTGGCTGGGGGCCATCGCTGGATCTCCTCCACATTGTGTCGCAACACTTGATGCTTGCAACGTGCGCCACCTAAGGTGCATGCTGCGTACGAAGTGTCAACCCATTGTCCAGACTCCCACATAGTCACCTCTGCTGAAGTCCACCAGTGCAAAGAACGGGCAGGGTTCTCTCGTACACTGCCTCCACCTCTGTCTCTCAGCTTCTGGATCTCCCCCAAGACGTAGTTGCATGCCTTGTTGTCCATGTCAACCCTTTTGGCATCTCTGCCAGCCAAGTGAGGCAAGCCATCTGGGTAGACTTCAGAACGGAGAGGGCCAGGTGCTGGCCTACCATCTTCGAACTTCCGAGGAATCTCTCTGGTGATAACCGCTGCGCAACGGTGGGCTCCTTGGGGGCATGGCTTGGCTTTGCACCCTCCGCGTTGAAACTGGGGGCAAAGTTTGGTGCCGTCCTTCATGGCCGTCGCCACCTGTTTGCCATTGATCGGTTTCCCCAACTTCAATGGCGAAGCACTGGGTTGGACTTTGGGCGGACTCGCAGTCGAAGCTGCTGTGGGGGCAGTGGTCTTCTTTTCCGGAGTAGCCGGCCCAGGGGCTGACCAGTGCGCATCCCTGGAAGTGTAGACTTCGCTGATCACCTGGCCCAAGCTCATGGTGGACTCACGGAACTTGGAGACCCATTCACTGCGCTCCTCCACATCCTTGGCTTGCAGCCATTGCATGCGCTGTGACGCAGGCAGCCCTGTCACTGTGCGCTTGGCCCTGAAGTAGTACTTGTAGACTACATCCATGGGAACGTTGAACTGTGTCGGCTCCCAAGTTGAGCTCCTGAGCAGCGTCTGGCGCTCCGGTCGCCCCGGAACATCCTGCCATGGCGTAAGCCAAGAGCAACGTAAACAGCCTGTCCAGGTAGTTGTCAACGTCATGGGTCACAACTTCATCATCCTCTCCGTCCTCCAAGAAAAGCCCTTCACTCAGCTTCCTCTTCTTCTGCGATGTGGTGAGCTGGAATTGCAGGGTCTTCACCCTCCAAATGTTGTAGACGCAAAGCATGCGCTTCTGCATCTCCCTGGCCACTCGGGAAATGGTGGTGTCGGCCGGGTGGATCTCTGGGGGGAAACGCATCTTGTAGCGACGCCAAAACTGCTGCTTGGTGTCTCGCAGCTCGGTCTCCCCAAGCATGGTGTCGAGGTCCGACAGTGCGACTTTGGACCGATCCTGTTCCACCTGGCGGTAGTAAAGCACCACTGCGGCCCATGCTCTGCGGACTCTTGCTGTCATCAGCAGGGCCTTGTCTCCCAGGCCTAACTTGGCTACCCATGTTTCGATGGCCTGTTCTGAGGCCCAAAGGAACCGAAACTCTTGCAAGCTCTCCACTCCCAAACGGAGAAGGGCCTCCACTACCCCATCATCCAATAAGAAGTTGTCACCCAACTTCCTAAGGACTTCTTCGGGGGAACCCTTTTCCAGGGGGACTTTATCAGTCTCCATGGCCTGATCTTGAGGACACCCCTCTAGCTAAGGCCCAGGGATCCCTCCCTTTGACTGAAAACTGCGCCTCGGGTCTCCCCCGTGCAGTGTGCTCGAACGGCCTGACATGACAGATGGGACACTGTTTCGGCAAAAACTAAAATACAAAACATGCAATGATTTGAAATGACAGCATAGGCATCGCATGAACTCACCTTCATGGAATCCCCTGATGGTGTCAAATGTTCCGCTGGAGTCCCCCTCCTGCTTGTCCGACATACCAGTGCAAAAATAAATGAAAAAGAAATGAGTCGCTCATGAAAAGTGCGGTTACCACAGTGGACCCCTCACTGTAACCTAGCAGCACTTATTTTTCAAACGCACTCGATGTCACTGCTGGGGGCGGTCATGCAGGCTGGATTTAAGCTCTTATCCAAGCCCCGAGCTGATGAATTCGGCTCTCCATGGCCGGAACGGGCCTATGCAGCTAAATCAGCGCAATGGCCAAAAATTCGGCTTGGTCGATCAGGCCGGTGGCCACCATGATGCCGGTGCTCGTCGGAGGCACTGGTCACACCAGGGACGCTCCCAGGCCAGGGCCTCATAGATGTCCGTGGACATGTACGGGTTCACCAGGCGCTTCGCCTTCCCGTCAGCCTGCTTGTGCTGGCACAAGGTGATGCCATCCTCGACCGTGACATGTGTGCTGGAACGCTCTGTGGCTGCATACCCCTGGGGTTCAGGATGCTGTGTCCCCACGGCTGTGTCCTGGAAGGTCTTGTACAGCCACTTCTTCATGCCTTGGTCCTTGATCACCTTGTGCAGCTCTGTGTCTCGGCGACTCTCCACAAAGTTGTTGGCCTCCTCAATGGACTCACCTTCCAGCAAGGCTCGGCAGAGGGTGCCTAGATAGGCACCACGGTGCCTCCCTTTGATGCAGTGCACTAGGACATTGTCTCCGTGCCAGACCGTGTTCTTCACAGCTGGCCACACATCTGTCCATTGCTCATTGCGCTCCTGGCTGTAAGCCGCCGCAAAGGTCATCAGCTGAGCCCCCGGGAGGGTCACCCCCCCCCGGCTCTCAGGACCATGCGGGAAGCAGCAAAAACTGCAATGCCGTCTTGGGGAACTTATCCACGGTCTGCCGCATTGGAAGTCCCGCCAAGTAAAGGCCACCTCCCTTCCGAGACTGCCAGATGCATGTTGGCGCCTGGGCTGTCCCTGAGCCAACACCCAACCTTTCGAGGTGCATGTCCAAGGTATCTCCTGCCGCCTTCCCACGGCCTTTCTTGGGCATGGCCTTGATCTGTGGCTTTCCAGGGGCTGCCATGCGCTTGGGAGTTGTGGCTGTCGCCATTGGCTTGGGGGAGGTAGCCATAGCTTTTGGAGGCGTCTTTGGGGCTGCAATTGCTGGCGCCTTAGGCGGTGTCTTCGGTGCAGCTTTGCCTCGGGCTCTCTTAACGGCTGTGCGCATAGCCTCTGCCACCTCGTCATCGGTTGCTCCACTTGCCACGGTCCTCTTTCTGCCGAACTGAGCCTTCGCTCCAACGGCTGCCGGCACCACGGCTGCCGGCACCAAGGATGCCGAAGGCTTAGGGGCTGCCGGGACTGCGGTCTCAGCCAGCACTGCGCGCTTGATGCGGCACACACCAGCGCCGTGTTTGCCACCGCATGCCCGTCCCGATTTTTGTAAGACGGCACATAAGTGCACTCCGAAGGGACAGGAGTCTGCTTCGTTCGGGCACGAATCCGTCTGGTAGTCTGGGCAGATGGCCTTGCCGTTCTTCAGGGTGGCTGTCAAAACTTTTCCTTGAAGGTGGTCCGGCATTTGGGGGGCCGGTGCCGCTTCTGCCTCCTGGCGGGCTTGTTGCGCGGCTTCGACGAATTGTTGCGACAGCTTGAGCCTCTTCTTCACATCCTGAAAGTTGTGTGAGGAGGCCCACATTGGTTGCCTGTCCTGCCTCAGCAACCGGTCGGCCTCTGTTAAGCCGTGGGCTCGGGCTGCATCTAGCTCTGACTGCGGGATCGCCTCCCACAGCAGGTTGCTAGTCAGCTTTGCTGTCGCACCCCAGATCAGTGACTTCACCTTGATCGACGCGGCGTATTTGGCCGACGAATAGTGAAAAGCCATCGCACCCACCTCTGGCACCTCGCCCTTGGCTTGCCAGTCGCCCAGGGCGGCCATTTCTTCAGGCTTGCATTCCAACAATTGGGCCACAGTGGGTGCCAACCTTCTCCAACTGTAGGTGGTCAGGTCTTCAGGATTGTCGAGGAACACAGACATTTCCTGTTGCATCGTTTCTTGGACTTCAAGGATCGTCCAAGGGCGTCCTTCGTCCGAAAAACAAAGACCTGCCAGCCTCTGCCTTGCCGGTGCCAGTGTTCTGTAGGCCTCCAACACCTCCTTGGCCCAAAAGAACCCATTAGCAAAGGTTGCCGGCACTGCAAAGTCGAATCCCTCACGAGCATGCCTTTGTTTGCCTTTGGGGCACCTGCAATGGAGGAATGCCGCGGTAAGGCGTCGAGGTTCTGATCGAGATATATGCGCATACCTCAAACAGCCAAACGCCATGACCCAAGGGGCCAGGAGGACTGACCACCTTTCATCGCCTACCGCATGCAGTTCCATGATGCGGTCCTCCAAGGCCTGCACCAAAGGTGGCTCGACCACA
>CAMXCT020005868.1:127804-327804 GCA_947184155.2 Cladocopium goreaui
AGAACGGTCAGCGTCTGGCATACCATCTCTTCGTTTTCTTGGCAAATGTGGACCAGCAAGAGTTTTGTGGAGAAAAGTTTGTTCATGCAAATGTTTTAGCGAATGGAACTGAAATAACGAAAATAATTTGAGTGGACCTCAGCAAGTGGCATCAATGTGGATATGTCTTGCATACTTGCATTTGGCAAAAGGAAGTTAAGAAGTGTCCTGGGCAGCATGCTCACCATTATGTCAACCACATCATCACCTCATCATCACCCTCATCCTCATCAGTCAACCACATCATGACTTCCTCATCACCCTCATCACATTCATTAGCAGCACATTCATGATCATCATCATCGCAAGCACAAAATCATCATTCATGACGTTTTGGCAGTCAACATGTGAGTGCAAGATTCAAAGTCAGAGTGCATCATTCACAGTGACGCCTCTTGAAGGCCAAGTTCACAAGAAAGAACCTCGGCGGCGGTCGGGCAACGCCGAAATTTTTTTGGTAGACCATTTCTGACTGCAATGTAAATGGAATGTTATCCTTTGATGCAATCAATTTTCATTGTGAACATTGGTGGTCACCAGCAATTGGATTCTTCGGGTGTCACTTGTAGTAAGCTTAGACAGCACAAAATGAAGAATGCGCTGCTAACAATTTGGCGCACGACTTTTTCCCATTCGTCGTTTCTTTTGACAGCGGTCCTCGCTTTTGATTTATGTCTGAGCTATGCTCTGACGTTTTCCGTGGCGGTGTGTCTGAGCTATGCTCTGACGTTTTCCGTGGAGGTATTGGGTCCAAAAACTTTGCATGTCACGGAGGTTGGAGGAATGATACCAGATCCATGCTTCGGAGGGAACACTGCGGATCTGTCTCTGCCGAAGCTCTCTCCTCCAGCAAACGCCAATTCTCCGGATGCTTCCGCATCCAAGTGGTGCGTTTCCATGACTTGCAAATGTTAGGTGTCTTGATCATGTTCGCACGGCCTCTGAGCAAGCAAAACATCCTGACACCATCCCTCTGATCAAGCAAAGGGTCTGTAATCCAGAAAGTTCTGGCACGGGGTCCGTCCCGGGAGCACAGCTTGATCACTGCACTCAAAGTTTCTTTGTCCAGTAAGTCTGGCCTGGCAGTCGTGCCATGGAACGGCACTCCCTGCGCCAAATCATCTCGAAGCAAAGCGTCGAGCTCCACGTGGTCTGCTGGCTGTCCGCGTTGATGACGATGAAGTGGAGGCGATAGCAAAGTTACTTTCGAGCTTGAAGATTTGTTTGCGCCGGTGCCTGGACTCTCTGCCCTTGGGGGAGGTCGCACTGGAGGTGCCTTCACGGGCGGCCAAGTGTTTCTGACAGCTGTCCTCACAGGGCTGCTTGTATCTCGTTTCCTTGAGAAAGATTCAGATCTGGAGCTGCGGCGTCGTCGCCGTGGAGGCGGTGGCAAATTCCGTGGGCGACGGGGCAAAGGACTGCGGGAGCGTCTTGTTGATTTCGAGCTAGAACGTCTCCTCGACTTAGATCTCTCTATATACGGTGTCTGAGCTATGCTCTGCACACCGTGGGTCTGAGCTATGCTCTGACTTTGCGGCAAAATGCTTCCGATTTCTTGCAAACATTTGTCATAGTTGCGGCAAGCGCTGCATGTTGCTCCGCATTTCATGCGAGCCCACTCGGGAGATTGGTAGTGGATCAACAGAGCTGAATGCCCATATCGAAGCATTTGATGGTATGAGCAGAAGCCGACGCACACGCTTCGGTGTCTGCCAGATTTACACCGCACTTCCACCAGAATCCCGCGAGGACAGTCGCAGGCGTCAACGGCGTCCTTGATGCTTTTGAGGGCGTTGAGAAATCCAGAGAGTTTGATGAGGGACTGGCTGATCCCGGGCACCCAACCCACGTGCATTGCCATCGCGGGATCCCGTGCCGGGTCGTACAAATGCGCTACATCGATGACGAAGTGCTTGCGGCCCTGAGGATCCAACGAGTCTTGATCAAATCTCTTCCCCCGTGTAACAATTACGATCGAGGTGTCTGAATTTATGGCCCTTTCAATTTCCCTCTGAACTGTATATCGTAGATGATGATGGAAGCCAACGATCGTTTGCGCAGTAGCGTCCATGGCCTCTTCTGTCCCGGACCTGCGGGATGTTCTTTGGAATCCCTTCTGTGATAGGTATCAACTTTTCTGATCAGTTCAGCAGCGAAAGTGTATTTTGTGTTATCTTTAAACCTTCTGGAAAAACTCCTGCAAAAACTGTCAGAAGCAATGTTCCGTCTGAGCTAGGTTGACATTAGGGAGTGTTAGAAAATGTGCTGCGGAGAATCCATCATGTCCAAAATGGTTGTGGAGTGATCAGTGTCCAAAATGTGCCAGACAGTGTCGAAAGACACGAATCCAGCATGTCTGGAATCTGAGGTCTGAGCCATCCTGTGACCGCTTGATGCGGTAGGTACCCATATCCCAGCACCTGGTCTGTTTCGCGGGCAGCGGCCAAGTTCAAGATGCGACTTCTTTTCTAGAATTGATTCTTATTAAACATCCTTGTTGAGGCAATACTTGTCAGACACTTCTGACTAACCGCTGTCTGTTGAAAAGAAGTTTCTGACTGCTGGGGCATCCGACTCTTTGAAGTTAGCTTGCCTGCACTTGGTTTAGTCCGCAACTGTGTGAAAAGTGGATGACACAAGGTTTTTTTTTCCCTGCGGCGCTCTTTGCTGCACTTCGGCATGGTCAATGGCCAGTCTGGACAGTGTGGGCCCACGCTACCGGATCCCAGTGGTCCGCTTCCATGGCAAAATGCAGGTGTCAAACATCCGAATCAAGCATCCTGACAGCATGTTGTCCGTGTCCAGTGCGTCTGGCCTGGCATTAAAGCTACTGGTGCCATTGGACTTGATTTGGCCTGGTTGCGGCAAGCAGTGCATTTGCCTCCGCACTTCATGCAAGTTCACTCCGGAGACTGTTAGCCCACACGTCGGTGTCTACCTCACTTCCATCTCATCACCAGGTCACACCGTATGCCTGAGCTATGCTCTGGCCTGGCGCCGTATTGTCCACCATATTTGCACAAACGAGCGTGGCCAAATCCAGAGAGTTTGATGACGCATGTCTGTGTACGCCCCAAGGCCGTTTCTCTGGCGTGAGAAACAAGGTCGTCGAGATGAGCGCTGGTGCTTCAGAATCTGCGCTCATCTGGACGAACTTGTTGCTGACGCCTTCCTGACGCTCCTTTGTCCTCACGGAGCCCCAGGAGTTTTGTGCCGTTTCACATCAGCTTCTCGTCGTATCTCCGGCTGAGTCGTCGCAGCCGCAGACACGGCAAGGCATTTCCGTGGACCAGGGTTCCGTCCTGTACGACGCAGTGCGGAACTGGTGGCATCTCCCGTCGTTGTTGCTTTGAACGACGGCGGCGTGCTCGAAGTTCACGAACGCGCAGCTGTACTTCCAGGAACGCTTCAGGTCCCAGCGCAAGGATTTGCGACCCTGCTAAGATACCCCGCTCGGGGTCTCCCCACCACCCAACCTCCTGGAGGGAGTTCAACCTCCTCTTTCGTCCAGGCTCCGGCCGCGGATGGCTGCATGGCATGCAGCCATCCGCGGCCGAAGCCCCCCCTTGCCGAGTGTCGGCGGCAAAAAATGCATTGCGGCTGGCTCCGTAGTGGCCGCCATATGCGCACCGACGAGCGTTGACAACTACAGGGAGTTTGCTGATCCCGGGCACTCAACCCACTTGCCGTGCCGTGCGGGCCATGGCGCGTTGTTTTCTGGCACGCGTTCGCATGGGTCGATTGCTCGGAATTTCTACTTGGGCAGAAACGCAGTGAAGACAAGTATCTTAAAGTGTGGCTTCGACCATGAAGACAAATATCTTGAAAGTATGAAAGAAGAGCAATCAGAAGATCTTCGCACCTCTGCAGCATCCCGAAGCGATGTACCTGGCGCACGCGAGCACTCAAGCAAAGGCATGGTGTAGATAGTCTTCGACTTGTTGAAACTCAATAAGCCATGTCTACCGTTAAGAATGCGACAGCCTTTTTTTTCCAGGAAAGAGTTGGTAGACTCATTGGCACGACCATTGGACGATAGGAGAGCCAAAGTCGTCTGGCCAGCAGTCCGGCTGCACGCGATACACTGCCACCTTCCAGGGTCGCAACACATGCCGCATCAGCACCAACGCCAACGCTTGCGCGAACCTTCGCGCATCTCTGGCTTTGCGAAATTGAACGTAGAAAAGGCGTGAGCTGTTGTTGTCATTGATGGTTCGACCCAAAAGAACCAGCCACATGAAGCGGTCGCCGCGAGCGACTGTTGCCCCACCTCCCTTGGAACCAAACTGCTTTTCAACTTTCTGTCAGTGTTAGGGCAAAGGCAAGATCGGAAGAAAAGGAATGCTCTGAAGGATTGAATTATTTCAATGTCATTGTGTATCAAAGGAGCAGCTCCTGACAGTTAATCATAGAGCGAGACAGGTATAGTGTAACAAACCTAGAGGACAACTGAACCTCAACCTGGCTGACAACTCATAGCTGATGAAGGAACGTGATTTTTCTTGAGCCGAATAACATGCGTCTAGTGCACTAGTGCCTGAATTATGCCATGCGCACCGGCTGAGCTATGCTCTGCGCAGCACCTTGGCGACTAATTATCGTAGGCGTCATCAACCTTCTCTTCAAACGCTGCAAAGAGCTCATCTAGTCCTTGAAAACCAATGCTTTGCTCGCACTGCTCATAGAACTGCAGGCTCTCTGTGATCAAGCTGTCCCCCTCCGACACGGCTGGATTGGAGCCAGACTTGTAGAGCCGAAAGTTGTGTCCCAGGAATGCAATCCGGAGAAGCATCTCAAGCCATGGCCGTGACATGTGCCTCCCAGAAGGTGGCAGCATGTCCTTCACTGACTGCCAAGCTCTTTCTACGCAGACAGTCCCTGACTGTAATTTGATTTGGGCATGGTGAATGGCAACGGCTATGTCTCTCCATGCCCACAGCCCTTCCACCTTCAATGGCTTCTGGAGGCGATCGAAATAGTCCGAGACACTCTGGGTCATGGCCGAGCGGGTCCCATGAACTTGGCCTGGATCGTCAGTTGCCTTTCGCACGCCTCGCTTCCGCCGGCTCCCTTTGCGACCAACCGAGTACCACTTCACCAAGACACTGATCTCACGCCTGGAACATGTTGAGCTACAGTGGGAATCACAAAATTTGTCGCAAGTTCTTGCTGGCCGCCGTTTAAGAGATCCACATTTTTCCCCCTTGTGTTGTCAGGAGTTAACCAGCAAATTTGTAGAAGTAAAATGATCGTAGTAGTAGTAGTCAGTAGTAGTAGTAGTAGTAGTAGTAGCAGTAGTAGTAGTAGTAATAGTAGTAGTAGTAGCAGTAGTAGTAGTAGGTAGTAGGTAGTAGGTAGTAGGTAGTAGGTAGTAGGTAGTAGGTAGTAGGTAGTAGGTAGTAGGTAGTAGGTAGTAGGGAGTAGGGAGTAGGGAGTAGGGAGTAGGGAGTAGGGAGTAGGGAGTAGGGAGTAGGGAGTAGGTAGTAGGTAGTAGGGAGTAGGTAGTAGGTAGCAGGTAGCAGGTAGCAGGTAGCAGGTAGCAGGTAGCAGGTAGCAGGTAGCAGGTAGCAGGTAGCAGGTAGCAGGTAGCAGGTAGCAGGTAGCAGGTAGAAGGTAGCAGGTAGCAGGTAGCAGGTAGCAGGTAGCAGGTAGCAGGTAGCAGGTAGCAGGTAGCAGGTAGCAGGTAGCAGGGAGCAGGTAGCAGGTAGCAGGTAGCAGGTAGCAGGTAGCAGGTAGCAGGTAGCAGGTAGCAGGTAGCAGGTAGCAGGTAGCAGGTAGCAGGTAGCAGGTAGCAGGTAGCAGGTAGCAGGTAGCAGGTAGCAGGTAGCAGGTAGCAGGTAGCAGGTAGCAGGTAGTAGGTAGTAGGTAGTAGGTAGTAGGTAGTAGGTAGTAGGTAGTAGGTAGTAGGTAGTAGGTAGTAGGTAGTAGGTAGTAGGTAGTAGGTAGTAGGTAGTAGGTCGTAGGTAGTAGGTAGTAGGTCGTAGGTCGTAGGTCGTAGGTCGTAGGTAGTAGGTAGTAGGTAGTAGGTAGTAGGTAGTAGGTAGTAGGTAGTAGGTAGTAGGTAGTAGGTAGTAGTAGTAGTAGTAGTAGTAGTAGTAGCAGTAGCAGTAGTAGTAGTAGTAGTGGTGGTAGTAGTAGTAGTAGTAGTAGTCAGTAAGTAATAAGTAGTAAGTCAGTAAGTCAAAGTAGTAAGTCGCAAGTAGTAAGTCGCAAGTAGTAAGTCGCAAGTAGTAGGTAGGTAGGTAGGTAGGTAGATAGATAGGTAGGTAGGTAGGTAGGTAGGTAGTGGGTAGTCAGTAGTTAGTAGATAGTAGTAGCTAGTAGCTAGTAGCTAGTAGTTAGTAGGTAGTAGGTAGTAGGTAGAACGTAGAGAGTAAAAAGTAGTAAGTAGTAAGTCAGTAAGTCAGTAAGTCGTAAGTAGTAAAAGTAGTAGCGCGCGCGCTCGCCTCGCGGAAATCCGGGGCATAAATTCCCGGAAGTAGTTTTATTATTAATTTTGCCGTCTACATTTGGCTAAAACCGCGCGCGCTATCGGCCAATAAATAGCGCTAGCGCGCGCGCGCGCCTCGCGGAAATTCGGAGCATAAATTCCCGGAAGTAGCGTTTTGCCTCTTAACGGGTCTACTTTTGGCTAAGACCGCGCGCGCTAAGTCGGCCAAAATAGCGCGCGCGCTCGCCTCGCGGAATCCGGGGCATGAATTCCCGGAAGTAGCGTTTTGCCTTAAAACGGGTCTACTTTTGGCTAAGACCGCGCGCGCTATCGACCAATTAATAGCGCTAGCGCGCGCGCGCGCCTCGCGGAAATTCGGGGCATAAATTCCCGGAAGTAGCGTTTTGCCTTATAACGGGTCTACTTTTGGCTAAGACCGCGCGCGCTATCGGCCAATTAATAGCGCTAGTGCGCGCGCGCGCGCGCCTCGCGGAAATTCGGGGCATAAATTCCCGGAAGTAGCGTTTTGCCTTATAACGGGTCTACTTTTGGCTAAGACCGCGCGCGCTATCGGCCAGTTAATAGCGCTAGCGCGCGCGCGCCTCGCGGAAATTCGGGGCATAAATTCCCGGAAGTAGCGTTTTGCCTTATAACGGGTCTACTTTTGGCTAAGACCGCGCGCGCTACTTTGGTGCCAAGTTTAGTTTATAAGTGGGTTATAACCTAGGGTTATATCCCAGTTACTAAGTCATAACTTCTTAGCTAACTTTTTGTAACTTGTTTTTTGCTATTAAAAAAAAGTGTCTTTAAAAGTGATCAAATTTTGATCTTTTTGATGATTTTGAGTGTTTGCTGTTTGAAGCGTTTTCAACTGCTCAAAAAAATGCCAAATGGAGCGGTTTTCAAACCTCTAAAAACTATTTTTGTTGGAACAGCCGTTTTCAGCATGTCAAACACTATAATTAATCACGTGTTAAAACCCAAACTGTGAATGAAGATGTGTTCATGTCCACTAGAGAGGATGTATTGCTTGAAGAAGTGTCCAGGTGTTCACTTTACCTTGGCTAAATGCTGCAGAGTCCCTTTGACAAAACTCAATTTTTGCAGGATATCCTAGATGTCTTCAACGTAATTACAATATACATCAACATACCCATACCTGCCAACAAATGCATGCAGTATTCAAAACAGAAATGCAGCATACCCTTCTTCATAAGTGCAATCTTCCTTTGGAGCAACGCAGTGTGTTTTTGCAGAACAATATCCCTATGAAATATCAAATGTTCCTTTAAAAGATACACCATGCCCTTTGGAGGAGTACAGTGTGCATTTAACAAAATTTCCTTTGAAAGGGGTCCTCAAGGTGAAAGGGGTCCTGGCCTAGAAGCCTCCAAGATTAATTTCGACCGAGTTTTTGCCTTTGTATGAAAAACTCGGTCGAAATTAATCTTGGGGGCTTCGCGCGCATAAGGAACATTCTTGGCCAGGACCTCTTTCACCTTGGGGGCCCGTTTCAAAGGAAATCTTGTTATTTCCACATGTCTAACCTTCCTTTCAAAGGAGCAGTATCTCTTTTAGAAAAGCCAATATTGCTGCACAATATGCTGTATTTTTGACATAGAGCATCCCTTTCAAAAGTGCAATATGTTTTGAAATGTGAGATTTTTTCAGAATGTTTTTTCGCTCCTTACAACAGAGCATTGTCCTTTATGGCAACACAATCTTCCTTTGAAAAAGCAGCATTCGTGGAAACCTGGATTACTGTTCATTGATATATGTATCTAATCTACTCTAATCTAATCCAATCAATCCAATCCAATCCAATCCAGAGATATCTCATCTATATAATCCAATCCAATCAAACCCAAACAAATCCAATCCAATCCAGTCCAATCCAATCCAATCATATCCAATCCAATCCAATCTATCTAATCTAGCCAAATCAAATCTAATCCAATCCAATCCTATCCAATTCAATCCAATCCAATCAAATCCAATCTATCTAATCTAATCTAATCTAATCCAATCCAAGCCAATCCAATCCAATCTAATCTAATGTAATCTAATCTAATCTAATTCCAATCCAACCCAATCCAATCCAATCTAACCTAATCTAATTTTAATCCAATCCCAATCCATTCCAATCCAATCCAATCTATCTAATCTAATCTAATCTAATTCCAATCCAACCCAATCCAATCCAATCTAACCTACTCTAATCTAACCTTATCTAATGTAATTTCAATCCAATCCAATCCAACCCAATCTAATCTAATCTAATCTAATTCCATCCAATCCAATCTTATTGAAGTGCTGTAAAGGCCTCTGTGGTATATGGGTGGGATATATTGAGATATACTAGGGGAAACTGGGGTTTACTTGGGGTATACCATGGTATACTGACCGTATACCATGGTATACTGACCGTATACCATGGTATACTGACCGTATACCATGGTATACTGACCGTATACCATGGTATACTGACCGTATACCATGGTATACTGGTGGTATACTGGTGGTATACTGGTGGTATACTGGTGGTATACTGGTGGTATACTGGTGGTATACTGGTGGTATACTGGTGGCACTGGTGGCACACTGGTGGTATACTGGTACACTCCCTAATCCAATCCAATCTAATCTAATCTAATCTGATCCAATCCAGTCCAATCCAATCCAATCCAACCCAATCCAATCCAATCCAATCCAACAACCCCATCCAATCCAATCAAACCCAATCCAATCCAATCCAACCTAATCTAAACTAATCTAAGCTAATCTAATCCAATCTAATCTAATCTAATCTAATAATCCAATCCAATCCAATCCAATCCAATCTAATTCCAATCCAACAAAACCAAATCCAATCCAATCTAACCTAACCTAATCTAATCTAATCCAACCCAACCCAATCTAATCCAACCCACTCAAATCCAATCTATCTAATCTAATCTAATCCAATCCAATCCAGTCAAGTCCAATCTATCTAATCTAATCTAATCCAATCCAATCCAGTCCAAACCAACCCAACCCAATCCAATCCAAGCCAAACCAATCCAATCTATCTAATCTAATCTAATCCAATCCAGTCCCTCACCCAATCCAATCCAATCCAAAGCAAGCCAAGCCAATCCAATCTATCTAATCTAATCCAATCTAATCTAATTCAATCCCTCAGTCCCTCACCCAAGCCTGTAAAGACCTCTGTGGTATATGGGGACGTCTCAAAATGAGGCGCGCCTTTTTTGACCCCCAAAACGCTACTTAAAAAAAAAAGGCTCGCCTCATTTTGAGACATTCCCATATGGGTGGGATATATTGGGATGTACTAGGGGAAACTGGGGTTTATAGTCAGCAATGTCAATATCAAAAAACGTACTCATTGGCTGCCTTTGTTTTTTCATAGTCTTCTGGCATGTTTTCAAAAATAAGTCAAAAACAAAATTGCTTAATCCATGCCCCAAGCCCCTAACCTTCCCCCAAGGATACCTGTTTTTCCTTGGTTTTTACATGGTTTCTAATGGAACCAGAGACCTAAAGCAAGCAGAAACAACCACAAACAAATTTGCAATGCCTAAGGGGGGAAAAGTGGCAAAGAGTTAGATCCTGCCACTTTTTTTGCCAGTCCCTCAAAATAACAACGAACCAAGAAAGCAAAACACCAAGAAACCAAAAAAAACAAAAAAAAAACAAGATTGCACACCCCAAGGGGAGGGGGTCAGATGCAGTTTGTTGGGTTTTTTTTTGTTTCTTGTTTTTTTTTTTGGTCTTTGTAAAAAGAAAAGAAACTGCAAAGGTGAGATTGCAAAGAGCAAACTAACCCATTGCAGGTGCATAAAGCACCTAAAAAGGCGCGCTCCCACAGTGGCCTGTTCTGTTTAAAAACCAGTTGCACATTCCCTCAGCCATGGAAGCGATGAAAACCGCGATTTTTTCTAAAAAACAACTTCGAAGCGGCTCAACCGCTATAATTAGAAAAACTATTGTTTTCGATACACTAAAAACAAGTGTTTTTTTCAATTTTTCTAAGTTATAAAAATGTGATAAAATTGTTGATATTTTCTTCACTTCATAACTTTTCATAACTTCTTGTATAACTTTAGTTATAACCAGTTATAACATGAACTTGGCACCAAAGTAAGTCGGCCACAATAGCGCGCGCGCTCGCCTCGCGGAAATCCGGGGCATAAATTCCCGGAAGTAGCGTTTTGCCTTATAACGGGTCTACTTTTACCGCGCGCGCTATCGGCCAATTAATAGCGCTAGCGCGCGCGCACCTCGCGGAAATTCGAGGCATAAATTTCCGGAAGTAGCGTTTTGCCTTATAACGGGTCTACTTTTGGCTAGGACCGCCCGCGCTAAGTCGGCCAATATTAGCGCGCGAGCGCGCCTCGGAACCCGTACTTTTGGCTTAAAGTGCACGCGCTAAGTCGGCCAAAATAGCGCGCGCGCTCGCCTCGCGGAAATCCGGGGCATAAATTCCCGGAAGTAGCGTTTTGCCTTATAACGGGTCTACTTTTGGCTAAGACCGCACGCGCTATCGGCCAATTAATAGCGCTAGCGCGCGCGCGCGCCTCGCGGAAATTCGGGGCATAAATTCCCGGAAGTAGCGTTTTGCCTTATAACGGGTCTACTTTTGGCTAAGCCCGCGCGCGCTAAGTCGGCCAAAATAGCGCGCGCGCTCGCCTCGCGGAAATCCGGGGCATAAATTCCCGGAAGTAGCGTTTTGCCTTATAACGGATCTACTTTTGGCTAAGACCGCGCGAGCTATCGGCCAATTAATAGCGCTAGCGCGCGCGCGCGCCTCGCGGAAATTCGGGGCATAAATTTCCGGAAGTAGCGTTTTGCCTTATAATGGGTCTACTTTTGGCTAAGACCGCGCGCGCTAAGTCGGCCAATATTAGCGCGCGCGCGCCTCGCGGAAATCCGGGGCATAAATTTCCGGAAGTAGCGTTTTACCTTATACAGTAAAAGCTAGGGCCTACTTTTGGCTAAGACCGCGCACGCTAAGTCGGCCAATAAAAGCGCGCGCGTCGCGGAAGCAGCGTTTTGCCTTTTATAACTGGTCTGCGTGCCGCGTGCTGCCCGGAGCATAGTATCCTAAATTAAATCGCAGTCTGTGGAATTTCCCCTTCAGTGGCGGTAGTTAGTAGGTAGGTAGGTAGGTAGGTAGGTAGGTAGGTTAGGTTAGGTAGGTAGGTAGGTAGGTAGGTAGGTAGGTAGGTAGGTTTGTAGGTAGGTAGGTAGGTAGGTAGGTAGGTAGGTAGGTAGGTACGTAGGTAGGTAGGTAGGTAGGTAGGTGTAGGTAGGTAGGTAGGTAGGTAGGTAGGTAGGTAGGTAGGTAGTGGGTAGTAGTTAGGGGTAGTAGTTAAGTAGATAGTAGAAAGGTAGATAGTAGTCTAAAGTAGAAAGTAAAAAGTAGAAAGTAAAAAGTAGAAAGTAGTAAGTAAGTAGTAAGTAGTAAGCAGTAGGAGTAGTAGTAGGAGTAGTAGTAGTAGTAGCAGTAAGTAGTAGTAGTAGTATTAGTAGTAGTAGTAGCAGTAGTAGTAGTAGTAGGAGGAGTAGTAGTAGTAGTAGGTAGTAAGTAGTAAGTAGTAAGTAGTAGTTAGTAGTAGTTAGTAGTAGTTAGTAGTAGTTAGTAGTAGTTAGTAGTAGTTAGTAGTAGTTAGTAGTAGTTAGAAGTAGTTGTTAGTAGTAGTTGTTAGTAGTAGTTGTTAGTAGTAGTTGTTAGTAGTAGTTGTTAGTAGTAGTTCGTAGTAGTTAGTAGTAGTTAGTCAGTAGTAGTCAGTAGTAGTCAGTAGTAGTCAGTAGTAGTCAGCAGTAGTAGTAGTAGTAGTAGTAGTAGTCTACTCGTCGTTGGCATAGCTGGCCAGATAGGCATATTGTCCATTTTTTTCACTCGGTAAGTAAACACACGAGAAACCAAAATTTTTACACGAGAAGCCAATATTTTTCTACAAAAAAGGGGAAAAATGTGGATGCTTAAACGGCGGCCAGTAGTAGCAGGTTAGTGGTATAGCAAGTTTGTAGTAGTAAGTTAGTAGTAGTGGTAGTTAGTAGTAGTGAAGAAGGTTTCCACATTTTTGCCCTTTTAGCGTTTAAATGTTGGGTGGATTTGAAGCAGCAGTACGCTGAGTCTGCTTTTTAAGTAAAATTAGTTTGAACAAAATTTAGGTAAATCTGGTAAGTAAGATAAAAACATGTACATTTTAAGAGTAATTTAGTTTCAAAGTAAATTGCAGAGTAAATTTAAGAAGTAAATTAGAAAGCAAATTATAGAGTTTTTCTGGATGCAAAAACCACATTTTTTAAAAAATACGTTTGTAAATTTCTTTTTGTTTGAAAGGATTCAAGTTACTGCTTTTGCTTATGTTGGTTATCATAGGTCCTAGGTTGGTTTCTTGCAGTTTCTGTGAGGCTGCACGGGCATGATCAATATGAAAATATTTTACAGAATATTGTATGATTTAGTTTAATATAATATAATATTATTACATCACACAATACAATATAGTATTGTTTCATAAAACCTCATACATTATAACATAAGAAACATAAAGTAAAACAAATTAATCACATATAATATACAGTAATACACTATAATATTGAATACTCTGTAACATCAAAAGAAGCAATAGAACAAAACTAAAACATGATATATATATATATGACTTAATTAAACCAATTTAGTAGAATCATTAAAAAAACTATAATATGTATAAAATAGTATTAAATGAAATAAAACATAATATAACACAACATTTTTTGCACCATATATATATATATATATTCATATATATATATATTCATATATATATATTCATATATATATATATATTCATATATATATATATATTTATTCGTTACGCAGATATAATATAATAATGATGAACTTTCTGTGCATTCGGGTTGACTGCTGTTGGGATTCATTTTGGCCTATGTTGGGCCATTTCGACGCTATGTTGGAGCCAAAAAGTTTGCGCTAAAATCAAAGATTTTTTGGTGCGAAAAAGTTGGGGTTGGCATCGCACATGTTTGGCCTATGTTGGGCCATGTGGAGACTATGTTGGGCCTATGTTTGGCCTGTCTTGGGCCATTTTGGGGCCAGTTGGGGCCATGTTGAGGCATGTTGGGTCTGCGTTGGGTGATTTGGGGCTTTAATGGGGTCAAAAATTAACACCAACCAAGCATCGGTTCAGTTGGGGTTTGTTTTGGGCCTATGTTGTCTATGTTGGGGGTCATGTTGGGCCAAAATGGCGTGTTCGTTTGGGTGGTCATGCTACAGTCCAAATGAACACGCCAGCTTGGGCCATGTTGAGGCTATGTGGGGTCCATGTTGGCAACCCAGTTTTTTTGGGAAACCCGAATGCGAAGAAAAACTTTAAATATAATATGATATATTATCAAAAATAACGTTTCCACCTTTGTCCCCCTTTGATTTTTTGAAAATTATATATATGGTTGGTTAATTTGTAGTAGTAGGGGTAGACCGTAACATGATAAACCAAAACTATCCTATAAACTTGTCAATACAAGATAACGTTACCTGTTTTTCCCTGTAAGTGGCCAATAATGAAATAAATCAATTTGAACATTGCAAAGAACGAACAAGCCAACTTTTCAGAACCAACCAAAATTTTTAGCCCAAAAACACAATAATTGTGTATACTTTTTTAATACTGATCAATGTAGATATGCATATATATATATACACCTACATGTGCAAATACAACCAAATTTGTTTAAATATACATATATATATATATACATACGTACATACATGCATGCATGCATACATACATACATGCGTACATACATACATACATACATACATACATACATACATATATTTATATTTTTTACATCAGTATTCACATTATTTCACACATATATCATATACTCATATGTTTAAACATAAATTCATGTGCGTGTGTGTATATATATATATACGTGTGTGTATGCATGTATAAATAATTGTGCATTTTTCTAAATACATATATATATATATAGATAAATGTATGTGCATATGTATATACGTGGAAACTGCACTGGCAATGCAGTTTTTTAAACATTGATTTGGAACCCACAAACGCAGAACCCCAGAGTTATAGAACAAATATTAAATTCAAGAATAAAACATACAATAAAATCATGAATTTCTTATTTTCAACCTCTAAGATCTAATGCATTGAATTCGGCACCTGTTTTGAAATGTTCTATGTTTTTGAAAATTCAATATTTAACTTATTTTTAGACACAACAAGCGCCCTCATATAAAACTCTAGCCCCAATCACTTGCAGACATTGCCAAGATCAAACTTATAGTGGAAAAAACGCAGAATTAAACCTCGCGAAGCTCCTTTTACAAACATATGCACGGCTATAGAAAATAATTTACTGGAATAATTTCCAGAAAATCGGACATGAAAAAGGAGCCAAACCTACAGCACATTCCTCATTCCAAGTTTCATTTAGATCCCTCAGCAACAGTTTTTTGTCAATTTGGAAAAAAGGATGTAAGCATCAAACGTTCAACCATTCCAAGAACAAACCTCACGGTTACATCACAAGTGCACTTAAAGCACAAGGCCGTTTAGCACAACTACATAGTATATAATTAAACCAGATAATAACCCAAAGGTTCATCAACATATAATAGTTCTTTTATACAAACATTGGACTCCTTAGGTTGCCAACCAACAGCCAGTTGGAGGACGAAGAAGCAGAACCAAAATGCAATAAACCTCAACCCCCAATACCTCTTAGCTGAATACCCCCAAACTAAAACCTTTGAATCCCAAAAATTCTGAAGCCCAACGCTTTCCCATTTAAACCCCAAGAACTGGGAACCCTAAGCCTTTAATCCCCAAACCAACCATCTACCCAAAATACATCTCAAACCCAAAGCCCTTCAAACATGAAGAACCCTACAACCACTTTATCTCAACCCCCTCAAACCGCAAGAGGCCTTGGAATCTGAAGATCTTTGAATCCCAAACACATTCACCCCTGTAAGGTTTTTTAGTCACGAAACTCTTAAACCTTCATGCATCAACCCTAGTGGGATGCTTGGAGGAAAACTACAAGCAAACCTATGGACTGGGAACATGTGGAAAATAAAGAACCCAGGACCAAGACCTAACACTACGAACAAAATAAAGAAGAGGACAAAGCTGAGGAAGGAATATGTTTACTCATGTATAAATAATACGCTAAAGAAAACTAATAGTATGTTATGTTTGTACTACTGTGGGACGGTTTTGTACTGTGAGATCTTACTTGATATGTACGGGACGTGTTGTTTCCTGAGGTTTGATTTGAATAGTGCTAGCGCTTCTCAAAGAGAATAATCATTCATCCCCTCTCTACCTCATTTGACTCAACCCACCCCCACCGGAGCCAGCCAAGCCAGCCCATCCGTCCACTCACCAGACTATCCACCCACTATACAATTCCATCCCATCCTTGAAATGCCCATTAGTTAAACTACTCCTGCCTTCGATGACAGGTGTCTATGTTCCGGAACCCTCCACCAATACGCTGTAGCCCCGTAAACCTTTAACCGTAAACCCTTCAGAATCCTAAAATATTGTAATCCCAAGTCCTTAAAATAGAGACTTACTGTAAGAATTTAAAACTACTTATTATTATGTTATTAACAACATAAAGAAAGCAAAGAAGTAATAACTGGATAACTAATAGAACAATGTCGGTTGTATAAAAAGTCCTGGTCAAACAATCACAAAGAAACAACTATAACTTTTGTAACTTTGAACGTTCTTTTACCTAAACCTTTCGTATGGCAAATATTGCGGTGTCTATATATGCATTTATTTTTGTCTTCATCGTAGGAACATGTATTATTTCATTGTTATTTGAAATTTTAACTAGTCTAGAATCTAGAATAATGAAGTAAGATAATAATATGAAACAAAATTTTAGACACTTTTTATTTTGATATTGCATTTATGGGTATTTGTTTCTAATAATTAAGGTTTTCCGATACACCAGTTAGATATTTTGTTCAAGTCCTGAATAAAGGCTGATAATAAAACACATGTATCAATATGTTTTAATATTGTGAAAATCATTGCACAATCTGTCGCTAATAGCCTAATACATACTCGACATATCCGACCGTTAAATAATAATATATATATATATACGGTTTCATGTCTCGCTTTAAGTTTTTCAGAAAAATAGTATACAGCCGCAATAAGAAACTGGTTTAGTAAAATCCACTTACCAATATAATACATGATACAACATATTGAATATGATTTTATTTATAGGTTGATCTCCTGATATGGGAAACGTTGATTTGATGTATGTGGGTTGTTCGTAGTTTTTTACTTCATGCAATTAATTTTTACTTTTTTTCATATTGGTTTTGCCAATGCTACTTGGTCGGTTGGATACATTAAACTTATTTATATAAACTAAACATAAGAAAAACATCGTAAGAAATTAACAGGAAAGAAACCAATATGATATTGAGAGGTCCTGAAGTTAAACTATGTTTTTTTTGGGGGGGTGGGGCTCTAGTTTGGGATTGATATAACGGATACGTGGCTTGAAAGTCTTGATTATAATGTCGTGTGTTTGTGGATTGATGTAGCTGGACAGCACAAGGGAGTAAGACGTGGTTTGACTGATGGGCGGTTCAATGGATGGGTGGGTAAATAAACGAATGGTTCAATGGATCGATATATATATATATATAGTTATATTTTTTCATGGATGGATGTATAAACGGATGGTTCAGTAAATGGATTGATGGTTTGGCTGGCTAGGTTCGGTGAGGTTGGCTTGAATGAGGTGGTACAAATATATGTGTTTGATTTTTGTTTTAACATGTTTAAACCAAATATGGATAGTAAGTAAACCATTTGCCATTAATTATTGAAGTTATTTTCTTAAAAATTATACTACAATTGTGTTGTACATGATGTTTTCAATATTTGGGTTGATTGTTCAATTAACGTTTTTTTTATTTATCAATAACTATTGATTATTGGCTTATTTGCTTTTGAAGTATTATATATTTAAAAAATCGGTATTTACTAAAATTGCAATGTAGCGTTACCAAAGTTTTGTGAAACATAATGTTGATATTTAAGGTAGATCGGTATGGCGATTTTGTAAAACAGGAAATTGTATATTGTAGTATTGGTGAAATCTCAATTGTGCTTCTTTATGATCGATTAATGCGATTCTGAGGCCAGTGGTATCCATATAATACCTTATCATGGGAAAGCTAAGGAGCTACCAGGAGTAATGTAACCAAATCGTCCACCAGAAAATTTTTGGTGCTTAAACGGCAGTGGTAAAAAAATATATACGCAAAAATTTTTTCTGGCTCGGTGGTGCATGGGTACCGTTACCCATGCACCACCAAGCCGCTGAGCTCAGTGGCTCGGTGGTGAATGGGTAAAGGCATGGTTTCACAGCCGGTGGTGTATGGGTAACGGTACCCATGCACCACCAGCTGTGAAACCATGCCTTTACCCGTTCACCACCAAGCCGCTGAGCTCAGTGGCTCGGTGGTGCATGGGTAACGGTACCCATGCACCACCAGCTGAGGAAAAAAAAATCTGCCGTTTAGAATCCCCAATGTGGAACTCGATGATTTTGGTTCGATTTGGTAAAAATCATCACCACCAAGCCGCTGAGCTCAGTGGCTCGGTGGTGCATGGGTAACGCTACCCATGCACCACCAAATACCAGCTGAGGAAAAAAAAACCCAATGTGGAATTTTGGTTCGATTTGGTAAAAATCATCACCACCAAGCCGCGGAGCTCAGTGGCTCGGTGGTGCCTGGGTAACGGTACCCTGTCACCACCAAGCCACTGAGCTCAGTGACGGAGCTGACGGATTTTTCCAAAAATCGAGCAGCTCAGGCGCGGAGCTGACGGATTTTTTAAAAAATCGAGCAGCTCAGTTGGCAACTGACGGAGCTGACGGATTTTTCCAAAAATCGAGCAGCTCAGTCGTGACGGAGCTGACGGATTTTTCCAAAAATCGAGCAGCTCAGTCGTGACGGAGCTGACGGATTTTTCCAAAAATCGAGCAGCTCAGTCGTGACGGAGCTGACGGATTTTTCCAAAAATCGAGCGGCTCCAGCAAAATGTTGAAAATTTCCCTTTTTCCTTTAATTTAGTCTATTTTAGTGGGGTCTATTTTTTTGAAAAATTGGCTCTCTCGACGGTTTTTTTTCTCCAAAAAAAATTGAACAATCCAGCCCTAAGGCCAACCACTGAGGGAAGGGGCCTCCATCCCTCAAACCTTTTTACATCAAAAATCCAACCCAAAGGTTAACAATCACCTAGGAGACTCTCCAGCCTTGCCATTTTTTCCTTTAGATAGCCTTCATATTTTTGGAGGTAGGTAAACCCAGAGTTTACCTATGATTTGGTGTTATCCAGTCATCAAATTTATTCACAAACCATAGCGCCAGCCCAGAGCCCATCCATCACTACGGTTTCATTTTCCTCAAACCTACTTTGCAAAGAACGCAATCCAACCCACAGTTAATCAATCACTTGAGCCGTCCCAGATTTAAAGCCTACCTCCTGAAAACAAAAATCCAAGTGGTTTAGATGACACTCATGATTACAGAAATAGTGCGCTGTTATGCAGGTACTTGTTGTGGGATACACTGCAGGGGCTCACATCAGATACACTCCGCTGCAGACTGCAGTGATTTCTCCTCCAGGAAAAAAATGGTTGCCAGACTGGTTTCATTTGTTTTTTTCTGGAAACCAAAACAGTGGTAACATGAAAAAATGTCTCCATCATGATTCAAAAAAAAAACATCATTTTCCGAGAAAAGCACGTTTTTTCTTGAAACATACTAACTGTTTTTAAATGATTTTCCGGGAAAATGAAGCGTAAATTTGATGTAAGTTTGCATCAAACTTACACTTTTGAGGTGTAAGTTTACATCAAACTTACATCAAAGTTACACTGGTAAAGTAAAAGTTTGATGTAAACTTACATGCACATGTGTAAGTTTGATGAAAACTTACATGCACGAGGTGTAAGTTTACACCAAACTTACACTTACAAGTGTAAACTTACACTTCTCAGTGTAAGTTTGATGTAAACTTACACTTTTGATGATATGTAAGTTTGATGTAAACTTACATTCTTGATGTGTAAGTTTGATGTAAGTTTGCATCAAACTTACGCCTCAAAAGTGTAAGTTTGATGCAAACTTACATCAAACTTACACGTAATTTCCTGAAAATTATTCGGAAAATATATATTTGAAGAAAAACTTGGTTTTTCAACAAATATATTGAAGATTTTATCATGGTGGAGTCATGTGTTTCCAAAAATTACGTTGTTTCTTTTATTTAAAAAAAACAATAAAGGTTTGAACAAAAACTGGTTTCATGAAAAAAAATCTTCAAACAAACACTTTATGGGATAGATTTTTCCATGACTCTTTGAATGAATTTGATGGCTGCGGGGGCCCAAGTCATTGTAAAACAATTGGATTGTATTTCTCAGAAAATAAGTTTGCCTGGCAAGGCCCAAGTGATCGATTCAGTGTGGGTTGGATTGCATGTTGCGTAAACCAAAAATTATAGGTAAACTCCAGGTTTAACTGCTTAGAAAATATGAATGCTGAACACCCCAATTCAT
Source organism: Cladocopium goreaui (assembly GCA_947184155.2). Lineage (NCBI taxonomy): Eukaryota > Dinophyceae > Suessiales > Symbiodiniaceae > Cladocopium > Cladocopium goreaui. Next base: position 147,927 of record CAMXCT020005868.1, read on the forward strand.
TGAGGTTGAGGTTGGGGTCTTTTTTGCTTTATACGGATTTTTTGAATAAATGTCAAACGTGGAGAGCCCCAGGTGATTGTTAATCTTTGTCTTGATTTTTTGACGTAGAAACGGTTGAAAGATGGAGACGCTTTGGTCAAATCTGGGCTGGATTGTCCTGGATTTGCCATTTAATTTTTTAACAAAATGAAGACAACCAATCCTCACCCTCACCAAGCATTCGTTCAATTTTTTAGTCTACTACTTTTTACCAATGAAATGCAATCCAGTCAAATGAAAGGCCATCCTGTCTTGACATTCTATGTTTGTAAAACTGGTGCTACCCGAACTGATTTCAAAAAATGTTCCTTCAAACCCTTGGTTTGCCAATAATTTGGGGTTCTCTAGACTCCAAATTTGCTTTTAAAAAACCAACCCAGGGCTGAACCATCACTCAGGGACCTCTTTCTCGAGCCCACTGTTTTAAACTGAAAAAATGGATGGCAGCAAAAAAACAAACAAAAACATATGAACACTCGTCATGAACACGCATGAACACCCATGGGCACCCATGAGCACCTGAGCACGCATGAGCACCCATGAGCAATGAGCACCCATGAATGTTCATGGAAGCGTCATGTGTTCGAATAAAAAATCAGCTGGCAATTTACATGTTGAACCACATGTCTCACAGTTTTAAACTCTTATGTTTGGTTTTTTGTTATTCAAGTTTTTGGTGTAAATCGTTTTTTTGAACATTATTTCTTTGTTTATGTGTTATGTACTGTTGTTTTGTCCTGTGTTGGCTTTGCACCCCAGGAAGCAATCCATTGTTGCAAAACATGGTTTTTGACACATATATCTCATATATATATATGTGTGTGTGTAGGGGTGTCTCAAAATGAGGTGTCCTTTTTTCCTCGTAAAGCAACCGTTTTGGAACCAAAAAAGGACACCTCATGTTGAGACATACCCAGGTGGTGTGTGTGTGTGTGCATATATATATATATATGTATGTAAAACTTATATTTTTTTGACATGCATTTTTTTCTATCCTGTGTTAGTTTGTCCCATCCCACAAATATTGTATTTTTTTTTGCATGTGGTTTGACAGCCTCATCGTATCAGAAAAAAACTGTATCAAACCAAAACATGCTCCATTGAAAGTTACAATATCGAAATAAAACATGAAGAAAAATAACAAAAATAAGCAAGAAAAAAAGGCTATCTATATAAATAACCTACAGGAAAAAAATGTTATTTGACCATTCTGACTATTAGGTAAAACAGGCGTTTTACCTAATAGTTACAAACAAGAAGTTTACTAATAGTTAGAAAACACGATATAGTCTAATAGATAGAAATTAGCCTGGCCTGAGCTTTTGGGAAACCGGAAACCATATAAGAAACAATAACGACATGATCAAATTGATGACCAAAACATGAAAATGATGAGATCCTTGCATGACATGTGATAAGAACTATGCAAAAAACCATGGCACGATGATGAAAATTGTTGAGAAAGATGATGAAACGTGATGAACAACACATTCAAAAACAATGACAAAATGATGACATATTATGAGTAAGATGATGAAATGCGATAAAAAAACAGAAACAATGTCAAAATGAAGAAGATATGAGAAGCATGATGAACTATGATAAAACTATGTCAATGACACTGGCACGATGCTGAAAGTTGATGAGAAAAATGCGGACGGTCGCAAAACCATGTCGAAAACAATGACGAAATGATGAGACTTGATGAGAAAATGATGAAATATGAGAATAACAATAAAAACATCGCAATATGATGAAAAATGATAAGAAAATGATAATGGTGAAAAGTGCAAACACCTTTCAAACAGTAACGAAATGATGAAAATGGATGAGAAAAATTAGGCAAAATGATGAACACATGAAAAAAGAACACAGTCATGAAAATTGGCGAGACACATGATGAAACGTGATTAATTAAACAAAAAAAACATGTGACAAGGTGATGAAAATTGAGGAGAACCATGATGAAATGTGACAAGAGCAGTATCAAAACTATTACAAAATTATTAATAAAACAACAGGAAGCAAATGATGACAAATACAGGTAAAAGCAATGGCAGGATCATGAAATTTAAGAGAACACAATTAAGGGTTTTAGTTTGGGGGTATTCAGCTAAGAGGTAGGCAATATTTTTGGTTCTTACATGCCACTGAGAATCTAGTCTATATATGTGTTTCCCCAATATTTTTTTCTGGCTCAGTGGGGTATGGGTCACGCTACCCATGCACTACCAAGCCGCTGAGCTCAGTGGCTCGGTGGTGAATGGGTAAAGGCATGGTTTCATAGCCGGTGGTGTATGGGTAACACCACCAGCTGTGAAACCATCATTTAAGACCATTTAAGTAGCCCAGGAATGATAAGTCGCCGGCCGTTAAAGAAGACAGCGGCATAAGACGCCGGCCGTTAGAGAAGAGAAAGAAGAGGAGTCAGCTCAGGACCGATGACTTTGTCAAGTTTTTACTCAGACTCCACGAGTCCCCACGATCTATTTTAAATTAGGTGAAGGAGGAACAGGAGGGGGCAGGGTAGGTGGTCCATAATGAGACCTCAGTTGAGGCTAACCCGTGGCAGCTCCTGGAACCGGTCTGTGACACAACTATGACAGCTGAGGACGCGTGAAGACAACCAGCCCTCGCCAAACATTTGTTCAAACACATGGTTGCCCACCTCTACTTCCCCCCAAAAAAACAGCCACGTTGCGCAGCATTCAAACTTATTTCAAAAAGTGCCCTTCAAACTTGGGTTTTGCCAAAAATTTGGGGTTTTGCAGTCTCCTAATTTCATTCCAAAAACAACCAGCCCGTGGATGAACAATCACTCCGGGACCTGCAACTGGTCACTAAGACACAGTTTTTGCAATCAAATAGCAGAAAAATAAGCCAACACACCAACCGTGTTTTTGGAAATTCAAGAACTGGGTGGCAGCCAAAAAAAAAAGACACATGAACACCCATGAACACAAATTAAATGAACAATGAGCACCCATGAATTCACATGAGCTCCTTTGAACCTCAAAACCGATGCAGCTGATAAATACATTTTGTAGTGTTGGTTTTGCATGTCTTGATGTAAAATATGTTCTTATTGGGCGGGTTTCCTTGCCCAAAAGTGTTTGCTGGTTTCGTTGGGTCCGCGAGGGCACCTGCGGAGCCTGAGAGCCTGATTTTGGGGTATAGAAAGGCACGCGCGAAGATCCAACCAAAAAAAATAAAGTGTAGCCCCGGAGTTAGTGAGTTTTGTTTTTGGTGTTTTATCCTGTGCTGGCTTGGCGCCCCGAAAACTATCCATCGCTATTGTTGCAAAACATGTTTTTGTTATATATTGTTTTTTGACGTCTGCGTTTTTGTTCCATGCTGCGTTGGTTTGCCCCATCCAAAATATTTGTACTGAAATGTTCAGATTCACCTTAGCACAAAAAGATTCACTTTAGCACAAACAGATTCACTTCAGACCCACATATATCCTGAGTAAACAACATATATCACTCTATATCATTCACAAAAGAGAAAATATTTGCCAAACAACATATATAGTTTCAAATATATCTTAACATACTTTTAAAATTCAAAAATCAAACGTGGAAAAGATTGTGTCTGAAGCTTAACATGTTGAAAACATAGCTTTGTTCAAAGAAGGACAAAGCGCTAAAAAAAACAAAGTGTTTAGGTTATTCGACTAAATAGACTATTTAGGCAAACAGGCAAACAGCCTCATGGTCAGAAAATGAAACAACCTAATAGGTAGAATTTAACCTTCAAAACAAAATAGCCTAATAGATAGAAATTAGCCTAACCTGAGCTTTTGGGTTGTTTCATTTTTGATCATTTTCTCATCAGTTTTCATGACATTGACATTTTATATATTGGTTTTCTCATGTTTCATCAGTTTCCTCCTCAATTTTATCATTTCGTCATTGTTGTCACACAGTTTTGTGACGTTTCACCATTTTCTCATCAATTTTCAGGATTTTGATGGTTTCTTTTCTTTACATTGTTCTTTATCATATTTCATAATGTTTGTCGTTTGTTTTTTGAGATGATGTTTTTCAGAAAAATGGGAGAAATGCGTTTTCGCGTCGTCAGTAAGCAGTTTTTTTGGTGCTTACCACCATTCCGGAACTATATAAAAAAATGGTTTAGATTCAGTCCAGAGTCCAGAGTAGTCGGTAAGTCAAAGTAGTAAGTCGCAAGTAGTAAGTCGCAAGTAGTAGGTAGGTAGGTAGGTAGGTAGAGGTAGGTAGGTAGGTAGGTAGGTAGGTAGGTAGGTAGGTAGGTAGGTAGGTAGGTAGGTAGGTAGGTAGAGGTAGGTAGGTAGGTAGGTAGGTAGGTAGAGGTAGGTAGGTAGAGGTAGGTAGGTAGAGGTAGGTAGGTAGGTAGGTAGGTAGAGGTAGGTAGAGGTAGGTAGAGGTAGGTAGAGGTAGGTAGAGGTAGGTAGAGGTAGGTAGAGGTAGGTAGAGGTAGGTAGAGGTAGGTAGAGGTAGGTAGAGGTAGGTAGGTAGGTAGGTAGGTAGGTAGGTAAGTAGGTAGGTAGTGGGTAGTCAGTAGTTAGTAGATAGTAGTAGCTAGTAGCTAGTAGTTAGTAGATAGTAGGTAGTAGGTAGTAGGTAGAACGTAGAGAGTAAAAAGTAGTAAGTAGTAAGTCAGTAAGTCGTAAGTAGCAAAAGTAGTAGCGCGCGCGCTAGCCTCGCGGAAATCCGGGGCATAAATTCCCGGAAGTAGTTTTATTATTAATTTTGCCGTCTACATTTGGCTAAGACCGCGCGCGCTATCAGCCAATTAATACCGCTAGCGCGCGCGCGCCTCGCGGAAATTCGGGGCATAAATTCCCGGAAGTAGCGTTTTGCCTTATAACGGGTCTACTTTTGGCTAAGACCGCGCGCGCTAAGTCGGCCAAAATAGCGCGCGCGCTCGCCGGAAATCCGGGGCATAAATTCCCGGAAGTACCGTTTTGCCTTATAACGGGTCTACTTTTGGCTAAGACCGCGCGCCCTATCGGCCAATTAATAGCGCTAGCGCGCGCGCGCGCCTCGCGGAAATTCGGGGCATAAATTTCCGGAAGTAGCGTTTTGCGTTATAACGGGTCTACTTTTGGCTAAGACCGCGCGCGCTATCGGCCAATTAATAGCGCTAGCGCGCGCGCGCCTCGCGGAAATTCGGGGCATAAATTCCCGGAAGTAGCGTTTTGCCTTATAACGGGTCTACTTTTGTCGGCCAAAATAGCGCGCGCGCTCGCCTCGCGGAAATCCGGGGCATAAATTCCCGGAAGTAGCGTTTTATAACGGGTTTACTTTTGGCTAAGACCGCGCGCGCTATCGGCCAATTAATAGCGCTAGCGCGCGGGCGCGCGCCTCGCGGAAATTCGGGGCATAAATTTCCGGAAGTAGCGTTTTGCCTTATAACGGGTCTACTTTTGGCTAAGACCGCGCGCGCTAAGTCAGCCAATATTAGCGCGCGAGCGCGCCTCGGAACCCGTACTTTTGGCTTAAACTGCGCGCGCTAAGTCGGCCAAAATAGCGCGCGCGCTCGCGTCGCGGAAATCCGGGGCATAAATTCCCGGAAGTAGCGTTTTGCCTTATAACGGGTCTACTTTTGGCTAAGACCGCATGCGCTATCGGCCAATTAATAGCGCTAGCGCGCGCGCGCCTCGCGGAAATTCGGGGCATAAATTCCCGGAAATAGCGTTTTGCCTTATAACGGGTCTACTTTTAGCTAAGACCGCGCGCGCTAAGTCGGCCAAAATAGCGCGCGCGCTCGCCTCGCGGAAATCCGGGGCATAAATTCCCGGAAGTAGCGTTTTGCCTTATAACGGGTCTACTTTTGGCTAAGACCGCGCGCCCTATCGGCCAATTAATAGCGCTAGCGCGCGCGCGCGCCTCGCGGAAATTCGGGGCATAAATTTCCGGAAGTAGCGTTTTGCCTTATAACGGGTCTACTTTTGGCTAAGACCGCGCGCGATAAGTCGGCCAATATTAGCGCGCGCGTGCGCCTCGCGGAAATCCGGGGCATAAATTTCCGGAAGTAGCGTTTTACCTTATACAGTAAAAGCTAGGGTCTACTTTTGGCTAAGACCGCGCACGCTAAGTCGGCCAATAAAAGCGCGCGCGTCGCGGAAGCAGCGTTTTGCCTTTTATAACTGGTCTGCGTGCCGCGCGCTGCCCGGAGCATAGTATCCTAAATTAAATTGCAGTCTGTGGAATTTCCCCTTCAGTGGCGGTAGTTAGTAGGTAGGTAGGTAGGTAGGTAGGTTAGGTTAGGTTAGGTTAGGTTAGGTTAGGTTAGGTTAGGTTAGGTTAGGTTAGGTTAGGTTAGGTTAGGTTAGGTTAGGTTGGTAGGTAGGTAGTGGGTAGTGGTTAGGGGTAGTAGTTAGGGGTAGTAGTTAAGTAGATAGTAGAAAGGTAGATGGTACTTCAGGAGGAACAAAGTTTATGCTTCTTGAAAGCTTTACAAAACATCCATTTCGGTCAACCGCGGATCACATTTTCAAGTCCGTTTTGTGTGGCAGGTGTGGGACGGTCAATTATCACCCTCTTTTAAATATATAAGATTTTAAAGCTCTTGGAGGGTGGGAATGCGACCGGGGTACGACAAAGCTCCATGCTAGGATTCTACGGGGAAAGGGTGTGCAGAAGAAGAAACCAACCATGTTCACTGTGGGAAGCTCAACAAGCGCAACTTTTGTCCTGCCAGTGCGTCACGGCACATGTGTAGCAGTGCAGACAAAGAGGATGGAGACAGGCATGTTATGTGGAGTATGACCAAGCTGAAGCAGGTGCAAAAATCAGCAAAATGGCAATCCCCACTCAATAAGCTTTTTGTACCCTTCAGGAGGCAAAGTTTATGCTTCTTGAAAGCTTTACAAAATCCATTTCGGTCAACCGCGGATCACATTTTCAAGTCCGTTTTGTGTGGCAGGTGTGGGACGGTCAATTATCACCCTCTTTTAAATATATAAGGCATGCGACCGGGGTCTCCATGCTAGGATTCTCGGGGAAATGCAGAAGAAGAAACCAACCATGTTCACTGTGGGAAGCTCAACAAGCGCAACTTTTGTCCTACCAGTGCGTCACGGCACATGTGTAGCAGTGCAGACAAAGAGGATGGAGACAGGCATGTTATGTGGAGTAATGACCAAGCTGAAGCAGGTGCAAAAATCAGCAAATGACTTGGCAATCCCCACTCAATAAGCTTTTTGTACCCTTCAGGAGGAACAAAGTTTATGCTTCTTGAAAAGCTTTACAAAACATCCATTTCGGTCAACCGCGGATCACATTTTCAAGTCCGTTTTGTGTGGCAGGTGTGGGACGGTCAATTATCACCCTCTTTTTAATATATAAGATTTTAAAGCTTTTGGAGGGTGGGAATGCGACCGGGGGACGACAAAGCTCCATGCTAGGATTGGTGCATGATGTTGCAAGGGCTTTGTTTTGGGGAGGAAGCCGGAGCACGAAACCTTGTGTTTTTCCGTGTAAAGTGGCTGCAGGCGACGATGAAAGGTACCTCGTCTGTGCGGCGGGTGCGGCTGCGGTCGGTTTATCGGTTTTTTTTTGGCCGCAGTGTAACGGTGGCTTCAAGCTGCTTTGGGTGTGCTTGTGTGTGCGTAGTTATAGGGTGTTTTGGAATCTGTGCTTGCAGATCGCATTGGAATGGCTGCATGATGTTGCAAGGGCTTTGTTTTAAGTAGCAGGAGTAGTGACGGTGGCTTCAAGCTGCTTTGGGTGTGCTTGTGTGTGCGTAGTTATAGGGTGTTTTGGAATCTGTGCTTGCAGATCGCATGGGATGGATGCATGACTGTGTCATTGGTGTTCTGGTGTGTTCGTGAGTAGAAGGTGCAAGTTTGCAGAGTTGCTGCCTTGCGAAACGCAGTTGACGGCTGCATGATGTTTGCACATGGGCGGGTTATGGGGAGGAAGCCCGGAGCAGCGAAACTTGTGTTTCCGTGTAAAGGGCTGCGGCCGGATGATGAAAGGTACCTGTTGGCGGTACGGTTGCGGCGGGGTCGGTTATCGTTTTTTTGACCGAGTGTAACGTGGTTCAAGATGCTGGGTTTTGTGCTTGTGTGTGCGTAGTTATAGGGTGTTTTGGAATCTGTGCTTGCAGATCGCATTGGAATGGCTGCATGATGTTGCAATCGTCTTTTTCTCGCTTTGTTGTCGAGATCCGGTTTTGAGCTGCAATTTCCGACGCCATTGCACGTAGTTCTATTGTGTTTTGCAACTCAGTCTCTGCAGATCGCATTGGAGTGGCTGCGTCAAGGTTGCTTGGTGCAGCGGCTGCATGCGTAATACTGTTGTCTTTTGCAGCTGAAGATTGTAAATCGTATGGAGTGGCTGCATCCAGGCTGCGAAAGTGAATTGTCAGCAGATTTTCCCAATTTTGGCGCTAATAATTTTCCTTTGAAGAAGGGAAGTGATGATGAAGGGGAGTGGTGACGAAGGGAAGTGGTGAGGAAGGGAAGTGGTGACGAAGGGAAGTGGAGAGGAAGGGAAGTGATGATGAAGGGGAGTGGTGAGGAAGGGAACTGGCAACCATGAAGGGGAGTGGTGCATGATGTTGCAAGGGCTCTGTTTTGGGGAGGAAGCCGGAGCACGAAACCTTGTGTTTTTCCGTGTAAAGTGGCTGCAGGCGACGATGAAAGGTACCTCGTCTGTGCGGCGGGTGCGGCTGCGGTCGGTTTATCGTTTTTTTTTTGGCCGCAGTGTAACGGTGGCTTCAAGCTGCTTTGGGTGTGCTTGTGTGTGCGTAGTTATAGGGTGTTTTGGAATCTGTGCTTGCAGATCGCATTGAAATGGCTGCATGATGTTGCAAGGGCTTTGTTTTGGGGAGGAAGCCGGAGCGCGAAACCTTGTGTTTTTCCGTGTAAAGTGGCTGCGGCCGGCGATGAAAGGTACCTCGTCTGTGCGACGGGTGCGGCTGGGGTCGGTTTATCGTTTTTTTTTTGCCGCAGTGTGACGGTGGCTTCAAGCTGCTTTGGGTGTGCTTGTGTGTGCGTAGTTATAGGGTGTTTTGGAATCTGTGCTTGCAGATCGCATTGGAATGGCTGCATGACTGTTGTCATTTGGTGTTCTGGTGTTGTTCTGTGCGTAGATAGGTGCAAGTTTGCGAGTTGCTGCTGCGAACCGCATTGTAATGGCTGCATGATGTTGCATGGGCTTTGTTTTGGGGAGGAAGCCGGAGCGCGAAACCTTGTGTTTTTCCGTGTAAAGTGGCTGCGGCCGGCGATGAAAGGTACCTCGTCTGTGCGACGGGTGCGGCTGGGGTCGGTTTATCGTTTTTTTTTGCCGCAGTGTAACGGTGGCTTCAAGCTGCTTTGGGTGTGCTTGTTTGTGTGCGTAGTTATAGGGTGTTTTGGAATCTGTGCTTGCAGATCGCATTGGAACGGCTGCATGATGTTGCAATCGTCTTTTTCTCGCTTTGTTGTCGAGATCCGGTTTTGAGCTGCAATTTCCGACGCCATTGCACGTAGTTCTATTGTGTTTTGCAACTCAGTCTCTGCAGATCGCATTGGAGTGGCTGCGTCAAGGTTGCTTGGTGCAGCGGCTGCATGCGTAATACTATTGTCTTTTGCAGCTGAAGATTGTAAATCGTATGGAGTGGCTGCATCCAGGCTGCGAAAGTGAATTGTCAGCAGATTTTCCCAATTTTGGCGCTAATAATTTTCCTTTTAAAATTTCTTTTAAAAAGTGCACCAAAATCGTCTTTTTTTCGCTTTGGCGTCGAGATCCGGTTTTGGAGCTGCAATTTCCGATGCCATTGCACGTAGTTCTATTGTGTTTTGCTACTTAGTCTCTGCAGATCGCATTGTAGTGGCTGTGTCAAGGTTGCTTGGTGCAGCGGCTGCATGCGTAATACTATTGTCTTTTGCAGCTGAAGATCGTAAATCGTATTGGAATGGCTGCATCAAGGCTGCGAAAATGATTTGTCAGCAGATTTTCCCAATTTTGGCGTTGATAATTTTCCTTTTAAAATTCCTTTTAAAAAGTGCTTCAAAATCGTCTTTTTGTCGCTTTGGCGTCGAGATCCAGTTTTGGAGCTGCAAATTGTAATATACTGGGAAGGACTTTGTGCAAGCTTTGTAGTACAAAGTAGTATTGGGGAGTACTTTGTGCAAGTTTTGTGGTACAAAGTAGTACTGGGAAGTAATTTTTGCAAGCTTTGTAGTGCAAAGTAGTATTGGGTGCAAGCTGTGTAGTACCAAGTAGTATATACTGAGAAGTAGTACTGGGAAGTAGTTTGTCAGCTAGTTCGTGGATGTAGGTTGCTATTTCGAGTTTTGTGTGCGATATTGATGTAGGTAAATGTTGTGACATTGATGTTCAGGAACAAGCTATAGAACTCTTGATTAGAAACCACGGTGGCGATGTGTTGTGGCCGCAGCTGTTTGCATTTTCCAGGAGGCAAACATGTGTAGCAAGAAAGAATTGGGAACGCGCATTTGTCAGAGGTGTCATGTCTTCAGGTCTCATGGTTAGACACGAAGATTTTTTCATGTTTTGGAGCGGTTAGTGGATGAGAAAGGTATGCATGATGAGACAGCCATGCTCATAATTTCGGACGTCGCAGTGCGCAAGGAGACGTGGCAGCGCGACCCGTTTCCTAAGACGCGGTGGAGCCATGGCGCAATCGGGGACCTTTGCTGATCTGTTGTCATACATCGAGAAGGAAGCGGCGACTTTGAAGGTGCTGGAATGTAAGACGTTGAAAGCTTGTCTAAGCACCGGAAAATGTTGGAAGTATTAGAAGATGTATCTTGCTCTTGAGAAAACCTTTTCGGCCGAACAGACTCAGGTGATACAAGAATGGGAAAAAGAAAACTGCGTGTCAGATGTGCGAGCAGCCTTTCGGAAGTTTTGTGCTGCTGCAGAAGCGCACTTAGAGGAGATGAAGGCTTTGGGAAAAGGCACATTGCGTGAATCTCCTTGACAGGTAACAACTACACCATGTTTACACTTGCCGTTGCGATTTGATGCAATGCATCAACGCTTGGCATTAATGACTTCAATATTGTAAATATTTTCTGGTCTACGCCTTTTGGCATGTAGAAGAACCGACATGAGTTACGCTCAACCTTGCTGACGTGCAGAAGCGCCGAGAAGAGCTCAGATGAGATGAAGTGTGGAGTGTGAAGAGTGCAGTGTGAAGTGTGGGGCGTGAAGAGTGCAGCGTGAAGTGTGAAGTGTGGAGTGTTAAGAAAGCAATGAGAAGTGAGAAGTGTGAAGTGTGGACTGTGAAGTGTGAAGTGTGGAGTGTGAAGTGTGGATTGGGGAGAGTGCAGTGTGAAGTGAGAAGTGTGAAGTGTTGATTGCGAAGGGTGCAGTGTGAAGTGTGAAGACTGTCAAGTGTGAAGTGTGACGTGGAGCTTCAAATGTGACATGTGCAACACGACACCAGTTTCGCAGAGTGCACGCACGCACGGGCTTGGCTGGCGCACGGCGCATGCAAGTTCTATAGATGAGAAAGGTCTCATATATATCTTTAAGGCAACTTCCGCCCCGCCTCGTGCGGGTACTACTGGTAAGTAGTAAGTAGTAAGTAGTAAGTAGTAAGTAGTAGTAGTTAGTAGTAGTTAGTAGTAGTTGTTAGTAGTAGTTGTTAGTAGTAGTTGTTAGTAGTAGTTGTTAGTAGTAGTTAGTAGTAGTTAGTAGTAGTTAGTCAGTAGTAGTCAGTAGTAGTTAGTCAGTAGTAGTCAGTAGTAGTCAGTAGTAGTCAGTAGTAGTCAGTAGTAGTCAGTAGTAGTCAGTAGTAGTCAGTAGTAGTCAGTAGTAGTAGTAGTAGTAATAGTAGTAGTAGTAGTAGTCTACTCGTCGTTGGCATAGCTGGCCAGATAGGCATATTGTCCATTTTTTCACTCGGTAAGTAAACACACGAGAAACCAAAATTTTTACACGAGAAGCCAATATTTTTTCTACAAAAAAGGGGAAAAATGTGGATGCTTAAACGGCGGCCAGGTGGGGCCCCATTCACCCTTCAGCAGTCCTCATGGATATGGGATCCCAAAGTTGTCATCCCAAAAAAGACTCGCCTAACGGAAAATTATGATTACCATTGCTGGTTGGTGGTGCAATAACCATCCTGAAAAATGATGGAGTTCGTCAATGGGAAGGATGACATCCCATATATATCATGGAAAATAAAGCATGTTCCAAACCACCACACAATTTCCCACACAATTTCCGAAGTCGGCCTGCTCAGGGTTCGGAGCGAGGCCTTTTAGCCCGTCCGCTAAGCACAGTCAGTGCCGTGAAACAGCGCTTCATCCAACAGCGCAAATTTGGCCTGCCGCCGGGCCAGAGGTAAGGCCTCCAAGGCTCTCGTTCCTCTGCAGCAAGGCCCTTTGCAGGCAGTTGCTATCCAATGCTCTGCTCCACTCCAGCTAAAATAGCACCACCGAATGGAGGCTGCGTTGACGAAACTTTGTATGGAATCCCCTTCCACTTTGCAAGCGTTCATTCCAACAGTTTGGCCAGTAAGCTTCCAAAACATTTTCAAGCAACGCCTGAACCATTTGAGGCGCACCAAAAACGGATGCCGCTCCGGGTCCAAATAGGGCCTGGTCTGCGCGTCCAACCACTGAGCTCCATGCTTCACCGGTCCTGGGCAACCAAATGTAAGTTGGTAATCAACGTACAAATGCGCGAAGCTGATCCAGCGGGTCTCACCAGCATCATCACTGGTTGTCCGAGCCTGCCACCATCTGCAAATCCGACGCGCCAAGCCGGCTCCGTATTCAGTTGCAAACTTCAAAGGGATGTCGCCTCTCCACGCAGCAGTGTTGAACTCCACAGGGAAAATGCGCAACTGTCGAGGTTGCGCAATAGGCACCTCATCCAGCGTCACCTGTGCCTCTGTTTGTACACTGCGGCGGGCAACTGCAATGTGCAGGGCGCATACCTGTTCGTGCAAAACTCTGGCCGCCATCGTCTGGTCCACGTGGAGCTTCCATTGATCCCAAAACTGCGGCGACCTGTCAAGGTTGGCGTGCTTGGCCACTCCATCCACAACGTTGTTATGCCAGAATTGCCAAACCTCAGTGCGGCTCTTCGCCTGGTGCAACTTCCGATGGGCTGGGATCTTCACAACCTCGCATCCATCTGTACCCAACATAGCAACTGACGCCAGCACCCATGTCCAAAGGTCAGCGCTGGCAGAGTTAGGTTTGAGCGCAGTTCTTCCCGAGGTGAGCCGGTGGTATTTGTTTACTACCCCCAAACAATCACAGTACACTTTTACCCTGAAAGCCCCTAGCGCTGCATGGTGGAGGATGACGGCCAACGCAAACAACTCACCACGGTAGGAGGTTTGGCAAAGTCCAGGGGCATGGCCCGCACCCAGAACGCCACCACAACTGAAATTCCACTCAGGGGAACACGGATCAGCAAGGATGGCAGCCCACGACGCAACACGGAAGGCAGGGTCCGCTTGCCACAGACAAGAACCGTCAGTGAAAACGTGATTGAGGACACCAGGTTTGAACGCACACGCCAGGGACGGGACCGCACAGGGCACAGAGTCCAACAAACGGAGCCACGCAAGGTGAGTGGGCGGGTAAATAGCCCAGCTGCGCAAGACCATGGCTTCCGGGAGCAAATGCAAAAGAGGGAGCACATCAGGAGCCAAGCTGGTGCGTAAGTCCAAGGTGTTGGGGCATTCGAAGTATCGGTGGCGCAGGGAGTCCAGCTGACCACACCACTTGCAGGAGCCTGTACCTTCATTCCAGTGCACGTGGGCATCTTGGGTGAAAAGGCCCCCGGCCAGGCTAAGGCGGAGCATTGATTGATCATCAACAGCCAGGCGATTGATGGCTTGACGTGTGGTGGTGGTGTCAACCATGTCAAGACCATGAAAATCTTTGCGGTGAGAGACTGCCGCACAGACATACTGGTGCCATTGCCATTGCAGCCTGTGGCATAGTTCAGCAAAGTTGACATGAGCTGGATGGAAAAGGCCAATTCGATCTTCCCAGTGCCCTGTGGGTTTGATGGCAATGCCAACTTTCTGGATGCGTCCAAGCAAAACAGCCGCCGGAGAAGATGGTGGACTGTTGGTGATGCCGGCTGCAAGTGGAAAAAGATCAGAAGCCCAAAAGTCCAGGGGGCAGTTAAGACGGGTCTCTCCTACCGTGCGGATCAGGGCAACAAACTCAGGATCCACATAGGCTTCAACAAGGCCAAGCAACAACATGGGATTGACACCAGGTTTGTCCATACTGAGAGCCTTATTTGCATGGCGTCTTTGGCATAACCAGGTGTTGTCACTGATCGGGGCACTCTCAACAGCAAAAAGGCCTCGTGGCCATGCCACAGTTCGCAGCGCCCGCAACTTGGACCGGTAGCTGGCACGGCTTTGGCGAAGCTGAGTCCAGAAAGGTGTCAGAGCATCAAGGCGACTGGTAACCGTGCTGTTGGTGTGCTGGCGTGAGAATGCCACGTGAGCGCCCAGGTCTTTGGCCGCATGTTTGACCGGGATTCCAAGCGACCTCAGGTTGGCTCTGACCTCGGCTGAGGTGGACCAGGCGTACGTTTTCTGGCGGTCAACTGTCAGGTCGGCCAGGCTGGCAAATTCAAGAAGTGCATCCAACTGCTGTGTAGCGGCTTGGGCATTCCAGGTGATGAAATCCCAATTGTCCACAAAGCTTAGCACCCTCAGCAATGGGTATTGCGCTGCTATGTAGCGGTGCATGATGTCATCCATGATCAACATGCCATAGCAGCTGAGGGCACAGCCTTCTGCAAGTCCGGTGCTGGTGGTGAAGCCAGTGCTGTATGAGTCACGCACCTTGAACCTACGTGTCATGGCGGCCAAGGCCCCACACCAGGCTGTCATGGTAGACAACGGTGTGCCGACTTGCAGGGCTGCGGCGATGATGGGATACCGCGGGAGGCAATTGAAACATTTCTCTATGTCAGCTGTCAAGCCGCTCAAGCACTGATTCTGGTCATAGGCCTGCTGACTGCTTGAGACCAAAACACGCCACAGCTGGCTGGTCTGATGACCCTTTCTGTTTCCATATATATCTGGATGGCACCACTGGTTGGCCTGATCCAGCATGCATCTGGCATGAAGGGAACTGAAAGCTCTGTAAACCATCGAGAAGATGGTTATGGGCCTGTAGTCTTGGGTGCTGGCTGCACCTTCTCTTTTTGCCAGTGACGCCACACTGCCGGTGACTGTCTGCAAAGGCCAACTTCCATCACTACAAGCTCGGTGGTATAGCTGGCACAAACTGGTCAGGCTGTTGCGGTCCAGGTGGAGGATATCTGCTCTGCTGACGCCATCTAAGCCGGTAGCAGCCTGGGACTTCTTGGAGGCAACTTCGGCACGCAGCAAGTCTGGTGTGATGTTTACTGGCACAAGGTCATGTCTGGGAAGGTGGTGTCGGGCAAACCTAACCAGCTGATCCCAGTGGCTGTGGGGGATGTCATCGTGTTTGCACCACCTAAGCTTCCACTGGGTATGGAATGCGGCAAAAACTTCATCAAGTGCACCAACTGGCTGGGTCTGAGTGACTTGATGACCCACTTGCGCATCGGCAATGTCAGACAGGTACAATGTGTCGGCGGTGGCATGAATGATGGTGGTTGGCATATTCCCTACCACCACCGGATCTTGGGCATCAAACAAGACTGGCTGGTCAAGGAGTACCGCACTGTCCTCCGGTCTGATTTCAGCAACCTTGGCCTTTTTGGTGACCAAGAGGCTGGTCACAGGTTCTGGGGTAGGCCTTTTGGTGTCCTTGTAGATCAAGTTTTGATTGCGTTTGTGGGCACAAACCTTGGCTGCTTTCTTGGCGGCGTTCAACGTACGTTCAAAGGCTCGCAGCTCACCTTGAAAGGCTTCACACAATTGGCACGCATGGTTTGCATCAGGTGGAAGGGTCGGCACGGACGCAGGGTCTTGAAGTCCAATGCATTGCCGGGAAATCCACCATGCCTGAAAAGAGGGACCAAATCCAGTTGCCTTCAGGACACTGGCCCAAAGCATAGTGCCATGAAGTTGTTGGTTGGCAACAGCAGTGCCATAGTGATGCATGGCCCAGCGATGGTAATTGTGCAGTCTCCGCAGTTGACGTAGCCATCGGCTGTGCTGAACGTTGTAACCATGGAACGCAGGTTGGAAGTCACTGGAGCGGCCTTTGCGAGGCGGTGCTGCCCAGCCTCTGCGCACTAAGGGCTCAGTTCTTTGGCCTCGGCCCTGCATTTGGTATTGCCATTGTTCACCCAAGTGGTCTTTGGCCAATGCCTCTTTGGCTTGCCAGAGCTGCTTGTACACTTCCGTGGGGGAGCCTTCAGCAAAATCCACTGGCTGGTCAAGTGGCAGGACAACGTTCCACGGCACCGGCTTGGGCTTCGGCCACAGGTATCGTTTGGAAAGCGCACCATCCAAGGCAAAGAATGCTCGCAACACGGAGTGATCTGCAAAACGATCATGGTCAACGAAGGCACACCGAAAGAACGGCACCAACTCTGGCGAAATCCACAGCATGTCCTTGCGAGTACATCCCTTGCACGTCGGTTGAGGTTGGGTTCCAGTACGCAGGCATTCAAGGTCTTGGGCTTCACGCCAGCCTAGCTGGACCAGGCGCTGGAGAGCTGGGAGTTGGTCCATTTCATGGTTGAGGTCACCGCACAGATACCTTGGTCCAGAGGCAACCTGAGTCATATGGCTGATCAAAAATTCCAACATCTCGGAGGAACGGGCCAAAGCATTGTGGTGGACTTTGCCTTGTGGGTAGCCATACATGACTGCGCCTGTGATCCAGGTTTGATTGATGAACGTGCCAGTGATTTGAACTCGGCCGGTTTCAAAAAGGTCTTGGGGCCAGCAAGCGCAAAGTGCGCGGGCAGGAACTCGAGCTATGGTCGCAACTCCAGAGTATTGGCCAGCATCATTGGTGTTGATCCGAGCAGGCAAGGGGGAACCTGTGATCACATGACTATATTGGCTGTGCGACTTCAAGCTGTGTTGCAAAACGGAACGGGCAGTGGTTGTGAGGTGGGTTTCACAAACCGCTATGACATCTGTGTCGACTCCGGCAAGGAGTACGCTTTTTCCCTGTAACCCGGATGGGTTACAAACCCCGAGGGACCATGTGTCGCCAGCGGCTGCAGGACCTGGTGTCTTGGCTTCACCGATGCGGCACTCAGCACCCAAAAACATACTAAGGACAAGGAAAATCCATATGAAAAACCCTGGTGCTCGAAAGCGATGGTTCACCACAGGTTGGGTTGTGGCACTGTGGCTACCGGACCTTCATTCGAACCTGCCTTTCTTTGCAAGTATGGTCTCAAGCTTGTTCATTTGGTCCTCGAACATGTTGGACATGTGGGTACGTTGCACCTCCATTTGGGACATCATCTGGGCTTGCAAGGTCTGAACCTGTGCAGAGTGCTGGCGATGGTTTTCGGCCACTGTCCCCTCCAACGCCTGGTGGCGTGACGCAAGGTGCTGCATCTGCTTCTCCAACGTCTGCAGGCGATCTTCAGTGTCGTCTGTTTCCATGCGATCCATGGGAAGCTTCTCCATGATGCTGCGTTCCAGGCGCTCCTCCAGCTCCTGGAGCTGTGGGGTCATGGTAGGCGCAGGTGGGGCAGGCATTTTTGTCAAGGCCTGTTGCCATGGATCGTGGACTGTCCACGGGTCCTGGGCACTGGTGGATGAGCACAGTTCGATGGTGCTCTGCGGACCAATCACCGTGCCATGCTCTGCCATGCCTTCCCGGACGGAGTCGCAACGTGAGATCATCACCTGGCCATGTTGCATGTTGTACACCAGCTGTGGAGGATCTGTCACCGATTGAACAAGCCACATCACGCCACCGGAAATTGGTCGGGCAGGTTGGAGAGGTCTCGCCTGCCAAGCCCACTCAGCAAAGACACGGCCGATGGACTTACGGTCGCTGCCATATGGGAATGGGCCGCATTGCCAAGTAAGCCTCGTACCTGGAGACAAAAACTGTCCTTCCGGCTTCAGCTTCTGGAACACTTGCTGAAAGTTCTTGGCAGTGACTCGAAGTCCATATCGCCGGCCGGATCTCGCAAGGCCAAGGCTCATCGGCTCGCATTTGGACTGGTGCTGGGCGGTGGCAAAGTCGGCCTGTGGGAGCCATACGACCTGGTACTCATCTGTCGGGGCGGAAGCATCTGGCAACCTGGGCTCAAGATACACTCCATGTAGTCCGGACAGCTGCAAAAGTGCCAGTTCCTGGGACTTAAGGTATCTGACCTGGACGCTGAAATGGCTTGCCTGCGCATGTTTGGTTGGTCGACCTGAGTCCGTGAAAAACTGCCGGCGAAACACATCAAGCAAGGCATCTTGGGCTGAGTCAGAACCTGTCGGGTGCCATTTGCCGCATTGACAGCTGTCATCTCTGCACGTCTGCAATGGCGGAAGGGTCTGCAAAACCTGCTTGAACGGATGATCTGCCAAACTGGACCAGTCTTGGGGCCACTGGTCGGCAAACACTGTGATGCGGGCACATGCGACAGGGACATCTTGGACTGTGGGACCACCATGCGTGAAGACAGGGACAATTGGCTGTACACCAAGTTGGACCAAATGACCTGACAGCAACACTGGTTGGTTATTGACTGCACAGCAAGCTGCAAACCGGATTGTGGACCATTGCAAAGTGGTGTGCAGCTCATCGGGTCCATTAATCACCAAAATGGCGAGGCATTTGTTGGTCAGTGTCTGGCCTGATTGCAAAAATGGCTTGGCTTCAGGAAAGGACATCAAGGCAACGCCAACTGCAAGTGGTCCTACCTGGGATGCGGCAACTTGTGGGGCAGGAGCTCCAGCTTCCATTTGAAAAGATGCATCAGCCAAAGTCAATTTGGCTGGGTCAATGTCCATTGGCTTGGACGGCATGACCTTTGGGCCAGAGGCTTTGGGGGTGGCCTTCTTCGTCTTGCGTTCCTGCATGACTGCGTTCAATTCGTCTGGTATGACAAGTTGCAGTACTGGCTTCTGCTGGTTTGCCAATGATTTCAGAGTCCTCCAGGGTGCAACTCCTTGCAACGCATTCCTCACTGCATCTTGGCCGAGGCTTTGCAACACCAATTTGGCTCTGGTCGGGGCTGCTTGGCTTGGAACTCCATGTTGTTGCAAAAGCGCGCTAAGCACGGCTGTGGAATCTGTCACTCCTGCACCCCAGCACCACGGTCTCGGCACTTGGTTGAAGCCTTCCAATGACTGTCGAAAAGCCTCACGGAGTTCATCTGCTGCATTTTGCAACTGAGCGGCTGTTTCTGGCAGGTTGGAACCGGTCAAGCGATGCTGCAGAAAGGCAATGGCGGCTGCACCACAGTTTTGATCTCCGAACTGACGGCGAGTGCAGGACACATGAAAATGTGGCAACCCCAAAACTGAGCTCAAAAGTCCATGGAGGCAATTCAGGCCATTGATGTCCACATCGTCATGTTCCCATATGATGACTTCCAAAACCGTCGGCCTCAAAATCCACATGCAGGGAGTCCAATGGCCATCAAGCAGAACAACGGATGCAATGCGACTGAATCTTGGCTGCATGGAGGCCCAATACTGTACTGCAGCAGGTGTGCCTGCGGTGAGCCATGTGTGTGCAATCAAAGGATCCAGGATGGCAGTTTCTTTGGGTTTCTGGATGGCAATGGCACTCAAATGCCACCAAACTTCATCATCAGCCCATGCATGTGCCTGATTGTCTAACAGGGAGATTCTCGTGCCAACAGGGACCGTGGGACGACGCATGGAGCTGCAGAGTTCAACATCCGGTACCAACGGAGGTAGCATCGCCAACAGTTGAGGGGCACGCAAATCCAACAATCCATTGACAGTGGAGTCAAAAGGGCACGCAGAAGACGGAACCAAAAGGCCGGAGTCTGAGCCGCGGGAGTCGATGGTCTCAGGACGGTTCTCAAACATATCTTGTTCCGAGGACAAGTCCATCTGCGTGACAGCATTCAGATCTGGAGCATCCTGCGGCATCTCATCACCTCCAAACGACGGGTCATTGGGGTACAAGTCCTCATACTTGCCAATGGTGAGACGGGGAAACAGGGACAGCTTGGCTTCATGAGTAGTGAGGTTATTCTCATCATCTTTGACCCAAATTTCATCCAGGGGGATTGCATGAAGGCGTCCATGTGCCAAGATCAAGTCCTTGACAACCGCAGTTGGGGGGAACACCAAAGTCCATGCACTGAGTCCTGGCTCCTGGATGGTGATGGCACATCTGTCAGGGGCAATGGGCTGGCGTGGGACATTCGGGAAGAGCTCACGTCCTTGGGTCATGACTTCATGTTTCAAAGCCTGGAGCAGTTCATTGGGATCTGCAGGGGTGGCATCAGTGAACAACATGTGCATGTGACGTGCCAGTGATGCTGCCAGCCAAATTGAGTGCATTGGGCATGCCATCTGTCCTATCGCACACAGATTGAGCCGTTGGTTGCTTCCCCAAGGGAGGTTCAAAGGGACCCCATTCAGCAAAGAAACTTCCAGCACGTGCAAATGTCTCCAAGCACCTGCCTGTCCGTCAATGGCTGGAAGCTGCAAAAGTTGTGCATAGATGCCTTTGGTGGTCAGAAGTTCATCACTGAAACCAGTCGGCCTGCATTCACACTCACATGGCTGTGTCTGGTTGCCCCATGAGTGAAGTGCTGTCGGAAGCTTGATGTCGGGCCTGACCTGATGTTGCCTGAGTGATTGCCCACCCAATTGGAAACGTTCAAGTTCCGGTCCTTGCAACAGAAGTTGAGTTTCGTCGCTCGAAGGCCATCGATGCACATACGGCATAAGGTCTCTGGCCACTAGCGAGGAGCCTGTGGGAAAGGCTGGGATCTTCACAGGTCCGATGCAAGGGTGTGTGGCAATGACCCACCAGCGATATCGGCAAGCTGACCAAACATTTTCAAGGCGCAGCGAACATTCAACAACATGGTATCCAAGCTGATCCACCAAGGCCTGCAAATGGCTACGGACGTACATGTTGTCTCTGGCTGGCACTACACATTCGATGATCAACGCGGGAGACTGAAGCAGGTACATCATACGAAGAGTGCCAGGAAGTGATGAAGATCTGCTGTCCTGTTGTCCTCGCTGTGAGCCACCTCTTGAGAACGGTTGACATGCTATGCCGGACATGATGGTGCAAGGGTCAGGGCAATGTGCAAAAACCAGGCTGGCAGTTGTGTCATGGGTGACGTCTGCACATACGATTGGAACCCCAGGGTGCAGTTGGCTGTGAAGTTCAGCGAGCTTTGGCTGTCGTTCAACGGAGCACCTGTGTCGAAAACCGGCACGGGAAAATCCAATGGACGAAATCCCAACACCTGAGCACAACTCAACAAGGTTGAAGACATGGTCAGCAGACAGAGATCGGTGAGCCAAAACCAAACTGGTGTCGTCCAGAACCAAGTCAACCACCGGGCCAGCAGACAAGAAGGACGCAGACAAAACGGTGACTTTGGATGCGCTAGTGACCTCAGGGGGGATAAGTCCAACCAATCTTACCACCTGCTCCCCGGGTACCACCTTTCCCACACCAGAGTTCTGCGCCCAAATGAGATTGTCAATGACCACAGACACCGGAGCCCCATTGCATAGACATGACCATTGTGGTCTGAACAGCGTATCTAAACAGGTTTGTTCGGATGAACCAGACATTGGGTTACAACCTCCCAAACATCAGCTAGCGAAGCCGCCCGTCTGTCACGGTTTTGGGCCAGGGCTAGTTCCAAACCACCAACCAGATTACCATTGATTACCCGTAACACCACCACTTTTTGCTGGCCGTCGTCTCATTTCTACTAGTGAAATCCCAATTTCACTTCATCCAATCCCGCTGCTGGATATGAGCGAAGTCATGGGAGAGCCAACAGACCTACAAAGTCCACAAGCGGCTTGTCCTTTTTCAGAACTCGAAAGTGCATCCGTTTACTGGTTGGTGGTTTCAACCCTACCCCTCTGAAAAATCATGGAGTTCGTCAAATGGGGTTATGACATTCCCAATATATGGAAAGTCAATCCAAATTTCATGGTTCCAGTCACCACCAACCAGTGATTACTAACCATCATTAACCATTATTAACCATCATTATCCCATACTAAACCAATGTTCCAGTCACCACCAACCAGATTTGGGGCAATAGCTGGATTTTTTTCCGTCACATCCCAATGTTAGCTGGAAACTTCCCCTGTCGTTTTTGAGCAACATCTCTGCTGGTCAAAGCTGTCTGCTGGTCAAAGCACCATTCTTGTTAGTCTCAAGACCCTCTCCACATTGATATGGATCAAGATGGTGTTGGTTGTATTCTCATGTCTCCGGCTTAAATTCCATTTTAATCATTTTATTTCAGACAAGTCCCTACTTTTTTTGCTACTTGCCAAATGATCCTGCTGAAAATCAGCGTTTCGAATCCACCGTCTTCAAACAAATCAGCAGAATCTGCTGATGAGGTTCCATTTTCTTCCCAAGTTCCGCTCCAAATCCCCACACCTTCGGTCAGAGTAGGTTTCACCCACCATGCGCTGGCGAGCGCGCCGCCGCCCAGGGCCGGCAGCGCGCGTCGCAGCTCGGGACAGCGGAACCTGGCCAAGCTGGGGATTTCCAAGGGGTGATGTTAGCTGAATAAAAATGTTAGGTCCTGTCAGGTATGTCATAGGGGGAGATTTTGTTAACATCCAAAATGTGAGGTTTTTAGCTTTAAGATGGGGATTACATTTTAATACATTTTACATCACCAACAATGGTTACATTATGGGGATTATGAATGTTGGTAACAAATGGGGATATAGTTACATTATATACGTTAGCAACATTATAGAAGATCTAGATGTTACCAACATCTCCAACATTTATCAAGGTCCCAGATAGCCTGTTGAAGGTGTCTTACCAGCTGAAGATGTGCTCGTCTCCTGTCGATCCTGAGCCCCCCCCAACCACCTCAAGCGCTTGAAGGCCCACATGTTTGCACCTAGGAGGCCACAAAAATGGGCTCTTTGATGTACATGTTACCACCCGTTTCATGGAGATTTCACCAACGAGGCTTTAACCAACAGAATTTATGGTGGCACCAGGGGATTTGAGCAGAATATGAGAGGATCAGCCAATTGAACGGCTCAGCCAGTTGCGATGGTTTCTGAAACCAGCCACTGATAAAAATGGCGTCCAGCATTGAGTGAGAAATGGGCAAACTTGGAAACAAGCTGTGATTTGGTTTTGAGCCCAGCATCTCCAAGTGTTTATGTTGTGATGCATTTCCATCTTGCCATATCTTAATTACCTATCCATCGGAAAGGCCATGAAGTGTGACCGCCTGTTTGGCAGCATCTTTGAATCAACGACCATGAAACGATGCGGATTTGCGACATGAAACAAGTTCCTCTAATCCACGGAATGTGACGGATTCATGTTCATTCCCAAAAAATTACGAGTTTCTCTGAAAATTGAATTTATTTGGGTACATGAAATAACCCCCATCAAAGAGTTCTATCTACCATAAACCATGTTTTTTTCAGCCCCATCCTGTAGTTGATCATCGATGATCATGGAATTCCCTACAGGATGGGGCCCCTAAACGTGATGTGAATGTTGGTTTATAAACCGTAGGAATAGTATAGATATATCTACCACAAAGCATAGTGTTTCACTGGAGTTATAAACGCACCAACTCTTAGCTAACTAATCAACTGTGGGGCACCATCCTGTACCAAAAATTGCCATTTCAGACAGACCCCAAGAGTGTTTTGGTGGCCAATTTCACTTCCCTTCGTCGCTTCATCGTGCAAAACCACCTTAAAGCTTGAGATTTCTGGGGTCAGCCCGGGTATGGGTCAAGTGATTTCTCACACCTCCATGATCTCCATGGGATTCTGTAGATTGCCAAGCCATAAGCCGCATAGGCCATCAAAATTCAATAAAATTCACATGTTCATGGCTAAATGTCTTGGGGTTTGACCTTTAAGTTCTGGAAAATGTTCGATTCCAGCGTTTTGGGAGATGGTCGTAACAAGTTGCTTCCACCAGCAATCGCCTACCGAGAATTCCTAGAATAGTGTAATGAAATTGCTAAAATCCATTAATCCCAGCTATATCCCGCAAATGCCCATAATACATCAACGGCTATTCCATTGCAACATGTTGCAACTATGCCCAGCTTTCATACCCTCTGGTTATTTAACATAGCCATGGGAAATGGTCCATTTATAGATGGTTTACCTATTAAAAATGGTGATTTTCCATGGCTATGTTAAATAACCAGATGGTAGCCACTAGAAAAGTAGACACACGCAACTGCGGAGAGGTTCATGAAGAAAAAACATGATTTCGGGATCTAACAACTCACGACTCAGTCGCCAAGGAACTCAACGCACACCGGCTGCACGTGGGCAAAGATCTGTAAAAGAATCGATAGCTTCGCGTGTGAGCATATATGGACATAATATATATATATAACATATTTAGAGACGGATAGATATAGACATCTGGTGATCATGAATCTTTGTGTGTATGATATATCAATGTGGTTCATGCGTACGTATCTCATATGTAATGCTTCTAGTTCGGTGAGTTCTGACTTCCTATCACCAACTGCTCGCCAACTGGTCACCAACGGGTTGCCAAGGGGTGGTTGAAAGCCTCATTGGTGTCCATCTCGCCCTTTTTTACATCTTGATCAAGCCCTATGTTTGTTGATTCTCCAACAGTTGCTTGTGATGTTTCTGATGTTTCTACCATCTCAAGATATGTTTCAGAAAAAGCATAAATAGTTCATAAATAGTGCATAAATAGTGCATAAATGTTGATAATCCCATGGAGAATCCCCTAGAAAATCAGGTCGTCTTTGTTGATAACCCATGATCTGTCGCTCGAGCCGGGCGAGCCTGGCTTCGTCGGATGATCAAACAGATCACACTTGGAGCAGCAGGGCCATGGGGCACCCCTGTTATGTGAATGTTGTGCTTTATAAGCCCATCTAAATATAGCTATTCAATTTCCGTATCATAAACCAACTATAGTATATGAAATAGTTATAGTTACCAACTATAACTATAGTTGTAGTTACCCATATGGACTTTTAGATGGACTTATCTGGGATTTAACCATGGAAGATACGGAATTAACCACCAAACAATGATGATCATGATATGGCAGTGTGTCAAAATAGCTGGTAAACCCCTTCTGTGAACACATCAAAATTTAGCTGGGTTAAAATGGATTCGTTCATTCCCCTAAAAATGGTATTTTCATAGGTATTGATCCATACCCATATAGCTATTGAATTTCCGTATCATGATTATCATACACCAACTATAGTATATGAAATCGCTATAAACCAACTATAGTTATTTGATGTTATTTGCGTATCATACACCAACTTCTTATGATTTTTCAGTTATTTGCACCCACTGAACGCGATTCCGAACTGAAACCCCATCCTGTAGAACTCAAGGGAGCCATCCAAGTTAACATGTCGCCGAAGCGTGGCCTGGTAGCGAACATTGGTCTCCTGCGTTTCAAGGAAGTGCTCCAAAGTGCTTAAGGTCACAGCACCTCGCCGAAGACCAGTTGGGACTTGCAAAAACTGGTTATTTGGTTATTGAACTCACTGAGTACCCTCTGGTGAACTAACATAGCAATGGAAAATCACCATGTTTAATGGGAAAATCCACTATTTCAATGGCCATTTTCAATTGCTTTTTGTATGTTCACCAGAGGGTATCTGGGTGATGGGGACGATGATTAAAAATAATGGATCAAAATTGATTGGCGTCGATGATTCACTGGAAATTCACGGAGATTTTATACAGATACAGATCATTCTTCATTGTGATTTATGGGGATATACTGAGGGGAAAACAAACGCATGGGTGAATTGAGCTACATTTTAGTAATTCACCAACCTGGTTGCGATGTGTGATGTTTGTGATGTTTGCATTCGATTTGCATTCGACATTCCTGTGAAACTGGGGTATAATTCGATCTATTCCATCTTCCCATTCATAGAACTGCCATATGATTTTTTGTCCCAGTCATAAAATGACCGTTTGTAGATGATCATGTCATCCCTTTTCTCCGTGATATAGTAGGAAGTTTATGGTTGTATATATATATATATATGTGTGCAGGCTACCCTCCGGTAATTTTGAAAACATAGCTATAATAGAACAGCATAGATTGCCCATTTACTTCGATGATTTACCAAAATTCTGACGAAAATCTCCACAAGCGACAACCCACACCTCCAATGGTCATCACGCCATTCCGGATGCTCAGCTCCTGCAATTCCGCCACGGCAGACGTGGAGATCATCGTCCCGTACTCGCATTGCTTGAACCTGAGATATCTGAGATATCTGAGATCCAAAGAACATCACTACAAGGTGGTGCCCCAGTTCGTTAGCGTTCAGTTGGTGCAAATAGCTCCAATTTCACTAGGGTTTATGGTAGATATATCTGTATTTACTATGGTTTATCAACCAACTTTGAACTGGGGGGGCACCACCTTGTGGGTAGTTTTTGGAAATCACTAAGGAAATCACCACTGAGACTGTGCCAAATCTGCTGGGCATCGCTTAAATGTTCTCAGCAAATCTATGAATCATGCGATGATAGAAACAAGCTGGGAGAAGCTATAGCAGCTATAGTGTGAAAGATACCCTCTGAGAAGTTTTCACTGTTCTGCGCCCAAATAATATCATGGGCTGATCCAAAAATATATCTAGCCCAACATCCAAGGGATTTTATCATCATATTACCCATCTGAGGAGAGGCATTTGTGGCTACACGGGCCTACGCCATGTGGAAGGCAGCCTACACGGAAGCAGCCTACGCCTACACAAGCCGCTTGCAGCGAGGGGCCTGCGCTGCAAAACACACACATCATCAGCCCATGCAGCATATCATGCAGTTCCCTTTGATCTAAATTTCATACCCTTTGGTAAACAAACAGTTTGCGAACTTGAACATGGCCCAGTCGAAATAGTGAGTTTTCCCATGCAAAATGGTGGATCTTTCCATAGTTATGTGAACGTTTACCAGGCCGGGTAATCTCACAAAAAACGATGCTCATCTGTTTTTTTGGCCACAAGTTGGCGGTCATTGTCATCCATTTTCGGACTCAAATCTGATCGAAGTTTCTTGTTGTTCTAGGCCTCCGATCGATATATTATGTTCTTATACCTATTATCTATAATTATCTATATACCATCTGGTTATGACTAACATAGCCATGGAAAATCCCTTAGAAATGGAGGTTGATGTCGCTGGGAAAATCATCTATTTCTATGGACCATCTATACCATGGCTATGTTAAATTACCAGAGGGTATCTATAATCCCCATCTGGTGCACTCCGGAGAGTCCTGTCCTGGGAAAATATCGCGATTAATGTTTGGGGTCCTGACCTTTTTAAGATTAAAATCCTGGTGTTTGACCTTACTTGCCGGAATTTATAGTCTCAGGCGAATAAAACTTGCAGGCGCTAATTTCCTGATGCCTAAGGTTTCCAGAAAGGCATTTCTCCCCCTCTAATATTAATTAAATTCCTGGGTGCCAACCCTTATTTAATGCTCAAGAAGCAACCCCTCAACATATGCTGTTAACCGACTTATTTCCTGGGACCCAAGGTTTACATATGAATGTTTCGAAGCCCATGACAGATTCGAGTGGGGGCTATCTGAAGACGAACCCAAAACTCAATTATTTATCGCATGAATCACCACATTCCCAATTACTTGGGAATATGTAAAATTAAGAATCAGATGCTTTGGGGCTTACCGCAATCACAACCACCCAAATTAAATCACGTGTTAACAATTTCCTGGGCTGCACAGACCACAACTTTAGCTAATAACCCGCGCCTGGAACATATTAAATCGTGGATCCGAACGTTTCCAGCTCATTTTATGTGATGGCGAAGCTGAACATATGTCATATGTGTTTGCACCCTTTCGGATGGACAAATGTATTTTCAGCAAAAAACATGTGTTTTGCATTTTGGGCGCGCGTTGACACAAAATTATTGAATTTGTCACATCATTTCAAATCTATGGATGGTTGGCCTGGTGATGCGACTTTTTTTCCCTGTGGGGCCAACCTTTGGAGATCATCAGCATGTATAAAGCCAAAAAAGGTCCAGCCCCTTGGAATTTATTTTTGACACCTGCGCCTCGGCCTCTTCAAGTCACCTTTTTGGTTGGTGAAGCTGAACATATGTGGTTGTAGCCTTTTGCTAGGACAAATGTATTTTCAGCCAAAAATCATGTGTTTTGCATTGTGGGCGCGCGTTGACACAAAATTATTGAATTTGTCCCATCATGTCCTATCTATGGATGGTTGGCCTGGTGATGCGACTTTTTTCCTGTTGGGCCAACCTTTGAAGATCATCAGCATGTATTCAGCCAAAAAAGGTCCAGCCCCTTGGAATTTATTTTTGACGCCTGCGCCTCGGCCTCTTCAGGTCACCTTTTTTGGTTGGTGAAGCTGAACATATGTGGTTGCAGCCTTTTGCTAGGACAAATGTATTTTCAACAAAAAACATGTGTTTTGCATTTTGGGCGCGCGTTGACACAAAATTCTTGAATTTGTCACATCATTTCGTATCTATGGATGGTTGGCCTGGTGGTGCAACTTTTTTCCTGTGGGGCCAACCTTTGAAGATCATCCGCATGTATTCAGCCAAAAAAGGTCCAGCCCCTTGGAATTTATTTTTGACACCTGCGCCTCGGCCTCTTCAGGTCACCTTTTTGGTTGGTGAAGCTGAACATAATATGTGGTTGTAGACTTTTTCAAGGACAAATGTATGTTCAGCAAAAAAACAGTGTTTTGCATTTTGGGCTCATGTTGACACAAAATTATTGAATTTGTCCCATCATTTCCTATCTATGGATGGTTGGCCTGGTGATGCGACTTTTTCCTGTGGGGCCAACCTTTGGAGATCATCCGCATGTATTCAGCCAAAAAAGGTCTAGCACCTTGGAATTTATTTTTGACACCTGCGCCTCGGCCTCTTCAAGTCACCTTGTTTGGTTGGTGAAGCTGATATATGTGGTTGCAGCCTTTTGCTAGGACAAATGTATTTTCAGCAAAAAACATTTGTTTTGCATTTTGGGCGCGCGTTGACACAAAATTATTGAATTTGTCCCATCATGTCCTATCTATGGATGGTTGGCCTGGTGATGCGACTTTTTTCCTGTTGGGCCAACCTTTGAAGATCATCAGCATGTATTCAGCCAAAAAAGGTCCAGCCCCTTGGAATTTATTTTTGACGCCTGCGCCTCGGCCTCTTCAGGTCACCTTTTTTGGTTGGTGAAGCTGAACATATGTGGTTGCAGCCTTTTGCTAGGACAAATGTATTTTCAACAAAAAACATGTGTTTTGCATTTTGGGCGCGCGTTGACACAAAATGCTTGAATTTGTCACATCATTTCGTATCTATGGATGGTTGGCCTGGTGATGCGACTTTTTCCTGTGGGGCCAACCTTTGAAGATCATCCGCATGTATTCAGCCAAAAAAGGTCCAGCCCCTTGGAATTTATTTTTGACACCTGCGCCTCGGCCTCTTCAAGTCACCTTTTTGGTTGGTGAAGCTGAACATATGTGGTTGTAGCCTTTTGCTAGGACAAATTTATTTTCAGCAAAAAAAACATGCGTTTTGCATTTTGAGCGCGCATTGACACAAAATTCTTGAATTTGTCCCATCATGTCCTATCTATGGATGGTTGGCCTGGTGATGCGACTTTTTTTCCTGTTGGGCCAACCTTTGAAGATCATCAGCATGTATTCAGCCTAAAAAGGTCCAGCCCCTTGGAATTTATTTTTGACACCTGCGCCTCGGCCTCTTCAAGTCACCTTGTTTGGTTGGTGAAGCTGAACATATGTGGTTGCAGCCTTTTGCTAGGACAAATGTATTTTCAGCAAAAAACATGTGTTTTGCATTTTGGGCGCGCTTTCAGGACAAATGTATCCCTTTGCAAGGACAAATGTATCTTTGGAATTTGTTCCTGATATCTAACCTACGCACATTCAACATTATAATCATTATAACACCATTTCCACAGATTTAAATCCTGGTTCCCAACCGTTTAGAGTCATGTAAAGAACCATATCCCCTCAAATAATCATGGGGCATTTTTTTCCTGGGGTTTGACGTACATATATGTTCCAGTGAACTCCCCCCCCATGAACATTACTTTCCTGTGGCCGGACGTTTCCAAAATAATCTTGAAATATGTTCGACATATTTTGAACCAATATTGTTTTCCTGGGTTCGAAGGGACGCAGGGTTTAGCATGTGCAAATCGGATCAAATCGGTGATTTCAAAATTATTTTTGGGTACTGGACTCCCAGGAAAATAATCTGCATCACCAGATGGGGATGTATCTATATATGGGTTTGTCTGAAAATAGGGTACCCCGAAGCCCCATAGTTTATCATAGTTGTCCCTATTAAAAAACAATTGGGGTGTACCACATTTCTAGACACACCCGTAGATACATCCAAATGTGACCATGCGACCATGCGAGTTTCTATGTATGTAACATACATCGACCAACACTGCCGCCACATCCCTACTTGGATTCGTGCATCCCACATCCAATAACTGGCTACAAATGTCATCCCATAAGTGGGCTTGTTCCATTAATTAACCTCACTGTGGAATATATATATATATATATATACCTATACAATTAATTACATATGTTTATATATGTGCAATATATATATATATGTGATTTATTATAGGGCTTATATATGGCTTATATATGGATAACCCAGGGATCCATTCCGCCAGGATGCTTCGTCTCGATCCCCACTTCCGTATTCCCGGCCACCATCTTGGCCTTGGGCTCGGCCTCAGAAACCATGGGGATTACTGGGAAATTTCCAGAAAGCCATGGCTTTTCCCATGGGAAAAATGCGGGATTTTTTTGGATATCATGAGATATTATATATATATATTATATATATATTATATATATTATATATATATATGTATATATATATATATACATATTCCCATAAATCTCAGAAATTTGGGTTGATAGGGGAAATGATGGTCAATCATTTACCCCAAAACCAAGCACCATAGGGATCTGATGAGGATATAACATGATAATAATTGAACAAGAAATGGATAGAAATGGGATATCACTCACCAAAAAGCGAATATTTCGGTGGTGAATGGCCTTATCCCCTAATGGCCATTTTAGTGCCTATTCTCAGAGAAAACTTATAAGGGTCGCATTCCTAAAAGTCTTAAATCATCCCATTTAATTAGATATTGGGCATCACCAAGGCTTGTATCACTAACAAAACAACTCATTCATAAGTTGGATGAAGACACTTCTATTAACAATCATCCCAATCATCCCATTCCCTACTAAGCAGTAAGATTTGGGGAATTGGGGCAAATGTACCTGCTGTGAGATTCAAAACTATCGCCGGGCCGCCTTTTTCAGCATCAGTAAGGTGGCCAGATCGGTGGGGCGGTACCACGTCACCTGACTGGATCTTCCAGCGAGCGATAGCGTTCAGTTGGTGCGTGCGTTTATAACTCCAATAACTCACAGTATATGGTTTTCGTTGGTGATAGATCGAACTAGTATTCATGGGCTAAACTTTCAGCAATTTATAACCCCAGTTTCACTATGGTTTATAGGCGGTGATATATCTAAGATAGATTATAATAATATGCATGGGCTAAACTAAGCAATTCTAAAAACTTGGGAAAGCATCAGTTATTGTGGCTCCAAACATCGAATGGGAATGGGATAGTCATGACAAATCTGAAGATTTGAGGTTTTTCTTCCGCC
This sequence comes from Cladocopium goreaui, assembly GCA_947184155.2. NCBI lineage: Eukaryota > Dinophyceae > Suessiales > Symbiodiniaceae > Cladocopium > Cladocopium goreaui. Next base: position 179,756 of record CAMXCT020005868.1, read on the forward strand.
AAAAAAATGGATGGAAAATGGCAGGTAGATGCTACTTGGTGGCGAGCGACCCACGGCTCGTTTTTGTGGGTTAGTTCACCCCAGTGATTTACATGGGATAAGTAGGCTTAATCCACTGAAATAACTGGGGTTATAACCCACTTACTAAGTGGGATGAGCCACCAAGTAGCAAACTGTTGGTGTAGGATAACAACACTTTGAAAACATGCTGCCATTGAGACTTTAGAGAACCAATGGATCGAGCTGACGAGAGACAACATATCTCAACTTTCCTGAAACCAACACATTCATGAGTGTAGCCTACCACTATGCCAAGATGATTGAAGGATCTTGATTCTGAGTTCACTATTCTACATTACTTCTCTCAGTAGGCAAGCAATCAGCAAAACTGCTCTTTTTCTTCCAGTGCCATGTTGTTTCACCAAAGAATTCCCTGGCCTTTCTGCCTATTTCCGGTCACAAGAAGGATGGTTTCATAATCGATCTTGATGATCTATGATATCCAACCCATTGATACTGTGGATGGGCCAGCAAATCCCAATCACCAGTTCATAGATGGTAAACATCCCATTATTTTGTTGGGCTTTCAACCATCGAAAATTGGTGGGCTTTTAGGATTTCACAACGGACCATCCACAGTATGTCCACCCATTGCTATCCCCAACCACACCCTCCCAGGTGCTGCCCTTTTCGCACCTTTGTCCCTGTCACCTTCAAAGGTTCTAGCTGGGTTTTTAAGGCCTGGGGCGATGCTCCCAACATCGTCAAGTCTAGTTAATTGCTAAGGTGAAAAGAAAACAACACATATGTACATGTATAATATGTATATATATATATATGTATATATATAATGCATACATATGTATATAACTGTATATATATATTTGTATATATAATGCATACATATATATATAACTGTATATATATATGCATAATGTATGTTCCCCTGATGATCCCATATATGCATCCAATCAGATTACATATCGTAGTTGGAATCTTAGTATAGATCGGTGGCCTTCACATCTGTGGTTTGCAATACTGACGATAGTGGTTTCTGTATTGAGCATGATATAGCGATACAAGAGAATGAGGATACATAATAATAATAGTAATAACAATATTAATACTGATAATGATAATGATCATAGGAGTGGAAAGAACAAAACACCATAGAGGCAGCACACCAACTTTTCCTGATCTGATCACATATCTGAAAAGAAAGGTCTCAACATTTGCCACCAAGCCAAAATCTCCAAAAAAAACTATCCCATACCAGCCCAATCTGAGATTGCCCATGAAATGGCAACTGATTCCAAAAAATCAGACCAATCAGCCTCTGGAAAGGAAGCTTCTTGGACCTTCTCATCCGCAAGATTTTTCAGCACATCTGCAGTGGTGCTGCAGATTTTCACATCTTTCTCCTGCTCCGGACGTTGCCTTGGACGTTGCTCGAGTGGATCCCAACTGAAGATAGGCCGCCTTTAGGGAAGAACCAGTGGATCTGGCTAGCCGGGCCGGCAGGTATCCGAAAAGGTACCCTACAAGGTGGTGGTTCCCCAGTTATAAATTGCTGAAAAAAAAACATGAATACTAGTTCGATCTATCACCAACAAAAATCATGTTGTGAGTTATTGGATTTATAAAGGCACGCACCAACGGTTCACGCGATCGAACGGGGGCACCATCCAACGTATGGCATTCGGATTCCCCCAACTCCCAACACTTCGGAACGCAGCGCCGTCGCTGTCAAGGCACGGTGGCACGTCCAGCCCCGAGCTGGGACACTTCTCTTTGTCGCAGACGAAGGTCTTGGCGGCGTCCAGGATGGGCCGGTACCCCGTGCACCTGTCGGGCTTGGTCGTTGAACCATGGAGGAAAAAGGTGGGAAGGGGGGAAAACTCCCCAAGTTGCCACCTGATCCTCTGGGGATGTTTAGGTGAAACTATGTGAAACTCTTCAGAAAAATGAAGATCATTTTGCCAGAAAGATGGGAGATTATACACTGCAATGCCTGGTTCGGTTCCAGCCTGCAAAGGTTGCCATCAAAACTCGACTCAATCTCGGAGAGGGTGGGTTTAGAGGTCCTGCCATCGTGAGACTCCACCAGCTTTTTGGTTACCCTCTGGTAATGACTAACAGTTTGCTATTGAAAATAGCCATAGAAATAGTGGATTTTCCCATGAAAAATGGTGATTGTCCATTGTTTTTTGTATGTTTACCAGAGGGTATCTTTGTGTGTCCAAAAATGGGAGAACATGAGGGAAGAAACCACCAAACTGTGTCAGTTGATATCATCAGAAAACGGGTATAACCAGAGGGTATATCCAAGGTCATAATACCCAATGACAATCGCTTACTATGGCTTTGCCACCATTATCCCAGAAGAACTTTTTAGTGTCCATCTGTTTGGCTGGGAATGATGATAATTGGTAAAACATTGTACTTTTGAGAGTACCCTGTTGTTGAACACACCCAACAAGAACAACACCACAGACACCGGCAAGTCTGATGGCTGGCCAATTCGCCATAAAACTCCAGCCATGGTTCCATCGCATGGCTTTTCCCAGCCCTTCACGAAAAGCGTCCTGCAAAGGGTGGTGTAAAGCGACATGACAATTCCCGGTGTGCAAAAACCGCACCTCGGGCCAGTAACTTGAGTGCAATATCCAGGTAAGCACCTCTCACGAAAGAAACGCCGTAAAAACATGGGATGCCTTGCACCGACACACACACACACGGATATATATATATATATACATACATAATATATATGTGTATATATATATATGTGTGTGTATGTATATATATATATATATGTGTAAATCATATTATTTATATATATACATGGTCAGATACGGAGAAAACACCTCAGCAACAATTTATATGTTATGTTAATACGGCTTCAGCGGCCAGCTGCTCGCCCTGCTCGCCCTGCTCGCCCAGGGACTGCGAGCCATGGAGCTCAGCCACTCGTCGCTGCACCGGGTGGGGTTTGTTGGATGTGCCAATACCCTCCACCGTTGTCACATGACAACCTCGGAAGATGCCAAGGGGGGAACAACCTCGGAACTGTCAAAGTCAGAATGCTTTTGGAAAAAAATGACACTTCGACCTGGAAGAATGATGTGTATATAGCATTGTATATTGTACAATTCACTATTAATTCAATGAATACATATATTGTATATATATATACACTATATATATATATATATATACTATATATATATTATACTATATATATATATATATATATTGTATGTGTATATATATATATATGTAGTTGTCATACATACTTATACTAATATAGACACACATCATATCAGAAAATTCCCTGAGTTTCACAGCTGGGAGCCCCAACCATCCACACTACACAAGGGAGCCAAACAGGCGTTCACCTTGGAAAGCCAGACCTGGAGGCCTGGAGGACCTGGAAATCGGGCTTCGAAGCGCCCTGGCCATCGCCCATTAGGTGGATTTTCCTAGGCACCCGGCCTGGTAAACATACAAAAAACTAGAGAAAATCACCATTGTTTATGGGTAAATCAACTATTTCTATGGTCATTTTCCATAGCAAACTGTAAACGTTTACGAGAGGGTCATACATGAATGATATAGCAAACATAACAAAATAGCAAACTTAGTGAAAAATCAGAATAAGTGATAGATCATAAATCTCCTCCAAAATGCTACTTTCTGGGGCACCATAAATGGTAGCATACCAGGAGGGGAAAAAACACAGCATACCTCTCACCATGGTCTAGAATCAGGACAAATACCCTGCAAATTGACAATCTTGGATACCCTGTATTCTTTTTTGCTACGGATTCTATCTTACCAAACATATATGCATACATACATATATATATAATCCCCACCACATCAGCAACAGATCGCAGTAGTCATCCAGGGTTTCCCAAATATACCCCGAACAAACATCATATAATAGGATTAAATATGATAAAATCCTAGAAATTCCACATATATCTTATATATATATCAGATTAGCACCCTCCAGTAATCAAACATGGCACTGGAAACTTCCACATTTACAGATGAATTTCCCATTTTTCACCTCCATTGATGCAGGATTTCCCAGCGTTCTCCATGTTTCTCCTCCAAAAATCTTTCGCTCATCCACTAGAAACCATGGTTTAGTCAGAAATTTACCACATATTTGGGACTTACAAAGAGGGTTTCACTTGTAGGATTTTATAGGAATATAACTGTGGTAAGCCCATTAACTATAGATATATCACCTATAAACCATAGTTATTTCAATGGGAGATCTTCAGGATCCAATACATGGAGGTACGTTAGTACCATATTTTTGGCCATATTTTGTGGGGATATTCCCTGAAATTTTAGGCCTGAAGAATAGGCCCACCAGAAAAAAGGTTGGTACCTCCAAATTTGGGTTTCTGAAATAGCCATTGTAATAACAAAGAATATTGAAACTAATAATCAACCAATCAACTTGAGTATTTTCTCATGGGAAAAGTTTCTCATAGGATGAGTAGAATGCCCAGCTACCAACCTTCCCCGTTTTCCCCGACCGTCCTGGGCCCAGGTACTGCGCGGTGCACCACGACACCGTCCTGAAACATGGCCACGGTCACGGTGCAGGCGCCACAACCGCCTTCACCACAGCCCAATTTGGTGCCTGACGACCGGACCGACCCGGGTCCTTGGTTGTTTTTTGTGACAGCCCCGTCTTATGATTCATATATATATGATACGTATACATGTTACAAGTGTATATATATATAATTATATACATATATATATATGTGATTATATATATATATGAACATATATGTATGTTATGTTGGAGATTTAACCCACAAGTTGATTGGGGTTTGTAACCAACCAACCAACCAACCGTGGTGTGAACATCATGGAAAGCAGAGGTGTAAACGACAAGACTGGGAATGTCATCGGGAGATAATACGGATCTACTGGGATGTGTATATATAATTATATATATATGTATATGTATATATGTTTGTATATATGTATGTATATATATATACATATAATTTATATAATCCGATATACATATATACATATGACAATTGGGTGTGGCTGAAGATCAGGTAGCCGATTCCACTGGTCTCATCGTCGCTTTCCTGTCTGAAGATCACCCATTTATTCGGAGCCAATGTTGACATGAATGTCATCCCCAATGACCCTCTTGGAGATTTACTGGTGATTTAATGGTGGTTTAATGGTGGTTTAATGGGATTTACCCTCTGGTTATCACTAACATAGCCATGGAAAGATCCACCATTTTTAAGTTCGGTAAACCATCTATTTCTATTGGCCATTTCCCATGGCTATGTTAAATAACCAGAGGGTATATGAACTTTTTCTAACATCATCATGTGATAACCTCTAGCTGATTTCCAAACGACTAGATATAACATGGGGGTTTGGGAATCTCTAGATTCGGATGGCTAAATATATCATGGTTGCTTTGGGAATATGACCCATAGATTATGTACTGAGGTGATTGATGGGGAAGTTGGGATGTGTCAAAACCTCTGATTCTCGGAGAATTGGGAGGAGCCCTACTATAGCCTTCCCTTTTTCGGAGAAAGGGAAGAGTTTTTCTAGGGATGTTTAACATGGACATGTTCACCCTGGGGGATATCAGAAAGGGTACCCTCTGGTAATGACGATTTCAGTTTGCGAACTTGAACATGGCCATTGAAATCGTGAGTTTTCCCATGAAAAATGGTGGATCTTTCCATAGTTTTTGGTAAACGTTTACCAGAGGGTAATGGGATTTAACATGAATCTATTGGGATTCAATGGTGATTTCATGTGATTTAGCATGGAAAGGGTAGCATCCCCCCAACGTGTTACGGTAGTTGCTTAAGGATGTTCCAGCTTCCACCCAGCCCACCTGTGAGACCCAAGCGCTCGCGCAGGAACCATAGCAAGGTATGATGCGGTTCCGCATCCTTCATGGGACATCTGGGAAGATTTGCTTGAATAAATGCAGATTTCTGGAACACAACAACAATTTCCATGGGGATATAGGGGGGATATAAGATGATATAAGGGGGGTTGTCCAAAAATTGGAGATACCCCAATTAAAAATCGCCAAAACAGGAAAAACGGTCGAACATCAAGCATCAAACTTGGGGGAACTGTGAATCATCCAGCCATATCTGGGTGAGAAATTTGGACAAACTTCTTGCCCACAGTGAGTCAATGGCCATTTCAGGATCCTAAAATGGAGGTACCTACCATATATAAGGCCTATATTTCAGGCCTAAATTTCAGGGAATATCCCCACAAAATAGGCCAAAAATATGGTACTAACGTACCTCCATGCATTGGATCCTGAAGATCTCCCATTGATTGAATGACCAGTCAAGATCTTAGCGTAGTCTGAGATCTATTCATTTAAAACTGTGGGACCCATCGATGAGAATTTCCAGATCATCCCGTAAAAGATAGAGATCCACAAATCCCCACAACAATTTCTTGACGATGAACTTATATACAAGCTGGTGCCCCACCAGTTATAAATTGGTTATAAGCCCATGAAAACACTAATTAATTAATTGGTTATATCACCAACAAAAACCATAGTGAAATTGGGGTTATTTGCACCAACTTAGCTATCTTGGAGGCACCACCTTGCATCAACCTTTAAATATCAAGATCACCACCTGTCGAAAGCGTCCTGAACCTTGACAGGTCTGCCGTTCACATAGAACGACAACTGCGTTCTCCACGGGACCTCTCCCACCTGCAGGGGGGATTGAACAGGATCCGTTTTTCCAGTTGGAACCTTAACCAACGATTGCACCACCAATCAAAAACATCATTGAAAACTACTAACCGTTTACTAAGCAACTAAATTCACCAGCTAAATTCACCAGCTATTAGACCGCTGGTATTTTAGGGGATCTAACCATGAATAATACGGGGTTGCATTGGGAATAATGGGGTTAGTTGCCATCAACAATTCGGTTCCAAGTGTGTGGAGCCCGATATACTACTGTGGCTGCTTTGTTTGAAGGAGAATCCCCTGAAATAATCATAGAAAACAACTGATTTTCAGGAACGTTTATATATGATTAAAAGCATCTGAAATCTACTGAAATCTCTTGACTTCCCAACTAAAAACGCAAAGCGCTGGTCCCAAGTGAGCCAATACTCGAATACTCCGTTTTCCCACCTCCTTCTACTCGTTGGTTGATCAGTTTCCCTACTGTGGTGAACCGAATGCCATAAACCTGCCATTTATGGGGATGGTTTGAATCCCCATAAAAATTGTCATGACTTGGGGATGGTTTACCATGGTTTACCTCATTATGGCTAGTTCATGATCCCAGGATGGTGCCCCCAAAATAGCGTTCAGTTGGTGCAAATAACTCCAATTTCACTATGGTTTATTCAATGGGAATTTCAGGATCCTAAAATGGAGGTACCTACCATATATAAGGCCTATTTTTCAAGCCTAAATTTCAGGGAATATCCCCACAAAATATGGCCAAAAATATGGTACTAACGTACCTCCATGCATTGGATCCTGAAATTCCCTTTGAAATAACTAGGGTTTATAGGTGATATATCTATAGTTAATGGGCTTACCACAGTTATATTCCTATAAAATCCCACAAGTGGGGATAGCTATAATAACTATGGTTTATAGGTGATAGTGGTTTTTCTCGGTTGAGTCTTGGGTTTACCTGGCTCATGATCCCCACATATAATGGTGCCCCCGTAAACTATCGAGCGAGTTCGCGTGAACCGTTGGTGCGTGCGTGTGTGCGTTTATAACTCCAAGAACTCACTATATATGGTTTTTGTTGGTGATATCTCGAACTAGTTTTCCAATTCCACTACGGTTTATAGGTGATATATCTATGGTTTATAAATCTAATATAACTAATGGTTTTTGTTGGTGATATATCATGATATATCGAACTAGTTGTCATGGGTTTGTAACCAATTTATAACTGGGGGGTACCACCTTGCAACCCAGCCAGGTTTTTCATAACTCCCAACAAGGCGCCAACCTTCAAGCCACCGGCTCTTTCGGCCGGCGCGCTGTACCCGTTCATGCCCCTGGTGAAAAAACGACGGAGCACGGCTCCGTCAGAAACGCAACTTTTGAGCCCCGGGAAAAAAAAATGCGGCGCCAGGAGGGTGAAACAAGAACAGAAAACCTGGGAAATCATGAAGAAATACCATCTAGTTATTTAACATTGCGAACTGGAAAATCCATTATAAATGGATCTCATCTATAAATGTGTCATTTTCCATAGCTATGTTAAATAACCAGAGGGCAATGGTGATATCATTGACTTTCGATTTTTTAAAGCATCTTTTGCACAATTCAAAGACACGCAATCAACAAGACCAACCACGAACACATTCGAATTTCGAAACCGCTCCAAAAATCAGGAGCATCGTACCGAAACCCAAGCATGAACTGATTCTCAATTCAGGAATGAACCTATTTCATTGAAGAAAGGGGTGTGTTTTTCCTCTCACAGGCTTAAAAATCAGAACTAAACAATTTTTGTTGCGAAGTATGATGTACAGTGTTCAACCCAACAATGAACCTAGCATTTGGGGATTGTTTGTACCACCCATTTCTAATGATGGGGATGGTCTATTATTGGCCGTACCACATTTGTATATTATATAAATTTAAACCATCATTTCTAATTACGACGACCGGCCATTGAGACTGCAACATTTACCCAGACCCTGATTTTTTAGATGATATCCCCATGGAGTGCTGGCAACCGGTTGTTTTCTCATGCATATCCCCATCAAATCCCGTTTCCCCAAAAAAATCCTTCAGTCGTTTCCCCATCGATGGGTTGCCAAATTTCAAGGATGTTATTTTGAGACAACGACTGAAAGCAGAATCCCCCAGATGTTCACAGTATTCATGTTTTGAGATTGGTTTCATGAGTTAAATCCTCACAAAATCTTAGAAATATCCTGTGAAAAACAAACATCCGAAACCCTCAACGCCAATTTTCACCCAGCAATCGCTTCAAAGGCCTAGGTATTTTCCCAAGGCTTCAAAGTCCCCCACCAGCAGCCGAGACAAAGGCCTGGAATTTGAGGGGCCGATCCCGCAAAAGGTTACAAACTTGGTGGTTATTTCAAGGCCGCAGAGCGCGAGGATTCTGGTTGAACTTGGCCGAAAACGAAAAGACAGAATGATGAATTTACGGCAAACCCAACAACAAACCATCCCCCAAACGTCACCATTTTCTGGGAGGATTTAACCATCCCCTTAAATGGCAGGTGGCATTGGGTTGCCCACAGTAATGACCATTGGGAGTTCACAAATTCCACAATTTGATGAATGATTGTTGGTGGGCAACCCATGCCTCTTTCATGATCATCAAATATAATCAAATTTTCCAAGAAATGAGAAGTTATATATAAATATATAAATATATAAACATTATATGTGGCACATATCAACCAACGTACATACATATATATATATAAATTACATACATACATACATACATACATACATACATACATACCAAACATATCGAACATACCAAACATACCAAACATACATACAGAAATACACACATAAATAAATACATACATAAATAATTAATCCATACATACATTACATACATGACATACATTACATACATTACCTACATTACATACATTACATACATAATATACATAACATACATACCATACATAACATACATAACTAACAAACAAACAAACATACATACATACATATATATATATACTTACTTACTTACTTGAATTAGATACTTACTTACATTACATTACATTACAGTACATTACATTACATTACAAACATACATACATACACACATACATACATACATAAATGCATGCATGCATACATACATACATACCATCACATACCATTACATACCAATACATTCCATTACTTCTCATTAGATTACATTACAATACATACATACATACATACATACATACATTACATACATACATTACATACACATATACATACATACATACATTACATTACATACATTACATAAATTAAATACATTAAATACATTAAATACATTAAATACATTACACACACACTACATGCATTTCCAACATTACATTAATAAAGACATTACATTACATTACATTACGTTACATTACAGTACGGTACAATACATTACATTACATTACATTACATACATACTTACATGCACACATACATACATACATAAATACAATACAATAAAATACAATACAATACAGTACAGTACAATACAATACATACATACATACATTACATACATTACGTACATTACATACATTACATACATACATACATACATACATACATTACAATACATTACAATACATTACATTACATTACAATACATTGCATTACATTACCATACGTACATTACATTACATTACATTAAATTACATTACATACATACATACATACATTACAATACATTACAATACATTACATTACATTACAATACATTGCATTACATTACCATACGTACATACATACATACATACCTACCATACCTACCATACCATACATACCTACATACATACATACATGCATACATACATACATACAATTCATACAGACATACACACCTTACATTACAATACATTACAATACATTACAATACATTACATTACATTACATTACCATACATACATACATACATACATGACATTACATTACCTTTCCTTACCTTACCTTACATTACATTACATCACATCACATCACATTACATACTTACATACATTCACACATACTTACATACTTTCATACTTACATACTTACATGCTTAGATACATACATACTTACATTCATCACATCACACCACATCACATCACATCACATTACATTACATCACATTACATTACATTACATACAGTACATTTTAATACATTACATTACATTACGTTACATTACATTCCATTACATTCCATTACATCACATTACATACGTTATGTTACATTTCATCACATACATTATTTAACATTCATTACATCACATTTCATCCATTCTTACATACAAAGACATATATATATATACGTATGTGTATATATATATATACTTATATTCACCAAACATGATCTTAATAATGACGACGACGGTGATGATTTCGGTTGTTTCTACGGAAGTGGCCTCTCCTCAGGTGCTGTTGCAGGCTTCGCCGCCTGGTTGCGGCAATGGGAATGGCAAAACACCGGGGAAAACCGGGAAAGAGCATCAAATAGTATCTGTTTTTCACCTGTTGTAAAGATGCTTCTGCAACTTCATCATGTGTATGTTTTCCAGACATGCACAGACCATCCCGGAAATCAACAGATTCCAAAAAAAGAAGTACATGTTGGTCATGAGATGGTCGCGATAGTAACCCCAGTTGGTTTGGGCGAGACCCATGGCCATTTTGGGTGTATGTTCAGGCATGTCCAGCGCCACCAGGGGTACGGGCCCCAGATCAGACTTAGAACTCAGTGTGGCCACTTGGGGAAAGGTCACTCCTGCTTCTTTAGCTTGGTTCAAACATCTAGAAGACACCTGGGAATGATGATAAAGTCATGAAACATCATTCAAACATCATTGAAAAATCAAGCAAAGCATCTGAAAACCCTCAGATACTTGGTGGTCGTTTTAAGTCAGCGGTCGTGTTAAGTCACCCCTTCCGTAAAAAGTATTAAAAAGTCACCCCTGCGCATGAGCACACCCGGTTAGGAATAAGTCACCCCAATTTTCAATCAAACCCCTGCGGGGCCTAATCAACTGGGTTCATATATCGAAAAATATCGAAAAAAAAATAATCATATGTTAAAATAAGAAATATATCTTAGTATAAGAACAAATATTTCAATAAAAGAAATGTTTTAATATAAAAAATATATTTTTATGTAAGAAAATATGAACACATATGAAAATTTTGAAAGTATGGAAACATATATATATAATAAATAGCAATAACAAAAAATTAAAACCGACCGCCGCATGGGCACACCCGATTAAGGACGAGCTTTTTCCCACCTCTGTCCGGCTGAAATAGATTCCATCCTCATAGGCTTGACCACCTCACCAAATCAAAAATGTGCCAAGGTCAAGACCCACAATCATAAGGTTATATATATAATGAGATATATAAACAACTATAATGGGATATAAAAACAACTATGAATGGGATATATAGTAAGATATACAACGAGATATGTAAACAACTATAATGGGATATATAAACAATGGAATATGTATATATAATGGGATACATAAACAGCTATAATGGGATATACAGACAATGGAATATGTATATATATATAGAGATATACAAACAACAATAATGGGATATAGAGACAATGGGATATAGAGACAATGGGATATAGAATGGGCAATAATCATGACATAATGAGAGGTTTCCATAAAAGGTCGTATCTCAATAGCTGGATGGTTAATGGAAAATCCGAAAATAAAATGGAGGATTGAGGGGTACCCCCATTTTAGGAAACCTCCATATAACGATATAGGAAATATAAACAACAGGATATATGATGGGAAATAATAATAACATAATGGGATTATATATAATCGGCATGATGAGTTTCGAGAAACAATAATCGGATAGATATATATATATATATAGTGGGAATATAATGGGATACGACAAACTTCCCGTGATTGATTGGTGATCATACATATGTGCCATGGTCATATCATGGTATATGGTTTCATCCATCCCACAATGGGAATCCAAACATTATAGGCATATATATATATATCCAGTAATGGATTAATGACAATCCCCCAAGATGGGTGCACAATCCATTTGACCATGGCACATACATGAAATCTAATCCCTGTTCTATGTGCTGTAAAAACAAAAATAAAGAAAGCAAAAAGAAAGAAAGAAAGAAAGAAACGGCCATTTCCTCATTGGCCATCTCAGGATGCTAAATTGTAGGTACCTAACATAAAAAGGCCTATTTTCAAGCCTATGTAAGGGAATATCCCCACAAAATATGGCTAAAAATATGGTACTAACGTACATCCATTTCAGGATCCTGAAATTCCCATTGACTTCCTGTTGGGGAGAATCCTCTTCCACATTCTACAGGATGGTGCCCCCGTTCGATAGCGTTCAGTTGGTGCAAATAACTCCAATAACTATGGCTTATAGGGGATATATCTATAGTTGGTTGCCCAAATGTTTCATTCAATCATGAACTTGTATCCTTAACTCCAATAAGTATGGTTTTTGGTGATATATCGAACTAGTTAATGAGCTTATAACCAAATTATATTGAGGGGGCACCACCTTGTACTTTTCGGCGAATTCTCTTCGAGTTTTCAGCCATCAACCACCGGTTGGGCCATGGCCGCCCCACGTCGCACAAAGGGTCCCTGGAAATTCTCCGCAAAGCTGCTACCTGAGTTCAGAGATCAGCCTGCTGACCATCTGAAGCTGCAAAACAAGCCTTGAAACCACATGTAAAAGCCAGCCAACAAAAAATGATCTTGAAAATAGCCGGATGATTTACTGAAATTCGGGTCCCCAAGTTGTTAAACGGTGTTGGATGTTCTACTTAGACCCAAATTTTGATGATCCTACCCGGTTTATCCATGTTCTATCATGTAGCTCCGGCTACCCATGAAATATTAGGGAATATAGATATCCCTCCGAATTGTTCCCTCTGACCAGGGACGCCCATCTCACCTCCAACCTCGGCTGCCGTGGAAGATGCAGCAGCACCATCCAGTCCACTGCGTTGTCGCAGCAAAGTTTCCTGAATGTCAAGGGGAAAGGAAGCTCCCCATGGGCAAATTATTCATTTGGTTTTGACTGAAAATAGGGCATGCAATTTTTTAACTCTCCTAATCCACTGGAATTGGGGGTAGCCTATTTTCAGACAAAACCATCACTGGGGATGACCCAATATGGGCGTTTTTCATGCCAGCTTCGACCATGCATTCTTTGAAAACAGTTTTTTTTTTAATTGGGGGTATAGTAACCCTTACAAGATGCAGAAAGGTGGTTCCAGGAAGTTATAGTTGATGTGTCCTTCATCATTTCCCGGACTCCCAACTTGTCTATCCTTTTGGGTGCGAAAAAAAACCGTGGTACACCCAACAAATGTCATTTGGAAGAGAATTTGGGGCTAATGCTCTTCTGATCCAGTGAAAATTGGGAGTACCCTTTTTTCAGATAAACCCCTGTGACTATCAATGGCTTGCTTTGTGGACACATCTGCCAGAAACCATAATATTTCCTCTGGATTTGTCCTGTAACATTTCCACTTTAGCCAATTCTGTAGAATTATCCACTTTATAAATATATATATACTATATTATTTAAAATATTATAATATAATATATATATAATGTTATATTATACATGTATATATATATATCATTTTATTTTATATTTACATATATATATATATCATTTTATTTTATATTTACATATATATATATACATATATATCCGCAGCGATATGCAGTTCATGTCGAACTACACGTCAGCAGCAGCTTTCCGTCAGCCGAATGGAGAAACAAAATGAAAAAAGAGAAACAGAGAACAGGAGAATCTGTGGCTGCAGGGTAAGCTAATAACCAGCACCTATAACACGGGACCCGATGGTTTTGTGCAGGGTGGACCCCAAAACCAACGAAACGACGGAGAAACAATAATCACAAAGGAGAAATATATTGAAGGAGATCCGTCCCGTGACGCACAGCAGGGTTCGTGACCACTTGTCTCTCGCTTTGGAGGGTAGAACTAGAAAAGGGAGAAAGTAACAACGATGGAGTGACCGTGGTCCCGGCACACCTCTGGCGGCCCCTGCGAACTTTAGCTGCAAGGTACTGGAGTTGATGTGGCTAGAAGGAAACTTTTGTCTTGACTCCTAAAACTGAAGTGGAGAGAGCTTAATAAAAATTTGCCGCCTGTAATGTGGCATGGTGTGGTCGGAGCTGATGATAAAAGCTTCCTGGCGGCAGTTACCTCCAGGCAAAAATGTCCCTACAACATCTTGTAACAAATTTCACTTTATAACGGGGACTTTCAGTCCCACGAGAACAGGAAATGGAAATTGCCACGGCCCCTTCAGTACAGAATGACGATGAGTGTACATTCCAGCAAAAGAAGAGAGTGAAAAGTAGGACTTGATGTGGAAGGCCCCCCCTTGGTCTTCATCTTGGAGTGACATGTGAAAAATAAGAAACATGTGCGTGGAGAAAATGTTGATGAAATAGAAAATTGGCTGGAATTGCAAGCAGGAGAATAATGCAACCGAAACGAGACACAATGAGAGCAAGTAAGAGACGGTTGAATTGGTACTGGTTCCAGCAAACTCGGAGAATGAGATGCAGAAGAGACTGTGCAAGGCTTGCCCCACAGCCTTGAGGAAGGAGTTGAATACGACAAATCCAGAAACCCAGACAATAGTGATTGCAGAAAATGTCGATGTAGAAAAATGTAGCCAGAACAACAAGCAGGAGCTGGTATATAGTGCAGAAGCGGTCGCCAAAAGCTTGTCCAAGTAGAAGATGGATGCTGCTTGAATTGTATGCGAGGCTGACATGGCAGAGAAAGAATCCTGATTGGATATTCCTGAAAGTACAGGGGCTTGCGAACGGAGGCTAGCTAAAGCTTGTGCCCGTGCCTATACAAATATATTATAATATATCATATTATATCATATCATATTATATTATATTGCATTGTATTATATTATATTATATATTATATATTATATATTATATATTATATATATTGTATATTATATATTATATAGTATACATTATATATTATATATTATATATTATATATTATTATATATTATTATATATTATTATATATTATATATTATATATTATATATTATATATTATATATTATATATTATATTGTATATTGTATATTAAATATCATATTATAAATATATATATATACATACATATGTATCATATATATATATACATATATACTGATTAGCATGTATATCATATATGTGCCGATAATCCAAACAAGTCCAAATCATTGTCCACTTGGATGACAATATCCATAAAAAATGCTTCTCCTGGACATCGATGATTACCACGACTGGGTGAGGCATGGCAAATAATGCTTCAGCAGTTGAGGAAAGATGTGGGTAATGTGGGACTTACCCCACGAGCCTACCATTTGGAGGTTCAAAAAAGCAACAATTCATCATTGGGTTTAACTTAGTCTAACATGATAAAAACCACATGATAGTTCTTTTCCAGAGGTCGCCTTTCACGCTTTTTCCGTAAGGATGATTCTGCGATAGAAAAATTACGAGGTTTTTTCAAAGAGTTCCGATCAGATGAAGTGGTTGTTTGTTGCAACAAATGGGAAAAAACAAAAACCATCCAAATGATCATTTTTACCCTCTGGTAAACTAACATAACTAATCCCTTATGGAAAATCACCATTTTTCTTGGGAAAATCCACTATTTCTATGGCCATTATCAAGTTCGCTACGCCGTTAGTCATTACCAGAGGGTATGTCTGAAGTTCCAGTGGAAAAATGGAGTGGTTTTCACATGTTTTCACCATCTGCCGCAACTTCCGCAAGTTGCAGCACCAAGGTCTGTGCATCGATGAATCTTCTGTGCATCCCGACTAAGAGGCTGATTCTGCGTTCCAAATCCTTCAGGGCACACGCAATTGTGTCCCCACATCGCCCCAGCAGAGATAACCAGTGCATCATCGCAAAACAGAGAACCGGTAAACGGTAAAGCAACAGTTTGCGAAGTGGAAGGTTACCATGTTTAATGGATCAAAATCCCGGCAGCGGCGTGCGGGAAGTGAGGCACCTTTTTCTTTGGGCAAAAGAGCGCTCTGGGATGCGCATGGAATGTCTGCAAGACTGAATGCTGCAAAGGTGGAATGCTATGTCACTGCTGTTTCACATGCAGTTTCACACCCGTCCTCACCTGCAGCAGAGTATTGCTTCTCAGCTTTTCTGCGTCTCCTTCCATCTCGGATCTTCTGTTTGGTTTCTTCGGCTTCGGCGCTTGGTTTCAGGCGCCATTTTCCAGTGGTCATCGCATCCAAAAGAGGTTCTCTTTCACATCCAGCTTTCGTCAAAACGTCGGCTAGCATCTGCGATGTGTCACACCAATGGCAGCGTACTGAACCATCATCTTCATAGCTGTCGCCGCCAAGAAACTCTTTCACCTGGCTGACAAGTATTTTCACTCGCTTATCAGCAGGCTGGCCAGCATCCTTGTTCAAGGTGGCTTCCAAGGACTTCGCGTCCGTCAACGCGATCAGCAGGCCCTTCAGGTAAAACCTATCCAAGTCAACCATGGAAACGCCTGGATGCTTCACTTCCAGCAAGAGCATCCTCACATAGTCGGCGGCCTCGGTCGCGGTGAGGAACCCGTTTGTTTCTGCAGCCAAAGTGCTGCGACAAACACGCTTGATGCTTCCGCTGTAAGCCTCCAGTATCATCACCGGCGTGTCATAGCCGGAGGTGAAGTCAGCAGTGGTCAGACCAACCACATAGCCACATTGGCTTCGCAGCTTGGTCGTGTTTGCGAAACTGCTGTCAGCCATGCAAAACACCACGGCATTCTCCAGAGTGAGGTTGGAGCTTGGGACAAAGTTCCACTTGAAGTCATAGCTCTCCTTTAGAACCTTGACAACCTTGTTAAGCTCCACGACATCCTTGATCGTCGGATTTCCCATTGTTTGGGATGCCAGGGAAACGTTCACAAGCACGTCAGGTCTGGTCTGACGGGCAATCCATCCAAGTGAACCAATCAGCCCTCTGAAGGCTGACTTCTCATCCTCATTCAACGGCGCATTCGGCATGACGCGCCTGTTCTTCTGCAAAACCATGTATTCCAAACTCTCAATTGCGTCGATCTGGTCCAAAGAAACAGATCCATCTTGGTTTTGTTTCACATTCTTTCCACAAAAACGAAAATCACCAACTTTCCTCTTCAAATAAATCTCTTTCTCCAAAACTTTCAGGGACTCTTCATACTTCTTTCCGGTGCCAGTGGAATAAAGGTCATCCACGTGGGCTACGAGCGCACCGACCAAAACTTCAGAGTCAAAAAGGTAAAACAGTGCAGCTTCCAATTTTGACATCACCCAGCCAAGTCGCTGGAGAGCTTTGAAAAGTTTCTTCCACCAGCTACGGCCAGCATCTCGCGTGCCGTAAATGCTGCCTTTCGCACGCAGCAAGTCATGTGGGGAAACTCCAGGAGGTGGTGGTCGAGGAGGACGGAGAAGCAGGAGACGTGCTATTCCTTGAGATTGGAGATATGCTGTGCTCGCATCATACGCTTCCAAAATCCACTGAAAAATAACTGACAAACAAGTCACAAAATTGAAGGCCAGGAGTGATGCAGTGGGAGAGTCAGATCTGATGCCAGTGTCCTTCTCCTGGCAGCCAATGACAACCATTCTGGATTTGGCTTCGAAGGGGTACTCCTTCTTGATCTGAGCTTCAGACTTCCCAGTGCGTCGCCGCATTGCACCAGCCATCAAGCGCGGCTTCTGGTTCTTGTCAGTGTGAACCCATCGCGTGTTCACAATCTCAGCGTCTTGAGGAAGAGCTGCGATCTGGCTTTCTGAGAGGATCTCCA
Organism: Cladocopium goreaui; assembly: GCA_947184155.2. Taxonomy (NCBI): domain Eukaryota; class Dinophyceae; order Suessiales; family Symbiodiniaceae; genus Cladocopium; species Cladocopium goreaui. Next base: position 198,380 of record CAMXCT020005868.1, read on the forward strand.
CAGCGCTAAACTTCTTGAAAGAGTTCCACTCCTTCTCCATGGACTGGTCAAACTTGGCACGGTCTTCTACTGAAAGGTCGTTGAGGTCGATCTCGGACCGAACTGCCTTGCCAGTCAGGAACGCTTCAAGCTTGGGATTCTCCTCGTAGCATGTGGAGTCATCAGACATGGAATCGTCAGTGTGCTCTGACGCATCAGCCAGACGTCGATGAGCAAGTCGGTCAGATAGATCTTCGCATCCAGCAGGCCAATCATTCTCTTGGACAGCTTCTCCAAGATAAGGCCCAGTGAAAACTCTGGCACCTCCACCTTGAGGACCATAGCTTGGTTCTGGTGCTGTTCGAGGTAGTCCATAGCTTCCGCCAGGATGCCCATCAAGTCGTTGTGGATTCCGCATCGCTTGGTGAAGCTGAGCAATGAAGGGAGCAACAGGAGCAGGTTGTTGAGGAAGTTGTTGATCCCTCGGGGTCTGCGGACCAGGATCAGGTTCTTGCTCGGTCACCTGTCTCATATGGCCAGCATGGCTTTGCTGCTGCTGCTGTTGTTGCAAAGGCACATCGCCCGTCCTTATCTCTTGCTCTGCATCTGGAGGCGGATCATCAAAAACTGTTGGTCGTTCTTCAGGAATCGCAGGCATTGCAGGTTGGGACACAAATTGTCCTGATGCAGGCCGGGCTGAGGAACTTGCCAAGGTCGTAGTTGGTGTTGTCCTGAAAATTGTTTCGCCAACCCATTTGGCCACAAGTTCGCGTCCAAGGTCTTGACGCCAGTTGTCGGTGATGGTGTCCGTGAGGACGTGATCACGCATCTCAGCCTCATAAATGGCCTCAGTCACTCGTTCATCTTGGAGTTGGTCAAGTGGTACTGGGCAAGCATCAGGAACATAAAGTGCTTTTCTGGGAACGTTGTGGACCCGAACAACTCGTCCATCTGGAAAAGTTCGCCAAAAATCGGCGTTGACACCACCCCCCTGCAGCTGAAGCATTGGTTGCTGAAGCTGGTTGCGGATGTCAACATAGTTGCGGGCTCCACGGTCGCTTCCCTGCTCCACGGCATAGTGGGGCACATAGTGAGCTGCCAAAAGCTCATCTGCACTTGCAAACCTCAATTGTTCACCAGAGGCCAAAATCACGCTGGGACCATAGCGGAGCCAATAGCTGCTTGGGGCTGAGCCATCAGTGGCTGGATCGCCGTCTTCAGTGCGGCGTGGGTTGCGAAGTTCGAGTCCAATGACTCTCGCAGGTCCATACCAGTTGTAAGGTCGGCCATCTTGTTGCCGTTGTTGAGGCTGGCGCCTGTAAAAGTACACGTAGGATCCAATGGGAAAAGGTCCACGTGTTGGTGTACTCTTTCTCAACAGTGCTCGCCTCACACGGCTATCTGAATCTAAACGAATCTGAGCCACTCGAGCAGCTTCACGGATGGCCAAAGTCTTTGCCATTTCACTGTGGGGGTTTTCAGCTGCTTCGAGAACTTCAAGTTGTTGGCTCTCATCTGAACTGAGAAGGCTGCCTGGAAGGCGGGTCTCAGGATGGCCAAGTACCCACTGGTTGGGCGAGTACCCATTGGTGCGTGGAAAGGCATTTCTGGTTTGCGTCACAATTGACGCGGCAGTGATTGCATCTGCAAGTGTTGAAACATCAACATCAACAACTGTCTTGGCCCAGACTTCTTTCCAAAGGCCACCAGCACGTTCGCACTTTCCATTCTGCCAAGGTGATTCAAGAGGAATCACTTGCTGCTCGACACCATACTGCTTCAGGTAGTCTGAGAACTGAGCCATGTACTCCTTGCCACGGTCAACTTGGAGAGAATGGGGAAGTCCAGCCCAAGATGACCATGAAGTCAAAAAGTGACGGAGCACAATGCCAGATGATGGCGTCCCAGTCAGTTCTCCAAGGCAAGAAACCACTTGAAATCCAGTTGCATCGCAAAGGATGTTGAGGAAGGCTAAACTTTTGCCTTGGCTGTTCTTGGCATAGAAGGTGTCGGCAAGGATGTGCTGGTTGAACACATAGGCCGATGGCATTCTCACAGGCTTGGGACGTTTCTGCCGGATCGATTCACCACAAGCGTCACAGGCCATAAGTCCAGCGGCTCGGACGACTTCCGGCTTTGCCCCCTGACGTCGCAGGATTCTCTGCATTGTTGTTGAGGTTGGATGTCCAAAATTGACATGCAAGGTCCTGAGCAACTTGCGAATCTCAGGATCCACTTGAAGCCATTGATGTCGGCGATCAGCTTCTGTCTGGTTGAGGATTGGGTCCAGTGCTGCAGCTTGTTGAGCTCGAAAAGATGAGTCATCATCTGGAGGTAGATCACCAAGTTCGCCAACTGGTTGAGGTGCTTCAGCTCCTTGTGGTCGCACATAAACTGGCGGAGCTGGGCTTGAGATCGTTGCCATTCGACCCTGTCTGCGGCGCTTGGGAGATCTCCCAGAGAGACCGCTCGCAGGACGGCGCTGAGCATCACCAGCATAGATCTCATCAGCGAGGTGCTCCTCAATGGCGGCTTGTTGTATGATGCAATCCAAAACCATCTGATTGAGCTCGGAAGGCCATGCTGCAGCTTGAGTGGTTCTGGGGCCAAACTCATTGTTGCCCTCAAGTGGTTGATGTTCATGGCTATGATCACATCGGCATGTTGCAAAAACGCTCTCAGCACACAACATTGATGTGATGTAAAAGGAAGGCTTCTTGTTGGGCAGTCCGGTGACGGAATCTTTGTAGCCAACCATGCAGCCGTCAACCACAATGAACAGCAAAGTGCCGTCCTCAACCAACTTTCCAACATCTGCCATTTCAGGTTCATCAAGGACTTGTGACCCCAGAGGTTGTTCCATGAAGATGTGCCTGTTGGCACGGAGTCTATCCTTGATGGTCTTGTTGACAACTTTCAGCAAGGGGCGACCATCTTCTCGCAGTTGAAGAACGGTGACAGAAGCGCTGCCACCCTTGGAGATGTTGAACCTCGACCAATTCCCCCATGGACCGCACGGTTGCGTCAGCACAGTGCAAAAAGGATCTTCCTGTTGGAAGTCTTGGTGAAGCTGACGCCTTCCAGCAGGAGTCAAAGCGTCCCAGCCGTCCAAGGAGATGTCGCGAGGGATACCAAAAACCATACCATGGAAAACTGCCAAAATGGTCAAACCCATCTGTCCAGCAAAAACTTGTTTGAGCCATGTTTTTCCGGTTGGAGGCTTTCTGGCAGCCTTTGAGGCTTGCTGCATCCTGAGCTGATTGGAAACCAAAGCATCCATCCCGCAAAGTGCGGTGTCCATCGCAGCAATCTTTTTGGCTTTTCGGCTGCTGGGCTTCCGAACTGAAAAGAAACCCTTTTCAACCTCTTCCAGAAAAACATCTGTGCTCTCGCAGTGAAAACCTTCATGATGCTGATTCATGACCCTTTCTAACTCAGCTTCATCGATGCCAAAAACGACATCCCAGGCATCTTGTGACTCGCGCCTGGTGTCCGGATCAAATCCATCGTCGTGGCTGAGGGCATCACTTGACGGCGAGACCGGCTCAAGTCCAGGAGCCAAATCCAAGGTCTCGGAGGCTTGCTCAAGTCCAAGAGCAGGAAATCCAATAGCCTCAGAGGCCGGCTCAAATCCAGGAGCCAAATCCAAGGCCTCAGTTTCTGCCGCATTGACATCAAACTCATCATATCCCTTGACCAGCTCATCAAAAACTGACATGGTGTTCAAATCAAAGTCCAAAAGAGAGATGGCTAAATGGCCACGGCTGGTTCTCTTCAAGGGAAGATCTCTGATGTTGAGCTTGGAAAAAGAAACTGTCCCCTCGCCAAGGTTGATGATTGTGCCGAGGGTTTGCATGAAAGGACGTGAATCAGCATTGGTGTTTTTCCTGGTGTTTCTGCTGAGTGGAGCTCGCCATTGACTCCACCAAGTCCAACAGGGTAGGCCTTGACGACCTTGGACTCAGCATGTCCTCCAATCCCCTTGAACAGCTGGGTCTTGTTTCGGATTGAAGGTTGAAGTCCAAGTTCAGCGAGCTTCTCTTCATAGGCTTTGGCCCATTCTTCGCCGTGCATGGTGCGGTTGCACACAGAGTCCAGTATGGCAAGACCAGGTGGGTCTGCAGGCTGCACGGCATAGGCCTCATAGTTGAGGTCTTCATCAACCATCATCACTTCGCACTCATGAACCTTGAGAGAGCTCGGATCATAGTAATCCAGCTGCAGGGGAACCTTGATGGTCCGGCTTGTCAACATGTCCTCAGGGCTGAAAGGACGTTTGCCAGCAGGTAGAACCTGACCAGTTCCACTGAGCTTGACACCAGCTTGCCAGGCAATTTGCAACCGAACATACAAGTACGAAGCAAGCCTAAAAACAGGTGGTGACATGGGCTCAAGGTTGAGTGCGATGTGCATCACTTGCTTGCAGTAGGGCTCGGACTCAAAGTTGGTGGCTATGTCCACAAACTTGTAGCCACGAAATGGTCCTTCAGGCATCACAGTGTCGTCACCTGGCAAGGGCTGCAAAACATCCAAATCCTCAGGCTTCAGCTCCGGAAACGGCGGCAAGTCGACGCCTGGAGCGAGCAGCACACCAAAGAGCCAGCATTGGGTCTCAGGCGACCTCACAATGGTTGCTGTCTTCCGAGCTGGAAGTCGTGGCACATCTGGATAGCCACGTTGGCCTAACTGACTGGAGTCAGCTTCAGATGGAATCACACTCCATCCAGGGCTGCCAGGGGACGCAACATGGCCAAGAGCCTTCTGCTTGTCTTTGTCCTCCAGCATCTTTGTGAGTCCGCTGGAGCAGATCCGGTAAATCAAAGTCGATCTGAGCTTGCTGCCAAACTTCGTGCACAAAGCCACCTGCACGAGGTATGACCACATTTGGATAGCTTCGCGGCGACGGCCACAAATCACAGTCTTGTCACATTGCTTGCAGGTCAAATGGCGAGTGTGGCCATTCGCGCCACGGTGGATTTGCTTCTCATCTCCGCCGCAGTAGCTCAGATGCTCGCAGTGCTGGGTCTCTTTCAAGACCATGAAACATTCCGCATGAAAACTTGTATCGGTGAAACTTTTGCTGTCATCGGCAAGTCTTGGTCCATCAGGCACAGCAGGGCCTTTCTTCTCTGTCGCAGTGCATTGGTTCTGAGATCCATCAACCTTGTACTCGTTGGAGTCAGGGACCTTGGCATTCACATTGGCTGCAAAGGTTTCAGGGATCAGGGCATTCACATGAACTGCAGTGGTGTCAGGGGCTTTGGCATTCTCAAAAACCATGTCATTCTTTGGAACTGCGGAGGGCTTGAAAACTTTGGCATTCTTTGGAGGGATGTCATACCCAGGGGCTGCGTCATTCACAAGGGATGCATTGGGCTCAGAGTTGGAGTGCACAGGTCGCAGCTTTCCAAAGGATGCAAAACGAACTTCGTTCTCATCTGCAGATTCCAAACTATCGTGCAAAACAAACATGGCATGAGAGGCTTTCTTCGGAGATCCTGACTTCTTCGGTTTCTGACCCTTTCCCTTCCCCTTCGGCTTGAAATTGGGGCATTCTTGATCTCCAACCCAGTGACCTCGTTGGTTGCAAGAGGTGCAGGTTGACATGCTCTTCAGAAACTTGATGGCGTTCTTCCGGTTCTCCTTGGCCTTGGTGTCGAACTGGATGTCGCCATGAGCTTTGAACGGATAGCTATGGCTGCTGCCACTGGACTGTGGCTTCTTCTTCCCAGAACCCTTCTTCTTGGCTCTGAACTGAGCCACAGTTGCAAAGGCTTCCGCAACATGCGGATCATCCAGCGATCCACCACATTCTTGAATCAAAGCATCAAGGCCATCATCGTCGCTGTAGGTGAGGTAACTGTCATCTGCTTCGTCATCCTCAGCCTCAGCGTCATCATCTTCGTAATATCCATCGCCATCATATTCAGGCTCATCATCTTCGGCCTGATCATCAGCCAGGAAGGCATGTTGCTTGAACCTGCCCTGACCGACCTTCCACTTGGCCGATTTCATAGTGCCATGTTGACCACCTCCACGTGCACATCCTAGATAGTCACGTCGAAACACTGGCTTGCCACTGATCTGAGGAAACTGGATCCTCAGCGCATGGGAGACCTTCTTGAAGTCGTACTCGTTTCCAACAGAAGCCAAAACTCCTAGCTGTTCACGTTGATCCAATCCGCTGAAAGTCAGCAGCATCATGCACCTCAGGTTGTCACTGACGGTGGTCTCTTGGGAGGACTCCTTGAGACGAGCAAAGTCCTGTTCCCTTCTGATGATATACTGCTGCATGCTTTCTTGCGGTTTTCTCCAGACATCAGCGCTGTAGAAGGCAGTGAAGAAGAGCTCGTTGATCTTCACTGGCGTCTCAGCTGCTATGCTCTCTTTGAGAGTCTGAATCAACAACTTCATTCCCGCTTCAGTGGCTTTTCCTTCAGCAGTCGCAGTTCGGAGCTTTGAGTGCTCCAGCTTTCTGACAGCCTCGTATGCATGGCCTGTAAGGCCTGAGCGAAGGTGGATCGGAGTGGACACCTGGGATTCCTGACCTTCTCTTCCAAAGTACAAGTCCCAGGCACGCTCTACATATTCTTCAAAAGCTTCCACTTCGCCAGCATACTGAGGAACTCCGTATCGATCGCAAATGATCTTGGAGGCAGTAGAGGGAGTCATGGGAGGTTGTAGACACCTTCAGTGGTGAAGTTCCAACCAGTAGTAGGAGGCTGGCGCCGCAGGGCTGCCAGCAGGTTGCACAGCGAGCGCAAGGGGCTGGAACCTTAGGCACCAGCTAGCAGAGGCCCTGAGTGAACAGGGCTCCGCTTACCATCAAAATCCCGGCAGCGGCGTGCGGGAAGTGAGGCACCTTTTTCTTTGGGCAAAAGAGCGCTCTGGGATGCGCATGGAATGTCTGCAAGACTGAATGCTGCAAAGGTGGAATGCTATGTCACTGCTGTTTCACATGCAGTTTCACAATGGATAAATCAACTATCAATGACCATGTTCAATAGCTATGTTAGTCATTACCAGAGGGTATATTAATGTCTTTTCCAAAATGGATATCTTATGGATGATGTTTTGAGGCACAACACATTCATAATGTGGTAAACCGTTTGACAATCCTCTGATGTTTAATGTGGCTAAATGGCATTGTTTTACCCACATTAATAGGTTTCCCACATGAACATCGCAAAACGCGACCTGATAAAAAACGTCCTTCTCTTGGCTACGCCAGGCACCCTCGGCAATGGCCTACTGTACCATGCCGCAAGGCGGTGTTCCGATTGCTCTGAAAAATATGCAGGTTTCCTAAAATAGGGGTACCCCCAAATCATCCATTTTAGTGGGATTTTCTATTAATATCTATTAACTATACTATAATGTAATTTAATTATAAATAAACCATCCAGCATCATCCAGCTGGGGTAACCCCCATTCCAGGAAACCCCCCATGGCCCATATGGAAAATGGAACAACGATTCCTGAACACACAGTGCCTTTTATGCTGTTGAAAAGCCAAAAACAAAAAAGGATTGCGCAGAGAATCCCGAGATTTCAAACTGTGCGCATCGAATTGCTGGCAATGACGGTTGATTTTTTAGAACTGTCACCCAGATGCGAACCATGGTGCTGGCATATAAAAACCTACATTTACCCAAAAAATCAACCAGTTTTGTAGGTGTTTAATGGTTTTTATATATACCAGCACCATGGTTCGCATCTGGGTCATGATTGGAATTGCCTTGAAGCCAGCCAGTCGACCGAAACGTGGAATCGGTGGCATCGGACGTGGCGGCTGAAGCTGCACCTGTTCTCGTTGTTGCAAACCACAGTTCTCCAAGTCCTGCATCTGTCGAGGCAAAAGAAATACTGGCTACATGGGTGCAAGAAACCATAAAAACCATAAGAAAGCTGTAAGTTCTCCTGCAATCCTGGGCATTTGCTGGAATCTGCTGGCTTTTTCAATCTTTTTCAGCTCGTCTCATCAATCTCCTTACGAGTAACGTCCAAAGAGATATTTCGCACATTATGCGAAGATCAACCGTGAACTACAATGAAACATCTTCTGGTTGGTGGTCCGCCTGAAATTTGATATTGTCAAAGTCATTGGGCCTCATGGCGAAGAAGGGGGGAAGCACAAAATATGTGGCTTTCTCCAAACGTAGCGTATCCCAGAATCCAGTAGTTAGTTTACTTTATTATTTATTATATTTTATTATCATGTTCCTCATTTTCGCATTGAAATTGACAGTAATTGGGATATAGGCGGTGTAGGTCCATCGACATCCATTTAATGGAGCAACCCAACCACCAACCAGTCAAAAGGGCGCCCGCGCGCCACGCGTTTCATCATAGCGTACTTCGAAGACCAGTAGGTGGGCTGACATCATTGAGTTCAACACACATGTTCATGCGTTACTAAGTGGGTTTGTCATTTTTTGTCCAAAACTGAGGGATACGTAGTATGTAGCCCTCATTTCAATACGGAAAATGATGAGTGACATTGATTAACGATGGATTTTTGAAGATTTGTTTGGTGTTACTTACTTTTCCGACAAACCCAGTGAATGCCCCGGCAGTGATGTTTAACAGCACCGAAAGAGTCATCTTCAGCAGGGCAACGGCAGGCTCCAATAGATCAGACCCACAATTCGGTCTGAGCCCACCAAGACATTTTCACAAGTACCACGCAGATAGCCCGCACCCACCAACAAAGCAAGGAGGCCCAGGGTGAATTCAGACACGATGCCCACGAAGCTCAGTTGGATAGCAAAAGGAAGTTCCCGCAAACCATGGAGAGCAGGTGATGAGTTCAAAGATCTAGGCTGCCCAAACCACTTGCGCAATCGAGACCATCGATCCGTCTCTGAACTGCCTAAGGACACAACCTTCTGGGGAACGATGGTGGCTGTCGAGGCACGTTGGACGACAAGTGATGGTGTTGCAGTGACCTCTCCGGGGCCTTTTGACGGCACGGAGTCACTTGTTGTAGTCCTCCTCAAGGAGAGTTTGCCCGACGTCTCCAAGTCCTACATTCTCCAAGGGTCCCCTTGCTGAACATTGTGCAGATGTTCCAATGTGATCAGCTGGGCTGGATCAGCATTGTCTCCATTGGCATTCATCTTCAGCAGCCCCGGGCCTGCAGGATTCACTGGCAACAACTCGTTGGTCACAACCTGATCTTCGACGAATTCCGCGGCCAGAAGGCAGATGATGACCATCAGGGCTGACAAGTTGAAGGCCGGGGCCTTTGAACCTTCCACTTCAAAAACACCATATGAAATGAGTCTGGCCACGCACAGAGCTATGACAGATACAAAACGAAAGTACCCTGCATAGATTTTCAACTCATCATGGTATTTACTCCAGCCCGTAGGCCCAAAAAGGGCCATGGCTTTGGGACCATTGCAAATCTTCTTGCCTAGCTGGAGCAACATGAAGCGTGTCCACCCCAGTCGTGCGGAGAGGTTCAACGCAACACTAAGGAGGGAGGTCGAAATCCATCCCCAGCCACCCCCACTGATGACCCCAGAAAACGTGGCGGTCAAACGGCATCCTTCGGCGAAGGCATGGGCGGACATGATCAAACATGGTGCCGGAATGAAGAGCTGGTCACCCACCAAGGGCGCGGTTTCTGGGTCGAGCTTGTTGGAGTGCACCAAGCGGTTGTACATGAGACGGGTGAAGACTACCATTCCGGTCTCCGCGAAGGCTGTCCCGAAGGGTAAGAAGAGGGTGGCTGCTACAGATTGACCCGCTGCCAGTAACGTGGCATACGATTGCGCAATCAGTCCAAACAACACGAAGCATCCCACAGTTCCAGAAAGCTGCGCAATTGTCCAGAGCAAGTGTGGGAGAAAGCGTCGGTTTTCATGCACGCCAATGGTGTTGTAGTAGTGGACCAAGGGTGCTACCAAAATCCTTGGATTTGATTCAGGCCAAACAAATATATGTATAAATAAGTGCCAGTAATTTCAAGCAATGGACTAAGATTGAATAAGTGACACGACCCAGTAGTAACTTCCCCCATCAGAGAAACTCAACGCTCGCACGGCACGACCCTATCCAAAATATCCAAGACTCATGGCTGTCACTCCTACAACGCACAGCACGAACTCGCTGAGTTGCAAAGGAGCCACCGCCATGATCGCAAGGGTCGCAGCCACATTCCCCACAGCGTGGGTGTTGATGGTGGCCCGGGTCCCTGTTAATGCAAAGGCCGTCATCTCAATGCAAATGATGTTTCCGGTCAAGCACCAGTTCAATGCGGCCAACAAATTGCGGAACCATGGCACCCGACCTGAAGTCGCAGCCATCTCAAAGTTGATGGATAAGGAGATCTTGCCAATCTGCCACAGAAGCTGGAAGATCACCGCAAGTGTTACAAAACGCCATGAGAAGCTTCCAAAAGCATTCCTGGGTCAGGAGTCTCACCCTTTGAAATCTCCCAAAAACCCTGCAGTAAACTATGGAAAATCACCATGATTGGAAGCTAAATCATCTATAAATGGTCAATGTTCCATGGTTGAAGTTAGTTTCCTGGAGCATAAACCTACATCTTCGAGCCGAATAAACCAATATCTTCCCACTGGAGGACATGAGAAACGACTCGACTCGACCAGAGTCAGTTCAGTGTTGTGGACGTCAACCTGGAGGGTCTCCGCCGTGTACATGTCTGGATCCACCACCACCTCTCAGCCACGGTGAGAAAACATCCAAAATGGGTTTTGTCGCACCAAAATCAACATCTGATGATTGGTGGTGGTGATGGTGTTTCCTATCTTCAAAATGTAGGTGATAGCTAAATCACCATAAACAATGTCTGATTTACAATAGTTATCCATAATTTGTAGGTGATAATAAAAGCATCATCCATCATTTACAAGATTTATCCAACATGGCTATGGAAAATGGCCATTTATAGTTGATTTACCCAGCTATAAAATGGTGCTTTTCCATATAGTTCTGATAGTTCTGTAAACGTTTACCAGGCCGGGTAAATCACCATTTCAACATCATCCATGAACATTTCAAAGCATCAACCATTAGCCTGCCCGGACATCTCCACCAAAATGTTGCCCTTCTCATCTGTCACCGTGACATGTCGAGGCGTGCCCGTGGTGCCATAGCGAACCGTCAAGCAATGCGTTTCTCCCAACTCAATACCATCAGGCCTTGGAGTCGAGCGAGGGCCCCAAACGCCAAACGTTGGGGCAAAAAAAAACGAGGCTGGAATCAGACTTACCGGGCTTACCGTAATGGTTTATCCCCTGATAATATCTCAAAAAAATCCATGAAATCAACTTGGTGTTGATTTTAGTTACCAAAAGTTACCAACTGGTGCAGGATTTCGCAACAATCCACAGTAGTTGAAGAACAAGCGATTAGTTTGTTTTTCTATATAGTAGTTGATTAATAGTTGCCCGTTTTGTGGCTGTTTGGATAGCCAATAGTTGGTTGACAATCCTTCCCTCCAACATCAATAACCCCGAAAAGGGGCGCTTTTCTATGAACAGATCCAATACAAAGCAATTATACTCAACCGGGGTTTCTAGAGGGTACCGGTATTTCATATTTCATATTTGGGTGAAGGGATAAACGAATATCAACCAACCAACAATTACAGTCTCGAACCAGCATCAAGCAATATTTATCCACTCTTGGTTGATGATCAAGCAAAATTGTAGTCTTGACTGACAATTCCAATAGCAGTTCATTTAATGTCCATGAGGGTGATTTCTTCCCAATAGGATTCTCCACTTGGGTTGATCAACATCAACACTTTGCCGATCTAAGATAGTCCGCAAAAAAAAAAAACACGCAGATCGTCTTGTCTAATTAGCTTCATATATCCAGATTTACCATATTTTAATCGCAAGAGATGAAGTTCTAAATGAACTAGCCACACCCATCCAGTAACTCTGTCCTCCTTTAAAACACAAAAGATACAAAAGCAAGCAGTGCATCAGCTGCGCCAAGCAGCCCATTTTTGGTCCAAAAGGTCCGAGGTTTTGCCTGCAACTTCGCTGCAAAGCTGGAGATTCCCATGGTGCCCTTGGGCGGCTGCCATGTGAAGAAGTCATGTTGCAAGCCATCGTCCGTGATCGAAAAGGTCACTCGTGGATCCTCTGGACAGCGCATCCTTGGCAGAAACTTTCCCTTGGCATTTTTTGGGCCTTAAAGGGTGGAGGAATCAATGGTAATTTGTGCATCAAAATGTGGAAAAATGACATAAATTACCTGGGAAAGCGAGGCTGATGATCAAATCACTCACGTCTGTTGAACGTCTGTTTAACGGTTAGTTTAACGTGTTTACTCTCTGGCAATCAAAGAAAGCAATTGGAAATCCCCCATTGATGATTTTCCATTTAAACCTCCACGAGGATGTGAAAAATTGCCACGTTTGATTACCAGAGGGTAACCATTTTTCACTCAACTGGACCATGGATATAAGTCACCAAGAAAATGGTCTAATGGTGGTTTAGTGGGATTGACTGGTAATTTCATGGGATTTACCCGGCCTGGTAAACGTTTACAGTTTGCGAACTGGAAGCCATGGCCCAGTCGAAAGTTAGTTGATTTGCCCAGCTTTTTTAAATGGTGGATCTTTCCATGGTTTTTTGGTATACCCTGGACACCAGATGACACCAGGCCGGGTAAACTCTTGAGGCTCCGCCGAAGCATCAAGAAGTGTGCCAGACGTCCACCAGCTTGGAGTCGTCGTTGACAAAGCACTTCATCGGCCTTGCCGCCAGCGCCCACGACGATGAGGCAATGGTCTTTGAACCTTTGGTCATCCAAAGCCATGGAAAGAGATTGGGAAAGGCTAGGCTATACACAGCCCAGTACCCAGTCCTTCCATGAAATGAAAAGATTGAAGGGCTATCTGCTTTGAGCCAGCATCAGAGTTGGACCATCGACGATCTGAAACGACAAAAATGTTGTTTTTCTCTGACAGGGCGATACCACTGCACGAACTGCAAGTGTGGAAACTACGTGTGATTTTTCAGCGTGGTTGGCATTTTCATGAGAACAAAAATACTACAAAAATCCTAGGAAAAATACTAGACAAATCCTACAAACCCATATGCTCCATGGTGCTGGTATATTTACCTACAAAACTGGGTGATTTTTTTCGGCCAAATGTTGGTGTGCATATTCCAGCACCATGCTTCGCATATGGGAAAGATCACAAAGTGCACCTGTGGCAAATCCAAGCGCTGCATCGAGACCAAGGGCAGGAATCGATTGATTTCGCTTGCGTTGCAGCCAATGTGTCATTGTCATTCGTTCCAAAAACATTCGGAAGTTCACCCTGCTTCAAATGTTTCAAATGATCAATCATTTGGTCAGGTGGAAAAAAAAACACTCGAATACCCATATGTTGCATCTGATGTGCTGGTTGTTTCTGACAGCTTCGTGTCTGTGCAGGTGTAATTTTGCGCCATCCTCTGGTTCCATGTCTCACATGCTGAATTTGGTGCCCATGGGCTGAACCACAGAGGAAGCAGAGCACTGCATCGATCAAAAAACCAGAGAAACTCACAAACAGAAAAAAATCCGAGAAAGAGTCCGAGAAAATCTGGTTGGTGGTTTCAACCCCCCTGAAAAATATGAAAGTCAGATTGGATCATCATCCCAATTATTGGGGAAAATAAAGTCATGTTCCAAACCACCAGTTCCAGTTGAAAATGTTCAAAACCACCAAATTCTTTGCTGAATCAACTGATGAGACCCGAAACCCATCGCGAACCGCGCATCGGTGAATTGTTTTTTTCCTGGCTCACACCTGGGCCATGAAGCGAGGAAACTTGTCCAGCACAAAAAAAAACAACCGCTTCAGGTGTTGTCCCAGTATACATATATATATATTCATTTATTTATTGATTTATTTATTCATGTATACACATGTGTATATATATATAATCTTTATGTACTTTGCCACAACAAAAGATCGTTCAAGTAATATGCATCTCCCGACATATATAGCAAATCCATCACGGAGAAAGAAAAAAGACCAGCTTTCACCAGCCCGTTGACCCAGCCACCTTGCTCATGTGGCTTGCTACAAAGCAGTGTAAGCGTCGATCCCAGCCTGGCTGTGAAAGAACCGTTTCAAGCACCGTGGTGGTTGATAGGTTGGTGCCCCAGTTACAAGAGAAAAAACGTAGGGTAAAGGGTTACATCGTCGTCGTCGTCATCGTCATCGTCATCGTCATCATCATCATCATCATCATCATCACATCATCAAACATTGATACCCATTAATACCCATTAATTAATAACCATTAATAACCATTAATAACAATTAATAACCATTAATAGCCATTAATAGCCAGTATTAACCATTGCCAACCACATCATCATCAGGTTGTAAAGGATTAAAATGTCCTCTACGAATGCTCCGGCGACGATTTGTGTGTCTGGGTCGTTTCACCCTCGTATGCTAGTTTTTTGCATCCAACAAATCCATAGAAACGATATATATATATATAATTATATATATATAGATGTGAGACTAATTACTATCATTTGAATAATTGAATAACAAAGGACTATGTTGGGGGGTTATCTATTTATTGAAAAAAATGCTATTGACCCATCGGCATAGTGAACAGATTGATTTTTAGGCGCCCTTTCATGCTGAAATTCTCCCTCCGGCTCCTTCAACCCTGCGGTTATCCAGCTTGGACAGGACCTGGAATTCATGGGGATACATCATCAGACACGGGGCAAGCAATAATAAAATAATGTGGGTAAAACAACATACCACCCAAGACTGGGAATGCTAAACATATCACCTATAAAAATTGTGATGGCTGGGGGATGGTTTATGCATTGTTTTACCCACATTACCCTATTTCATTGCAAATGTCATAGGGGAATGATCGGAAAATGTCCATTTTTTCCATCCGAACTTCGGGATGTAGTGAGATACAAACGACTATCATGCATCACAGAGAATTTGCGGACGTTCTCCAAGACATATAAAAACGGAGAACTAACAATGGAAAATCAAACTATGAACATGGATGCGTGTCAAAATGGAGGGACGGGCCGTCATTCTATCGCCGTGGGAAAGTGAGGATTTCAAGGATGGGATTTTGGGGTTCCATACTTGGCCGTGCACTTGGGGCTAGTAATGGGTATAACTAACTATGGGATTCTAACCTCCATAAGTTGTGTTATAACCCCAACAACTTTGGTTGTATAATCCACTCATTAGTGGAACCGAACCTAATTTATTGTTTTTTTGGGGGGTAACCATCCACTTTGGAAGTGCTCTACCCGGTTTTTTTGTTCCGTATCATTGTAAGCAGTCAAACAGTCAAACCGCAAACCCAATCGGTGTCTCAAATAGTAGTGGGGGTCATCCAGTATCCAAACAGCTACTGGCCACTGGATGTTTCAGCTCCCGCAGTGGTTGAGCATCAAAATTTCAGCACCACTTTGCTTGGTCAAAAAACGCGTACAGTAAAACATGGTAACACGGGGGCTCGAGGCCCCCGACAAAAGCAACGTTTTCACCAGCAGCGTGCAATGGATTGTTCAACCCTCGCAGTGTTTTGTGAACATCGCTACTTTGAAAATGGCCACAAACTGCCATGAGGACGGGGTCCAAAACACACTTTCAATCATATTTGCAGGGGATTCTGCGCCCCATCATTTTCAAAACTTTATTTTTTGGAGAAGAATTGCTTCTATCGACAATTTTTCAGTTCCGTGGCCAACAGTTGGAACAAGTCCTTGTCGACATTGTTCTTTCTCCATGCATACTGATATGCTTGGCTGAACAACTGTGGGTTGGGCAGGCCATCGACGCGTGTCTTTACACGGCCACAAATGAAGCCTTCGCACCATGTCCACAGCTTATCAATTTGCTGCGTTCCAGCAACTCTACTCTGTCCTCGCTTCTTCTTTCCTCGCATTTTTCGAGTGAACTCAGAGCGACAGTGTCTAACCTGTTCAGCTCATGAGGAAACATATCAACTCATGTACCACGAAAAGTGCACAGCATATGGACGCGTATGTCACTTCATGTACATGAACCACGAGGAAACACATCGACTCATGTACCACGAAAAGTGCACAGCGTATCAACACGTATGTCCCTTCAATGAAGATGACCCATCAAGAGCATACTATCATGAACGTTATCACACCCCCCCACCCCCCCGAAAGCCCCCCAAGCAACACCCAGCGTATCAACACCTATGTCACTTCATGAAGATGAACCATAGAGGACCTGGTCGAACATCTCCATGTCACAAGGACAACATGAACCACATCTTCATGTAACACAACATCATTGTAGTAGACGCATGTACAAAGTATAAACATGTGCCAAAATATCAGGGGTGTTTACCGGGGCCCCTTTTGTCCCCGTGTAGTCTAAAACATCCCTACAGTAGGGGTAAACATCACAACTTGATTCGACTTGATCTACCCTCTGGTAAACAAACATAGCTATTGAACATGGCCTATTTATAGTGGATTTACCCATTAAAAAATGGGGACTTTCCATAGTTATGTTAGTTTACCAGCGTGTACAGTATCTCGTGAATGTTGATCTGGTTAGTGGTTTCGACCCCTCTGAAAAATATGAAAGTCAGTTTGGGTTACTATTCCCTATATGGAAAAATAAAAAATGTTCCAATCCACCAACCAGTGATGTTGGTCGTTTTCGGAGAAAACTGTCCCATCTTTAGTAAGTGCTCAGCTGTTTTTCTGTGATATCATCTGGGTGTGTATGAAAAATGGTCCCCCGGTCCCCCGGTCCCCCTAGATCTCATGTTTGATCATCACTTTCCCTCTTGTTGAAGGGCACTTGGGATCCAAATATCCCATGTTCAGAGACACCGATATCAGACTTTTGGGTAGATTATTCCACTAGATTCCCGTCAAAATACCATCAGATCCCCATTAGATCTCCATTATACCCCATTGCATCCCCGCTGCATCCCCATTGTTTCATCATTGTTCTTGGCTTACACCTCCCATTGTCCACTTGTTCATCCATGATATTCAAAATCCAACAAAAAAACCCAACTAGATCTATATCCCACTAATGTTCCATTTACCCTCTGGTAATTCAACATAACTATTGAAAATCACTATTTTTAATGGGTAAATCAACTATATATTTCTATGGTCATTTTCAAGTTCGCAAACTGTTAACGTTTACCAGAGGGTAAATCCCATGAAATTACCAGTCAATCCCACTAAACCACCATTAAACCAGCACTAAATCCCATTAAACCACCATTAAACCAGCATTTTCTTGGTGACTTATATCCATGGTACCTTCATATTTTCCATCTCCATATCTCCCCGGTCTATCTCGGTGCCCACCCGTGCAACATCGGTGCCCTCGACGAAGGTGATGTGACCTGAGTTGTTGCTGTTGCTCTATCATTATAAACCCCGTGTGTTGCTGTTGTTTGTAAAATATCATGTTATATCTACCTTAAGACTATATAAAATTGGGGTCATTGTTTTTGTTTCATTGGGTCTACTGGTTTACCAAACCGTGACTTCCAAAAAAACCGTACAAATTGGTACCCTCTGGTAAACTAACATAACTATGGAAAATCACCATTTTTAATGGGAAAATCCACTATTTCTATGGCCATTTTCAATAGCTATTTTGACATAACCAGAGGGTAGGCCCAAGAGTTTGAAGCATCAAAGTCATCAAAATTCATCGGGACAGTCAGATGATCACCTGGTCCGCCACTCGCAACTGCGCAGGTCCTGAAATTCCCTCGTCCCATTGGGCGCATTTTTTCGGGCTTCGAAGTAGCGTTGGGGTGGAAAAAACACATGAGTCATTGGGATAACATTGGGATAAAAACATATAAAAACCATGTGTCTATGACTGGAAATATCTCTTATATAAATGTAGACTCAAATAATCCCCAGCAATGGATTCTGTGAGAGACTCATGGTTGGTTGGTAATAAATCATACTGTGGGTGGGCAGAATCCTGCACAAGTTCATGATAATGGGATAAGACAATGAACCATCTTCCAACTGGCGCAGGATGTTTTCCATCCACACTATAATATTGATTCATTGATGTTGTTGAGAATATGGGTGTCTAATGGTTTGTAATATAACATTTAAAAAAAAAAAACTCAGAGTCTTGCCCTATCATTGTTCTTAATAGTTGGTTGAAAACGGATCAATATTGCGAATAGTTGCTATATAGCGCCTGCATATTCATGCCTAAGTCTAGATGCCAAGCAAAAAATACCTGGCTGGAGTAAGATACACCTCCAATTTTACAAAAGAATGCAGCTGCTGACCGATTTTGGATCAAGGTTTGCCAACATTTGTTGGTTTTGTACATCGCTGCAATTGGATCAAGGTCTGCATGTTTTTCTTGTGTTGTTCAGATGTGTACACCAAATATCCTCTGGTAATTTAACATAGCTATTGAAAATACCCAATTTATAGTGGTTCCTATTCAAAAATTATGGTGATTTTCTAAAATTATGTTAGTTTACCAGAGGGTATTGCTAAAACGGATTTGCATTTCGCAGTGACTTGAGATTTCTCGAAATTTGGGAGACCAGAGTTGGTTGAAGACAAAGTCGAAACCGAAGACCTAGCCAAATAGTGGGGCTTCCTCTATAATCCCATCGGCCTTTCATATTAGTCACACCCCAATTGCTTTTGGTCCCAATGAAATGTGGTACCACCATGGTTTCGTTTAGGGGGTGTTCAATATGAACGGGGGAAGGGATTATTCACAATGAATTCTGATGATATTACTGCGAATGTGTTTTTTCTGGTGAATAACTATATCAGTTGATCACAGGTAAACTGTCAACACTTGTTTCACTTCCACCCTGCTGTTCACACCGGTGAATAGCTGGTAATGGATGTTTATTCCCTAAATCATAGGAACAAAATATGTTTTGACCTTTGACCTGTCCACATCTTCCGATTGCAGCTTAACGTGTTGAAATGTTATATATATATATATTTCATGGATTTTCATGGGACAGTCATCACTCTTACCACTTGTAGTATGCTTCAATCTCCTTTACAATGAAAAATTGACATGATCAGTATCATTTGCTACAGGATGGGCCCTCCAGTTATGTTTGTTGTTTTATAAACCATTGTAATCCGCATAAACGAGTTCGTTATATATATCTACCATAAACCATGGAATTCAGCCACTGTTCTAAGGCAACTGGACGCTATCAACTGGGGGGGCCGCATCCTGTATGGCTAAATATTTTATAAATTACCTTCTGGTAAACTAACATAACTATAGAAAATCACCATAATTTTTGAATAGGAAAATCAACTATAAATGGGGTATTTTCAATAGCCACGTTAAATTACCAGAGGGGTATTCATAAAGAAAGTCCTATCTTCCCCTGCATAAAACGGACTCCAACCCTTCCCAATCATCCGTTGCATCCGACCGGTCTTCGAACCATCTTTGGTCTTCCAAAGCTTCACCTCAATCACCTCGTGTAGCGGACGTCATGGCGTTGATGGCTGGATTTTTCATGGGAATGGCAAAAATGAGGATCATTTCAATGCTGAATTTTGAGGTCGGAGAGATTCATGGGATTGGTCGGAATCTGAGTCGCTTGAATGGTTTGATGTTGGAGACAACCCCCTCTTGAAACAATGGCTGCCCCATATTGCACACCCAGAAGCTGGGGGAGATCAACATTTGCCGCTTTCGTATGCTTTCGTGATGTAGGAAGGTGTAGTTGTTAGCTATTACCCTCTGGTAAACTAACATAACTATGGAAAATCACAATTTTTAATGGGTAAATCCATTATACATGGCCATTTTCAATAGCTATTTTGACATAACCAGAGGGTAAATCCAAACTTCGGTTGAAACAGAACAGACTTCAGTCTTCAATTGCAGAGGGGTCGGTCAAATTGACCCAAATTTTGTGTTCACATCTTGGGATTGACACATAGTCTATCGCTGGTTGGTGGTGCAATGTGCCCATCTTGAAAAATGATGGAGTTGGTCAATGGGGTTGGGATGACATCCCATATATGAAATGGAATTCATAATCCATTCATGTTTGAAACCAGCAACCAGATCAATGTTAATCATTCCCAAGCACCATTTTCTCCATTCTTTCTTTGTTTTTTGTATCCATCTTCCGGCGTCACCTCACCAAAGTCCAGCCCAGTATTTCTGAACTCCTCCAGATTCATGTCGGACGGCAGATTTTCCACCCTGGCCCATGACTGGCCAAAGATCTGGGTCTTCTTAACGTTTTGTGGCTAGGGAAATTGATTATGAACCTTGGCAGGCCAATAGATTTAGGGGACTTCAGGGGAACTAATACTATTTTGGACATTTGGACATATCAATGAGGCATCCGAGCAGAGAATCAAACTGATTAGTGGTTGAGACGGAAACGATTGTTTGAAAGCCCATACGGATACGGACCATTGAATCATTGCATTTAAAAATGCAAAATCACACTTGCACTTGAAACCACCTGAAAATGTGGTTCTCCGCCAAAAAAAATTACTCCCATCCCCCCTGAAAATGAATTACAGCCCCATTCAGTCCCAAAGCCGCATCATTATCCCCTACTTTTCACCATGGTTTTTGGGTGGTGCTTAACATGAACGGGGAAAGGGATTACTCTCTGGTAAACGTTAACAAAAAACAATGGAAAATCACCCTGCTATTAATGGGTACACCATTAAAACACCATTAAATTACCATTAAATCCCATTGAATCACCATTAAACCACCAGTAAATCATTTTGTTGGTGACTTATATCCAAATAATACCCCGTGTGATGGTTAAATCCATCACTACCAGGGTTCTAGCCCTATTTGTTTGTATAATGTGTGTGTATATATATATAATTATATACATGTGTTTAATTCATGCTTATGTCATTCTATAATATATATATATACGTATATGTAGTCATCTAATTATCGCAATGTTTGTTGTAACCCCAGATGTTTGAGTCCTGTGTCCGTCATTCCATCGCCATCCACGGGGCCTCACGCGAATGCCCTGCTGTTCTGGGCCTGACAATAGGTCGATATCATAGCCTTGCATCTTTTTTACAGATGACATATCTACATAAATCTATATGCATACATGTATATGTATATATATATGTATATATATATGTATGTATGTATATATATATGTATGTATACATGCACATTTTAATGTAAATGTATCGCTATACACAAATGATATATATATATATATGTGTACATATATACACATACATATATGCGTATAAGCATACATATACATATGTATACATATGTATACATATGTATACATACATATATACATATACTTATATATATACACATTTGTATATACATACATAAATGTATGTATATACTATGCATTTATACATGTATATCTACATATAGACATATATATATACATATTTCAATGTATATATATACATATTTCAATGTATATCTGCATATGTACATATATATACGTATATATATATATATACATTAGAATATATATATATATATACGTATATATATGTACATATACACATACATATGTATAAACATATATATATATACATACATATATACATATACATATATATACATACATATTTATATATATATGTACCGATATATATATATACATATACATATATATAATATGATATATACATATGTGTGTATGTGTGTGTGCGTGTGTGTTATTTAATGTGATGTGTAGATATATATATATGATATTTGTACATGATATATGTATGATATTTTGGAGGATCCATAATGGGATTTTTGGGTGAGTATACCCAATTTTTGGACGGGCATGGTGGACCCACGTCTGCATCAACATCTCACGAAAATCCAGGTAGACTGGGTCGCCCGGCCACGCTTTCTTTGCAAGGGAGGTTTCGGCTCGACGGCCCTGCAATATAACTGAATGCTGAACTGCTGTCGAATCCAGAACTTCGATCATAATTGGCCAATAATAAGATCTACATGTATCCAATCATACCATGCAAACCAATGCTTCATATGTGTAAATTGTCCCTAGGCATTTCGCTTCTTTTTCCAATTCAGACTTGCAGAAAATCGGGGTCGCGAGAGGTCACCATACACAGAGGGAGATATGTATTAATATATATATATATATACCTGGTTTATTTCATGGAAAATCCTACTAAAATGGATGATTTGGGGGTACCCATATGACTTAGGAAATCCCCAGAAATATCAATAATAGCAATAAATAACAACTGGTTGGTGGTTTTAACCATTTTGATTTTTATGAAAGTCAATGGGAAGGATTATCCCATATATTATGGGAAATAGAAAATGTTTGAAACCACCAACCAGTATTATATATACAGTTATATATGTACATAATATTATCTGTGGTGTTTTCAACCTACCCCTCTGAAAAATATGAGTCAGTTGGGATGATGACATTCCCAATGTATGGATAAATAACATGAATGAACCACCAACCAGTTATACAAGGTAGTGCCCCCCCCAGTTATAAATTGGTTATAAGCCCATGAAAACTATAGATATATCACCGACAAAAACCATAGTGAAATTGGAGTTATTTGCACCAACTGAGCGCTATCGAACGGGGGCACGATCCTGTATATGGGGGTATCCCAATAGCTGGATGGTTTATAATGGAAAATCCATCTATAAATGGATGATTTAGGGGTACCCCTATTTATTTCAGGAAACCTCCATATATATATATGTATTGATATATATATATATATATAATGCGATTAATGATTTTTATATATATATATATATCATTCGACTAATTCTTCACCTGATGCTTTGCGGGAGATATGGATGTGGCAGTGCTCACCCCTTCCGCCACTCCACTTACACTTAAACTAAAGGGAAGTGAAATCTGCCAGTCATATGACCCAACAAGTAAGTCTATTTGGATATATATATATATATAGTCTAAAATGCTATGACAATATACCAGATAATGATTGGTTGACACAATGTTTTATGTTTACCCTCGGGTAAACTAACATAACTATGGAAAATCACCATTTTCAATTGGTAAATCCACTATAAATGGTAATTTTCAATAGCTATGTTAGTCACTACCAGAGGGTAAATCCCCCATACGTTAGGGTCGAATCCTTTTATTTCTTACACCGACATCTCAATCCCAAGTTCTAGGGGCAAATTCCCCATTTTTCGTAGTTGAATCCCCCCCAAAATTAGAGGTTTCCCAAGTCATGTGGGTACACCTAGTTCACCCATTTTAATAGGGTTTTCCATTATAAAACATTCATTTTGAGGATCCATTTATGGAAACCACCATTGGCCTTGGGGCACTTCGACTGCGAGAGGCCCTGGGCTGCCCGTCGACTTCACCAAAATTGCGCGCCATTGTTTAAAAAAAAATATAGTAGGTGGCACTTCTTGGCAAATGGATGATGACGAATAAATATATATATATATATATATATTATTATGTTTGTATTTATGTTTGTATTTATATTCATATTTATACTATTAAATATCTATATTATTATATTTATACTATTATATTTATATTTATATTTATGTATTATATCATCATCATCATCATCATCGTTTTGAGGCAAACAACGAGGCAATATTGCCGATTTGCAATTTCATGTTTCGAGACTTTGAGGATCCAACTGATTGAAATTGGTCATCTTGGTGGCTGTGGCTGCTGATCATGCCATGTTTTCATAGGCTGTGTTGACTATAGATATATCTCCCATAAATCTCTGATCACTTCCGTGGCCAGTCAATCAAACTCCCTTTCCATCTTTTAACTATAGACATATGATATATCTACAGTGTGTTCACGTATTAGTAACCCTCTGGTAGTCAAGCATGGCTGGAAAATTCACCATTTACGTAAAATTTACTTCGATGACTTTGCGAACTTGATCTATCGGTGTAAGTCGAAGTCGACAAAAGTGGTTTATCCCACCTACCAATGAGCGAACTAACTATGGTTACTATCATCATATCAACCATCATATCTACCATCATAATCATCATGGTTAAAATAATAAATGCATATCATGTCATGATGATGTGATTTTAAAAATTTTATGTTTCAGCTACAATTATGAACCACTTATTAACCCTCTATAAATGGCATTTAAAAAAAAAAAAAAAAACTACCGGTTTACGGTTCACCACTCCCGATGCGTTTTGTTTTTGTGATCCCTGGGGATCCTCCGTTTGTGATGGAAAAAACCACTCATCACTAATAGATCTACAAAACCCAGCCTTCAGTTGTCTTATAAGTGGCTGAATTAACTATGGTTTATGGTAGATATAACTATAGTTCATGGATGTTATAATGGGAAAATGATGATCATATATTATACCATCTGGTTATGACATTCACAGTTTGCCATGGAAAGATCCACCATGCTATTAATAGGTAAACCATCTATTTCTATGGGCCATGTTCCATGGCTATGTTAAATAACCAGAGGGGAATATTGTTAACCATTATTAGTTGGTGGTTTGAAGCCCTCTGAAAAATATGAAAGTCAGTTGAAATATTAATGGAATATTAATGGAATATACTGGTTGGTGGTGCAATAACCATCTTGAAACATGATGGAGTTCATCAATGGGAAGGATGACATCCCATAGATTATGGAAAATGAAAAATGTTTGAAACCACCAACCAGTTAACCATTAATATTGGGTTACCACAACATTTCCCGAATGATCGAAGAAAATGATCAGCTCGAATGATGGCCTTTCAACCATGGGAATCTATGGTCACGGGAGGGTAACCACTGTCCACCCCACTTACAATCTCTGCAGTGCTCCTCCAAGTATAGTCTTAACCACTTGAAGTGTTCAGATATAGGCGTGAAAAAAAACACCAATTATGGTGGTTAGAAGTGTTGTTAACTTTGTTAACACAATTCCTAATAGTGGTTCACCATGATACTCCACCAATAGTGGTTACCCTCTGAAAAATTTAACATTAGCTATTGAAAATTGCCATAGAAATAGTGGATTTTCCCATCAAAAATGGTGATTTTCCATCGTTTTTTGTATGTTTACCGGAGGGTAACCACTGTAGATGTTGATCCCCTTGCAGGTCGCTCTAGGCCCCCGGGCTGCCGCTGTACCACCGCTGGCGCAGTGGCGGGCGCGGGGGTGTGCGTGGCGTGCGCCGCGCCGCGCTCGCGGCGCTTGCGGCGTTTCAGGTGCCGTTGCGGTTGGCCGGTCTCGTCCATCTGAAGATCAAAATGGGAAATCAATGGGGAAAAGTTGGATAAGTTGGGTTGGATTTAGCTGGTTACTATGGATTCATATTTGGAATTCTATGGAATATACCATCTGGTTATTTGACATAGCCATGGAAAAATGGCCCATAGAAATAGATGGCTTACCTATTAATAGCATGGTGGATCTTTCCAGTTCGCAAACTGTTAGTCATAACCAGAGGGTATCATTATATGGGCTTCACGTTTTGGTTTTACCATGGGTTTTACCTGGAAATGGACATGGAAATCTTGGAATCAGGTGAACAAATCATCGAATTGGACTCGAATTTCCCATGCGCCGCTGGGCTCGTATCACGTGGTTCATTTTCGGCACCCAAACATTGCCAATCTTAGATACCCTGCAAAAAATGACAAATTCTTTGCTGGTGAACGTAGATATTCCCATTGATACCAAAAGACTAGTAAGATTGACATAGCAAAGGGATGCTCATAGTTTGAAGACGACCTTAATCTATGGTTCCAGCCTTTCGTCTTCGTCGACGCTTTTGCCTCACGGTGGATTCCCAAAGATTCGTGTCGGAAATTCCGGAGGGATGCCCTCTAGAGTAAACGTTACCAAAAAACGATGGAAAATCACCACTTTATAGCTGGGAAAATCAACGAACTAAATGGCAATTTTCCATAGCAAACTGGAAACGTTTACCAGAGGGTAGGTAGGTAGCTGGCTAAATCAACGAACTTTCTATGGCCATCATCCCTGTCGATGTTCAAAAGGTGCAAAAGGTGGCCCCACCTCGATCGCTCTTCACCTTCCGAGTTCAAGGATCACCCGGTGGCTTGTTTGGTCACAGCTCCATGACTTTTGTGGTTCCAAAATGGTCCAAATATTTATGAATCCTCAATGAAAAAGCATGGTTTTTCAGGTCCCAAATATCTATGAATCATTACAAATCCTCTACAGGATGGGGCCCCCCAGTTATGTGTTGCTGTTGGTTTATAAACCATCAGATACTAGTAACCCCCATGAAAACTAGTTCGTCAAAAATCTACCATAAACCATGGTTTTTTCAGCCACAAATCTCTGTTCGGCAACTGAGTAAGCGAGCTCGACTGGGGGCCCCAGGGCCCAATGAAAAACCTATGAAAAATGAGGGGCTAAAGGGATGAGCCTGAGACACCACGCTTTCTAAACCAAGGGATTCCTAGGAATCTGCGGTGTCCGACACTCCCTCAGCAAGTGATACCCCTTTGGGGATCATCCCAGGTCAACAGCATCTGGTGATATTCAAGATAGCGAACTGGAAAATCACCATGTTTCATAGGTATTAATGGTGGTTTCCAATTTATGGGGGTACCGCCAAATCATCCATTTTAAATCATTTTAATAGGATTTTCCATGATAAACCATCCATGTGGGGGGACCACCATTTATGGAAACTTTCATGTCATCATGTTTATCATCCATAAATCGGTCATGGCTTCCATCGCAAACTGGTCAACTCCAACTGTCCTGGAAGTGGCCTGGATCACAAAAAAGAACGGGCGCCACCATGCTTCATAGGGTGGTAGCCAAAGGGAGAGTGCACCCCTCTGGGAAACTAACATAACTATGGAAAATCACAATTTTTAATGGGAAAACTCACTATAAATGGCCATTTTTTTTGGCTATGTTAAATTACCAGAGGGTAATATCAATTTCAAGCATCTGCAAGTGGCTCAGAACCGAAACATAACTTTATCAACTGGGAATTATATAATCCAACGACAAATGACATTCATATCAATGAACTTGCAATAGTTATACCCTCTGGTAGTTTCACGTAGCTATTGGAAATGGCCATTTATAGCCGTTGATCTACCTATTGCAAATTGTGATTTTCCAGTTCGCAAACTGTGAATTGACCGGAGGGTAGGTCCCCTTCATAGCCAATTCGTTTCTCGGAAATTTCATGAGGAGATACGAACTGATTCTGGTTGGTGGTTTCAACCTACCCCTCTGAAAAATATATGGACTTCGTCAGTTGGGATGATGACATTCCCAACTGTTTCTGGAAAGTCAATCCAAATTCCATGGTTCCAGTCACCACCAGTTAAAGATCATTTTTCACATTATCCATAAACCATTACCAACCATTACTAACCACTAGAAAAACCATCACCAAGGCTGCTTCGAAGTGATCACCCAGGTCTCACCAGCCGCACCATCTGGCTCCAACTGCGGCTCCAACTGCGGCTCCAGGACCTGGGAGAACAGGAATCATGACCAGATAAATCATGGCTAATCCTTAATATTAAAATAAGATAGGCTAATCCTTAATATTGGTCAATATTGGTCTATATATGTTGTCTTTGTCTTTAATAAAACATTCTGAAGATCCCAACCGCCATGGCCAAGATCGTCCAAGATCGTCCCACCTCCAATGCATCGCAGGCAGTGGCCTGCGATGATGGAGCATATTCCCAATGAATTGGGGATTTGATGGGTGAATTATACCCTCTGGTTATGTCAAAATAGCTATTGGTATAGATGGCCCCATAGAAATAGATGGTTTACCGGTTTACCGAACTTAAAAATGGTGGATTTTTCCATGGCTATGTTAAATAACCAGAGGGTATATCATAATTTTTGATATTTGATGGGTATATTCAATGTTATATATCATATATTATATATATACATATTCTCAAATGATGATAAATTCGGGGATTCCCAATGAATTGCGGGCACACCCAAATAGACAGATTGAATTATGTGTTCAAGCAAAATCCGTTTCATTGATGACATACAGAATATGATTGAAACAAAAATCAGGAAACATGATAAACCAGTAATCCCTTCCCCATTATACTAAACACCCCCTAGAAACCATGGTTGTTTCAGAAAATCCCCAAATAGGGTCCCCATTTTGCCTTTTGGAACATCATATTGGTTTGTCATGTTTTGTATATCATTTTCATCCATATGTTGATCGAATCTATACTTGAAGACCCTTAATTACATCATGTTCCTCAATATCATGAGCACATTTTACACCATGAACACGTACGTATAACTTTAAACACTTAAGTCGTAATATTTCCTTGACAAATCTCTTGTTCTTCCTTCAAGCTATGAGTGATTCTAAGAGATCTCAAGATATCTCCAGAAATCCCGACGGAGTTTCAAAGATCGAAATCCCCAGAGATCCCCAAAGTTCCGTAGAGATCCCTAAAGATTCCTAGAAACTCCCATGAAAAGGAATGAGCTTAAAAAAAAAAACAAAAACAAAATACTAAATCCAGGACATAGCTTCTGGAGAGTGGGGTCCCATTTCTTTTTTGACCCCCCCCAGAAGCTATGTACTAGATTCTTTTTTTTTATGGAACGTTAGGCAATCGTCCGGATCTGTTCGGAGCCGTTCAGAGCCGTCGGGGGCCGTACGGAGCCGGTTCAGATCCTAAAAATCTTCATTTGGAGCCTTTCGAGGCTTTAAGACCTTTATTTGGAGCTTCCCAAGGCTTCAAAACCTTCATTTGGAACTTTTGGGAACTTGAACATCCTCATTTGGATCATTCCAAAATTTCAAACTCTCTATTTGAAAATTGTTGGAGCTTCCAATCTTCAGTTACATACATGCAGCTTCAATATTTTTGCCATGAATCTTTTGTAGCTTCTGAACTTACGCTCACTGGTTCATCAGATTACGGACGCATCTCCCGCAACGAGTTTTCTTGACATTTTTTCAAAAGAAACAAATATCATTGAAAAAAACATGTTATCTTTGGTTGCTAGCCTGTCAACTAATCTGATGTCATTTCAATGAAGCAACCTGCTGCATGATTTAGCTTCATCATCTGCGTGGCCGCTAAGCTCTCATCGAGCTGTTTAGGTATTTAGTTGCAGTGCAAGTCTAAAGAATGATCATGTTTAATTCAGACTTTAAATACAGTCAGCAATAGTGCCATGGTCTTCCAAAGTTTAGAACAAAAGATGGCAATGCATCACAAGGTGCAATGATTACTTCCATTTATTATTTGTCAATATGCCTGGGGAGGATAATGCCAAAGAAAACCAGGACAAACCTTTTTACACTAATTTGATCTGATAAACAATACCCTTCAAAAAACACGTAATTTTCCACTATTGTCCTATTGGTAAAAAAGTTTTTGCATAAGTTTTGGCTCTAATCTCTAAACCTGTTTCACTTTGTATTGTAGATTTGCTCCTGGCCATGGCTGTATGTAGGCATATTCTTGGATATCGTTCTAAGGCAACTACAGGCTACAGCTATTTAGGTTGAACACATTAGTATTTGATGAGCACATTCACTCATAGATTTTGTTAGTACGACATCAATTCACCATTTTGCAAGGGTTCCTTAATGACAGTCATGCAGTTCTGAAACTATAACGACATGCAATGTGCAAATATGTTTTCATTTGTATTGTTTGTATTTGATGCTATTTCTACAGTACGCTCTTTGTTGGTTTGCACTGTTGTTTTGGGAGAGAGGCATGTATAAGCCAATGCAACTTTCAGTTTATCAAGGTGACTCCTCTTGGCAAGAGTAGCATGCATACAAGGATTTCTTGAAAGTGGTTCCTGTCTCAAAACTCTAAGTTGATGGAATGGTTCCGGTATGTGTTGGGTTGAAACTGATCTCTGCTACATGCATGTGGGATTGACTTTACCCGGTCGTTCTGTGATGATTGAGCAAAAGTGACCTTACATACCCCATGTACACACTTTATATGTTAGACTGATGTGCTGCATGCCCCTGTATGGTTACTGTTAGTTTGTGATGCACTCTTCTATTGAGATAACCATTGAGATCTACGCTCACATTCTATTTATTTATTTTTTTTGATGATCCAGCTGATTAACTTCAATCCTGCTGGTTTATACTGGATAGTTATATGTTGAAACCGAAACAGTTTTGTGAGGTGTTAAGTTGCAACCCTTCATACATCCTTTTCAAGTGCAAGTGCTTGCACCTCCCATGATGTTGTAATGTCCAAACTTCACTTGTGCATATTTAAAAAAAAAAAAACAATCAAATCAATACAGATAAACTACTGCATTGGCAATTCTCAATGGTTATGTTATAAGGGGATCTGCCTTAGCAAAGAAGAGAGTCATGTTTGTTATCTTATTAAACGTTAGGTATTGTTAACACATAGACGCATATATATATATATATACGCATATTGAGTATGCTGCTTGCCATGGGTCTACTTCCAAGCAGCTGTGCAGACACCATTGGAAGAACAGTTTATATAGAACAAAGGATTTGGACCCTACAACCACTCCTATTATACTATTTTTCACAAACACCGTAATGAATCAAATGAAACAAGAACCAAATAGCATCGAATAGGAATGTAACAGGAACAAATTAAACAAACTGAAATACAGAAGCATCTTTCAGAAAACAAAACAGTACACATATGAAGGGTATAAACTATCGTAAAAAGCCTATTTTACGTGGAAATTTGGGGCCCCTATTAAGATTAGATCTCCGTGTCCCCACAGCCACGCCTCAAGAGCTTCTCCTTCTCTCCTGTTGGCTGACGCGTTGCCCTGCAAAAAGGTATCATTCTTAGCTGAGCAACATATGGATCTGCCTGAAAATGAGGTATATCCCCACATGCCCATTTTTATAGGGAAAATGATGGTTAACTATCAAGTTTGGGGGTGCCCTATTCATCCTATTCTAGGACAAACCAATATTGCAAAAAAAAAGTCCGAAGCTACCCAACCAATGTTTTTTCCCAACAGCGTCCGCGCTAATGGGGTCTTCAGCCCTGAATAGCTCCAGTGTGCACTGGTGCAGGCGCCGGGTCAGGTTCAACGAGGTTCCGGAGAAGTTTTGGAGAAGGTTCCGGGAGGCTTTGGTCCAGAGCCAGGTCAGGTTCAACAGGCTCCGGTGTGGGAGGCTTTGGTGCAGAGCCAGGTTAGGTTCAACAGGATTTGCGGCCATTTAACTCACGGAAACCCAGCTGATGTGTTTCCAGCGCTTGGCTTCGCAGCACGCTTCAGAAAGATTTGCAAAAATAAAACGTTGCAGCTGTTGGGGATACCACCGAAGTTTATTTTCAAGGGCTACTTCTGTTCTGATGACATAATCTTGGCTGTACATGACGAAGAATACAAGAATGGGATCATATTAATTATATACCAGTTATTTTTAACTAACATAGACTTTTGGTTTTTTTTGGTACTTTATAGAATGCGTACCCTATTAGGATCAAAAATTTCCTCAGAAAAAATGGATGACAACTCGGTGACTTCGTCCTGTCAGTATCTTTGTCTTCCTCATCTTCGTCACCTTGGCGGAAACCCCAAGGCAGGCAACGGCCGACCAAAGTTGCGGAAAACCCCCCAGTTGAAATGGCAGAAAACCTCAACAAAGTTGAAACCATTGGCTCTGAGTTTGGGGTCCCAGAATTGTCGCCAAAGCCATGCTCAAGCTGGTCATTTTAAGGCTTTGTTATTGAACATCACCATCTTTCCATAGGTAATTTATGGTAAATTAAAGAACTACATGTAAATTACTAAATTACGGTATTTTTAGGAACTATATGGCTATGGATCAATACCTATTAATACCATTTTTAGTGGGATGAACATCCATTTACCAGCTATTTTGATGTGAACTACAGGGGTACAAGGTTTTGACACACTGCCATATAAAGGTCCATTTACCATCTGGTTATTTAACATAGCCATGGAAAGATCCACCATTTTTAATAGGTAAAATCACCATTTTTAAGTTCGGTAAACCATCTATTTCTATGGGCAATCTATACCATGGCTATGTTAAATAACCAAAGGGTAAAAACAGCTATGTTAAATTGCAAGTTGGGCTCACAAAAACCAGAAAATCTGAGGACAATCACTGGAGCTGGAGGACTCTCCCGACTCCTGGGCAGTGGCTGTGGCTGTTTGTTGGGAAAATCATATTTTTTATAGGGGATTTAATGGTGATTTATAAGGATTTATAGTGATTTTATAGGATATAATGATGATTTATGGTGATTTATAAGGATTTATAGTTATTTTATAGGATATAATGATGATTTATGGTGATTTATAGGGATTTATAGGTGATTTATAGGGATTTATGGGGATACCATGGGGATTTATAGGGATTTATAAGGGATTTATAGGGGATATGATGGGGATTTATAGGGATTTATAGGGGATACAATGGGGATTGATAGGGATTTATAGGGATTTATAGGGGATATGATGGGGATTTATAGGGATTTATAGGGGATATGATGGGGATTACCCTCTGGTAATTTAACGTAGCCATGGAACCTCACCATGTTCAATGGGTAAATCATCATGTTTATCACCTATAAACGGGCCATCTTCATCCGTTTTCCATAGCTATGTTAAATAACGAGAGGGTATCACCATTTGGGGGTTCCATAAATGATCCCCAAGCTCGCTGGATGGTTTAGTTCATGGAAAATCCGAACATGACGTGGATGATTTGGGGGTACCCCCATTTTAGGAAACCCTCATTGATGTACATTCACAAAAAAACTCTCCTTCACAGTCACCATTTCTTTGTGTCAACAATGGGTTTCGGAGTTTGCCCCAATGCCTCAAGAAATTGGGGGGTCACCATGGTGTCCCGTGGTGAAGAAAGCTTCCCTTGAAGCGGTTTTAATTCAAACAACTCAGTGAGGTTCCAAGGTGGTGTCCCAGCTATTGGTTATAAGCCCATTAACTACCCTATGGTTATGACGAACATAGCCATGGAAGCCATGGCCCTAATCGAAATAGTTGGTTTACCGAAATTAATAGCATTGTGGATCTTTCCATGGCAAACTGTGAATGTCATAACCAGATGGTAACTAGTTCGATATATCACCTATAAATCCCCATGAATCCCATGAAATCACCATAAATCACCATTAAATCCCCTACAAAAACCATATATTGTGACATCTTGGAGTTATAAACGCACGCACCAACTGAACGCTATCTATCGCTCGGTTTCGGGGGCACCATCCTGTTGCTAAACAACTCAACATGAAATTCAAATGGATCCCGTGGTCCAACATCTGGTGGTTTTGCAAACATCATGGATCTTTAACACACAACATTA
The DNA here is from genome assembly GCA_947184155.2 of Cladocopium goreaui. Lineage (NCBI taxonomy): Eukaryota > Dinophyceae > Suessiales > Symbiodiniaceae > Cladocopium > Cladocopium goreaui. The sequence goes on from CAMXCT020005868.1 coordinate 231,694, forward strand.
AAATAAACCATGTATTTTTTTCGTACTGTGCTTTATATACAATAAGAAACGTTAATATAAGCTGTATCTAATATAATCTGGGTAAACTATGATAATTCACTAAGCTGAATCTTGCGGCCATAAAAGGGGATGATTTCCCGAATCCTAACCATGATTTCCAGGGTTCGGGAGAACAGTGAGGTCGTGATGAAATTTAGCCAGATGGATGGTTTATCACAGTGTAAAACACGAACATTCTGACAGCTGGGTAATACAATTTTTCTAGGGTTTATGGTAGATGTATCGAACGAGTTCATAGGGGTTTTCCATAAATCGACTTACAACTGGGGGGCACCAGCCGTGCAGAAAAAACATGTTCCTATGGCCGGCCAAATAATACGGAGATTCTTATCGGTGATTCCAAATATCAATGGTTGTAGCAAAATCTGAACTGCCTTTGTCTTGTTCCCGTCAAGAATTGGATGGACAGTTGTGTCTGGCCACTTCATGCATACACATCACTGCAGCTTATCTGGTTGATAACATTGATAACCATGACTGAATACTGCATGACCCAGTTCAAATTCGATTGAACCCCAGGTGTACTTGACTTATTGACTACATACTTTGATGTTCACCATGGTTGATAGAAAACGTCCCGAGATGCACACCCCAAAGTCCAGCCAGGTACGCCTGTTACATACCTGTTTTGCTGAAAAATAAATGAGTTAATGATAGTGATTAAATGATAATGTCATCCCCTCCAATAATGATAATAATATTAAAACAATATCATTACTTATAGATCATCCCTTCCTCCGTTCATATTAAACACCCCCGAAACCAACGAAACCATGGTAAGTTCCACATTGGGACCATGTTTTATTGGGGTGTGACTAATCATAGGGGGATGGGACAACATCAGCCTTCTAAATCAGGCCACTCAAGTACCCCAGTGTTAGACTTCAATATGTTTCTGGTTGGGGGTATACCTACCCCTCTGAAAAATATGAGTTCGTCAGTTGGGATGATGACATTCCCAACTGAATGGAAAGTCATAAAAGTCCATGGTTCCAAACCACCAACCAGGTTTGAGCTCGAATCCCTGCAATGGCCCAGTGCGAAGTCGCACCAACGTCCAACTAGTTCCATGTACCACAGGCCCCCGAGAAATGGGTGAGTCTCCCGTTTTGAGCCTCCGGTAAACGTTGACAGTTTGCGAACTTGAAAATGGCCCAGTCGAAATAGTTGATTTTCCTATTAATAGCATGGTGACCATATATAGGTAAATCACCACTTATAGTGAATTTTCCCATTCATAGCATGGTGGATCTTTCCAGTTCGCAAGCTGTTCAATTACCAGAGGGTAATCCCCATTATATCCCATATAAATCCATGAAACATGGTGATTTTTCAGTTCGCAAACTCTTCAATTACCAGAGGCTAATCATTTTGGTGTTTTTTTTTACCATCCCATTCTCCGCATGAAAGTTTCGATTGAGGACGGAGGTACCGATTCCATATATGTTTGGCCTATGTTCCAGGCCTAAATTTCAGGGAACATCCCCATAAAATATGGCCTAAAAGTATGGTACGTAAACACGTACCTCCATAAATATGGATCCTGAAGATCTCCCATTGATCATGTCCCAAATAAATATGGTACTGTCAGTATTATTGCTATCCTCATTTTTTCCCATCCCCCGAGAAAAAAAACACCCCTGCATGCAGCATGGTTTCGCTGTTTAATATGAATCTGGGAAGGGAATAATATAATTCTTGTTGGTTACATCCCATTAAATCCCCATTTGCTGATGGTTGAACCCACCCTTACCAAGCACTATTCAATGGAAATAGTCAAACTACTATCCTCATTGTAATCATACCCACCATAGCAGTATCAAACCATTCTATAGGAATGGTATAGGTACTAATGATCATATTATCCATAGAACATGATCGCACAGGTATCAAAATTACATATTACCCATCAATAATATAAATTACCATAACCTAAGATATGACCCATATATATATACATATATATATACGTACATAAGAATGATGACACATATTACATATTACCCATCATATTACCCCTATAGAATTATGATAATATAATATACATTAATATACATTTAACATACTGTAATATACATTACTATAGTATATTATACTATACCTAAAATTACTATAACCCCATTTCATCAAACATCAACCAGCTGGGCTCGTCCTCTTCGCCATTGTCCGTCGCCACCGTTGCCACGGCGTGACCGTCGCCGGGGGCGTCCGTCGTGGCGGCAACGGGCGTAGCGCCGAGCCCGGAGACACCGGGCGGGATGGGAGCATCCTCGCACTGAAATTGGTGGATTTTTACGAACAAAAATGGTGAATTTTGTGAATGGGAAATGGATGGGAATGGATGGGGATGGGATGTTTTTTTTGGATTTTTGAAAAGACCAATATTTGGTGATGTTGGGCTGTTTGACGATATTTGATCATATTTGATGATACTTGATGATTGTGGAAATGGAGTACTTACCCCAATTCATGGAGATATCGAAGGGAGAATGATGAACCAGGTAACCCATGGATGATGATCCTAAACTAAAATTACTCTAAAATGACTCTAAAGTGAAGAAATTCATTGAGAAGGGAGAGTCATTTTAATAGAGATAAATAGATATTTGGATGATCTGATCATTATGTGCATAAGAATTTGGATGATCTCTATGGAAAAAATCTCTTTGGAGCCCCCTTTTTTCTCGGCAAACATTGGTGGATTTTTTTTCCAGGTCCAAGGAGCCTGACACAAAGAATTGGCCTACGACCTGCCGTCCTCTTTTACGAAATCATGAAGATCTGTTATATCTGCATGAAAAGTGGTCCCAAAATGGTCCAAATATGTATGAATCCTCAATGAAAAAGCATGGTTTTTCAGGTCCCAAATATCTATGAATCATTACAAATCCTCTACAGGATGGGCCCCCCCAGTTATGTGTTGCTGTTGGTTTATAAACCATGAGAAAAAACCCATGAAAACTAGTTCGTGAAAAATCTACCATAGACCATGGTATTCAGCCCCTTTTGTCACATTCTTGTGACAATGAGTTGTCGTCTGGACCGAATTTCCAGCGGGTCATCACATCTTACACCTAGACATGTGGCTCAGGGAAGCCCAGCGGCCGCTGCCCTCGGCAGGTCATTTGTGGTGATTGGGATCTGGAGGTCCATTTCTTTCTGGTTGAGCTCGGGAGTCCGTTACCATTGTGGCACAGTCTGCAATATGTATATATATATATATGTATATGTATATATATATATAGATATATATATACATATATATATATACATATATATATATATATATACATATTCCCCATGTTTTAATGGCAATTTTGAGGCATGTCCATGCCATCGTCCTGCACCTCCTCAGAGTATGACTCACTGCTCTCCTGAGTCAAAAAGGGGCTTTGAGACGGTTTCATCAGTTAAATCCCACTAGAAAAATGGTAAAATCCCAATATCATCCAGAAAATGTGTTTTTTTGTGGGAGCATCTGGTTAAATCTGTAAAATGGTAAAATGGTAAAATGGTAAAATCTGGTAAACTCTGGTAAAATCCCAATAATTAAGGCTTAAAATGGTAAAATGGGAAAAACACCATTGGGAAAAATGGGAAAATGTGAAAAAATCATTTTACCCAATATCTAGAATCTGAAATCTGGTAAAATTGTGTTTTCTTTTTGTTTAATGCCAATATCATCCAGAAAAGGTTAGAGACATGGAATGTTCATCTTGGTTCTGTGATGTATATAGCATTACATAGCTTAGAACCCAAACAAACCTTATAAAACGTCCATTCAATATAGTTGATGTTGTCTTCACCCCTATTTTGTCCAGTTTTTGGAGACCAAATATCCACAACGAAATATGGGTCCCTTGGTCCCCTCAAGCATTGCTGAGGATCCCCAACTTCTTGGCTGGATTCGCTTTCCTGGCACTAAGCATATGATGACGTGATGGGATTTCCAACCAGCCTGTGCGTTGGGAGATGAGGAAAATAGTGATTTTTGTTCTCATATATATATATATAGTGTGTATATATAAATATATACACTATATATGTATAGCATAGTATATATATACACTATATATTGCATATATAATATATATATAGTATATACATATATATATATATATACACACTATATATATATATAGCATAGTATATATACACTATATATGTATATCATAGTATATATACACTATATATTGCATATTATATATATAGTATATTATACATATATATATACACAATATATATATATAGCATAGTATATATATACACTATATATATATGTAGAGCATATTATATATAGTATATTATATATAGTATATTATATATAGTATATTATATATAGTATATATATCCACTTACAACTGGAACTGCCTCCTAAAATACCCTAAGTTAAAGCACCAATAAAAAGGGTTTGAATGTGGTTGTTTATGCTTTTTATAGCCATGTTAAATAATTTAAATATGTTGGTTAAGTCCAAAGTCTCGACCTACATCAATGGGTTGGCTGAAGTGAACATCTACAGGAAAACATTGGTTTCATCCTCGAACATAAAATGTTCTCTCCAGTTCTTGATCCATACCTATATGGCTATGACAAAAAAGAATCTGGCACCTGGATGGTACTCTGAAATAGCTGGGATTTATGGATGTTTCCCCCAGTCATATGATAAACTTATAGCTTTTGACCCACCCACACCCCCAAAAAAAGCTGGTTTCCTAAGTCATGTGGCTACCCCAAATCATCCAAGTCAGGCCATGAATTCGTATTGAAACAAGCCATGGTTACCCTCTGGTAAACTAACAGTTTGCTATTGAAAATGGCCATAGAAATAGTGAGTTTCCCAGTAAAAATGGTGATTTCCCAGAGGGTATATTGGGTCCTTTTAGAAAGCCCCATATGGGACCCCATCAAGGCATCGGCATTTCGCAAGGCACCTCCCGCGAATGGTTCGGAACCAGGGACCTGGCGAAGTTGGGATTTCACCAATGAGTTGGGATTCATAGGGATTTATAGGGATTTATAGGGATTTATAGGGATTTATTGGGAATATACCCTCTGGTTTTTGAAATAGATGGTTTACCGAACTTAAAAATGGTGATTGTCCATGGCAGATGATAAATCCTTTGTTTCGCAACGCCTTAAATTTGAAGTTACCCGGCCTGGTAAACGTTTACATAAATCTATGGAACATCACCCTTTTTCATGGGAAAATCCACGAAATAAATGACCATTATTACCATGATTACCCTCTGGTAAACTAACATAACTAGGGAAAATCACCATTTTTCATGGGAAAATCCACTATTTCTATGACCATAATACCATATATGACCATTTTCAAGTTCGCAAACTGTTTGTTTACCAGGCCGGGTAAGCATCAAGTTCGCAAACTGTAAACGATGTCATCATGATGCAACCAGCAATCTCCCATCCAGCCAATGAATAGAGCCAATGTGGCTGCAAAAATTGAGTTATGTGCATTGTGTGCCCCATAATTCTTCTTTCTCTAATTTTAGTTTAATTTGTAAAATCAGCTTCGAAAGCGATGGAACAATGGAATAGGCGTCCAATGCTTCCGACCAATTGTATACTCTCCGGTAATCAAATCTGACAAATCCGACAATGCAAATCCCAATGTTTACCATAAAAATCATCCTCAGTTGAGTATCACCGTGAGAAAAATCCATCGCGTGGTTCGATTACATAAGGGTAACCATACTAAGTTCACTCAGTTGTAGATGGCATATACCCCGTGATGGTTACTGGGTGAGTTACGGTGACCCGTGATGCACGTCCAAGCGTCCAAGCTGGAGGTGTGTGAAATGTCGCGTTGTCTGATATATCAATCCTTGATGGCATCATCGTCCATGGATTTTGATGAATGGAGAGTACATCTAAAGAACTCTAGTTGTCACTTCAAGTCTTTATATTCATCTGACAGGGACAATGCACAGACTTTTTGTAGTATTTGACTTATGTCACAATCCATCACTAAGGGTTTACAAAAAATAAAAAGTCAAATTACCTACCCTCCGGTAATTTAACATAGCTACGGAAAATGGTTCATTGACGTATGATCTACCATAATATTTGCCGAACATCAAAATTGTGATTTTGCAGTTCGCAAACTGTCAAATTGCCATAGGGGGTACCTTTCGTTCAAGATAAATTTGAAGATTAGTACTATCTCTTAATTACTACTATATATTCATTCCATTGTTGGTACCCTCCAGTAAACGAACATATGGGAAATGGACCATTTAGTGGCCATGTTCATCCATTTTCTGGTTGGTGGTTGACCTACCCCTCTGAAAAATATGACGAATCGTCAGTTGGGGTTATGACATTCCCAACTGAATGGAAAGTCAATCCAAAGTCCATGGTTCCAGTCACCACCAACCAGTGATTACTAACCATCATTAACCATTATTAACCATCATTAACCATCATTATCCCAACTGAATGGAAAAATATTTAAAGAGTTCCAAACCTCCAACCAGTTATAGATCATTTTTCACATGATCCATCAACCATTGCCAACCATTACTAACCACTAGAAAAACCATCAACCTCCAACCTCCAAGCAGTTTTCCATATGTTACCCTCTGGTAAACGTTTACATAGCTATTGAAAATCACCATTTTTAATGGGAAAACTCACTATTTCTATGGCCATTTTCAATAGCTATTTTGACATAACCAGAGGGTAGTTCACTGGAGGTATCATTATGACCTTCCACCGAAACTGATCAATTTCGCTCGGCCTTTCAGACTTTTCATGTCCTGGTGAACCTGGAGCTGACGATGAGTGAATCATTGGGCAACTAACAATATCTACTGTGATTTACCTATTGAAAATGGTAATTTACCGATTGAAAATGGTAATTTACCGATTGAAAATGGTGATGTACCTATTGAAAATGGTAATTTACCGATTGAAAATGGTAATTTACCGATTGAAAATGGTGATGTACCTATTGAAAATGGTGATTTACCTATTGAAAACGGTGATTTACCTATTGAAAATGGTGATTTACCTATTGAAAATGGTAATTTACCGATTGAAAATGGTGATTTACCTATTGAAAATGGTGATGTACCTATTGAAAACGGTGATTTACCTATTGGAAATGGTAATTTACCGATTGAAAATGGTGATGTACCTATTGAAAATGGTGATTTACCTATTGGAAATGGTGATTTACCTATTGAAAATGGTGATGTACCTATTGAAAACGGTGATTTACCTATTGAAAATTGCGATTTACCTATTGAAAATGTTAATTTACCGATTGAAAACGGTGATTTAGCCTATTGAAAATTGCGATTTACCTATTGAAAATGGTAATTTACCGATTGAAAATGGTGATGTACCTATTGAAAATGGTGATTTACCTATTGAAAACGGTGATTTACCTATTGAAAATGGTGATTTACTGATTGAAAATGGTGATTTAGCCTATTGAAAAGATTTACCTATTGAAAATGGATTGATGGTTTACCTATTGAAAATGGTAATTTACCGATTGAAAATGGTGATGTACCTATTGAAAATGGTGATTTACCTATTGAAAACGATGATTTACCTATTGAAAATGGTGATTTACTGATTGAAAACGGTGATTTAGCCTATTGAAAATTGCGATTTACCTATTGAAAATGTTAATTTACCGATTGAAAATGGTGATGTACCTATTGAAAATGGTGATTTACCTATTGAAAATGGTAATTTACCGATTGAAAATGGTGATGTACCTATTGAAAATGGTAATTTACCGATTGAAAATGGTAATTTACCGATTGAAAATGGTGATGTACCTATTGAAAATGGTGATTTACCTATTGAAAACGGTGATATACCTATTGAAAATGGTGATGTACCTATTGAAAATGGTGATTTACCTATTGAAAACGGTGATTTACCTATTGAAAATGGTGATTTACTGATTGAAAATGGTGATTTAGCCTATTGAAAATGGTGATTTACCTATTGAAAATGGTAATTTACCGATTGAAAATGGTGATGTACCTATTGAAAATGGTGATTTACCTATTGAAAATGGTAATTTACCGATTGAAAATGGTGATGTACCTATTGAAAATGGTGATTTACTGATTGAAAATTGTGATTTACCTATTGAAAACGGTGATTTACCTATTGAAAATGGTGATTTACTGATTGAAAATGGTGATTTACTGATTGAAAATGATGATTTACCTTTTGAAAATTGTGATTTACCTATTGAAAATGGTAATTTACCGATTGAAAATGGTGATGTACCTATTGAAAATGATGATTTACCAATTGAAAACGGTGATTTACCTATTGAAAATGGTGGTTTACCTATATACACAAAATATTATCTGGTTGGTGGTGCAATAACCATCTTCAAAAATATGAGTTCGTCAATGGGAAGGATGACATCCCATATATGAAATGGAAAATAGAAAATGATTGAAACCACCAACCAGACAATATCTACCCTCTGGTATACAGAAAGCTATTGAAAATGGCCATAGAAACTTGGTTGATTTACCGAGCTTAAAAATGTTGCCCTTCCATAGATGTGATCGTTTACTTGACCCAATACAAAGGGAAACATATCTTTATGGTGAGTAATGATACTCATTTCAACGTTTCACCAGTGAGTGAGTTATCATTAACCATGTCTTAACAGTAATGATATTATATCATAGTACACATGGGAAATGATTGAGAATAAACCTTTTCCACCAGTATAACGCAATATCATAGTTGAAAAGGATAATCTTAGGAAAAATATGATCACATTCATGCATGCATATGAACATTCCATTCATTAGCAATGCTGGGAAAACCACATCGAACCAATTTTTCGATGACTGGGTTTGTCCCATGTGTAACTTTCTTATTCAACCAACGTTGTCACAACCAGTTGCTGATTGAAAAGCACCATGGTTGGTAGGAAAGATCGAGCATAGCTACCGCTTGCAGCACCTCGGTAGATTCTATAATCCACCGTCTTTCATCCGGCATTATGTCAACCCTGGATTAATAAACCATAGTTTAATAGTGGTTAATAGTGGTTAATAGTGGTTAATAGTGGATAATAGTGGTTAATAGTGGTGATCCATGGTTTATTAATTAGGGGGGTACTCCTCCAATAGTCACAATCCAATACAATACTTTTTTATGGTACCCCCCCAATTAAACAAGCGTTTGGGGTTTATTAATCCAGGGTTGACATTACCGTATATCATTCACGAAAAAACAGCACAATCAATTCGTACCGAAAAAAATCATGGCCAATCAATTCGATCCCCTGCAAAAAAAGAACAATAAATGCTGGTTAGGTTTTCACATCGTTCAAATATCTCCGCATCTATCACCGCAGATTGAACTGTAATCCCATCCCAATATTGAGAGTCGCCCTTTTTGGTTCCCCATTCAATGAATTTGATGTAAGCCAGAAAAATCTGATTGCTAAAATCCCACTAGAACATCATGGATTGAACACCCAGCTGTGAATGGCCAAGCGACGATTGCTCTCGTGCCGCCTCCAAATTGTGGATGGATTTTGCCACAAATCCCATGGTTTCATGGAAGAAAAACATGATTAAACTATGGGTCCAAACATCGTTCCAGATTCATCCAGATTCCAGATATCAAAAATATTCATGGAATATCAAACTTTCACATGGGTTAAACTTATGGGAGGTGTCCAACGGAAAACTCATCTATAAATCGGGGACGTTCGAATCATGGTGTAGTTGAGCCGTTGACATTCATTCGGCTATGGGTCAAGCCATTTAAGCCCCAGAAGAGATCAGAGATTGAAATGTATATATATATATACATATCTATATATATATATGTGTTTTTTATTCACCATCTGATTATTGGGGTATCCAAGTTTGACCGGCATGCTTTCCTCTGGGCAGATACGTTGCAAGTTAAACCTTCACCTCTGCATGGCAAAGTCCACACACTTTGAAGTGTCAATTTATGTGTGCCGAAAACGTCTTGGAGACGTTTTCAGATTCAAACAGTTGGGAACAAACAAATGATACCAGGGGGTATTATATCCCCTATAAATCCCTATAAATCCCTATAAACCCCTTCCCCCAAAAGCAGTGTCTGTAGTCTCCAAGGCAACATGTCGCCACCCGCCCGGCATGTCATGGCATGTCATGGTCCCGACCTCTGCGGCGAATGGTACTGCGGCAAGAAATGGGAGGAAAACACAGTTGGGTTGGGTTGATTCCTACCACTTTGGGCTGATGTATGTTGATTATATGTGCAATTAAATGTGTAATTAGTTATATGTGTAAACTCTGTAAACAAAAAAAAGTGATCAGCAAGAAACTGCTCTTGTTTGGCCAGTTCCACGATGTCTTTTCGCGCCTCATTGCCCCACTCTGAGTATTCCACACCTTGGAAGGCATCCGAGGAATCCGTTCCCCGAAACCAGCCCTGGTTTAAAAAAACAACGAAACCATGGAAAAAAAAATCCGGGGATGAATCACATACCCTCTGGTAAACATACAATAAACTATGGAAAATCAAAGTTGTTCAATGGGAAAATTCACGATTTCTATGGTGATTTTCCATGGTTATGTTAAATTACCAGGGGGTATGATACATTATATCCCCAAACAAAATCCCTATAAATCACTATAAATCCCTATAAATCCCTATAAATCCCTATTAACATGGCCATTTTACCAGAGGCTGGCCATGGGGAAAGTCCACACGGGATGCCTGGCCAAGATTCTTCGAAAATCCTTTTTTGGGGTCAACTGGGGTCAACTGGTCCAGCTGCAAGTCGGAGTAGAAGTCACCCCTTTTCTTAACATATCCATGGAATTTATATGGGTATATAATGGATTTATAGGGATTTATATGGGATTTATATGGGGATATAATGGATTTATAGGAATTTATATAGGATTTTGTTTGGGGATATAATGGATAATACCCTCTGGTTATGACTAACATAACCATGGAAAATGGATTTTGTTTGGGGATATAATCCATGACGGATCCATGGTGCTGGTATATATGCTAACATTTGGGGTATCTGAATGGGATCTATGTTACCATATATAGCATACATGGATCCTATGGGTAATGGTGATTGTTTTGGGGATTTATATGGGATTTTGTTTGGGGATATAGTGGATAATACCCTCTGGTAATTTAACATAACCATGGAAAATCACCATAGAAATCGTGAATTTTCCCATGAAAAATAGAGATGATCCGGTCTTATCCTATGCCAGAAATGGGTGGTATCAACCATCCAAAAGATCAAAACAATAGAGGATTCTTACTTGGTTACATGATTCTTCTAATATCTCTAAAGATCTAAAGATCACCAAACTCCTGCTGAAAATCAGTCAGAATCTGACCGTTGATGCCAAGTTTCTGCGATGCGACCTTGGCCGTTTCACCCCAAAATCAAGCAACGGCTAACGATGTGCTGATGTTCTGGCCATTTTTGGAGGGAGAAAAAGGGACTTGGTTATATTTTATACTATGCATAAACTATACTATGCTAATGTATAAACTATATACTATTACCATCTGGTTATGACTAACATAGCCATGGAAAATCCCTTGTAAATGGAGGTTTCTAGCTGGGAAAATCATCTATTTCTATGGGTCATCTATACCATGGCAAACTGTTAGTCATAACCAGAGGGTACTATTATATTATATATGCTAATGTATACTCTGATTTTTCATGGTTCCCGGTCAGGATTCACAAGGCTGAAGTTGGGGCGCATAATGCCTAAGATGGAGCACGGAACCAGCCATCCATTGAGATATTTCATCTATGTCATGTTCGGTAATGATGGTAATTAATAAACCACCCATTTGATGGTTTAGACAACCCATTTATGGTAAGATTGGGGATGCTTTACGATTGCTTTAAGCTAAGATTAGGCAATTTGGAATCCTCACAATTCTTGCAGACATGTTTTTCTAAAATGTCGAATCCATATGTGTTGAAAAAGTTTTGAAGAATCTGATTTTGGAAAATTGCCATCGGGAAAAAACATCCATTTTGAACCACATTTTGAACCGGCAGCATTCGGCCCCTAGGCTCCCAACGAGTGCGGCGGTCTCGACAGGCTCACCTGGCCAGGTAGTTGGCTGAGAGAAAGCCCGGTTTTTTTTTTGATCAGTGACATATCATGTCTGGTTGGGAATAGTTACTGGTTGGGATTATATGGGATTATATGGAATCATGGATGAGATCATCGCTGGTTCTATGGGATCTGGTTGGTGGTTGACCTACCCCTCTGAAAAATATGAGTCCGTCAGTTGGGATGATGACATTCCCAGTATCTGGAAAGTCATAAAAGTCCATGGTTCCAAACCACCAACCAGTCATGTTATATCATGTTATATCTCTCATAAACACCAACTATATCTATATATATATCTCAAAATCATTGGAGCTCATGTGTATGATTCATATCTCGATAATATATATATATATACACAGTATGTATGTATATATATATATTGGTGATATGATTAGCTAACCAAGTGATATTCACCAACTTCGCCATCGTGGTTTCCTTTCGCCATAAAGAGATCGCCAAGGCAGGCAGTCGCCGCAAACGTCGAAATGTGTTGAAAAAAAGGTCGGCCCAATTCCGCTTAGTAATTGGAAAAGGTGACTCATCTCAGGTTATGTCATATTTCAAGAGACTTATAACAAATCTATTCAATTTAACTCAACTGGTTTGTGGTATACCTACCCCTCTGAAAAAAAAAAAACATGAGTCTGGATGATTATTCCCATATATTATGGAAAATAAAATTCCATGGTTTGAAACCAACCAGATTGCCTCCATATCCCTTGGTGGCTCATCTGTGTCACCCCAGTGACTTCAGTGGGGTCGACACAGTCCAGTGATGGGGTGAACTAAGGCACCAAGAACCGATGGGATGAGCCACCAAGTAGAGGACCCCCCTAGTGTATCATTGATATAGTACCCTCTGGTAATGACTAACGTAGCTATTGAAAATCCCCCATTTAAAAAATTTATAGTTGATTTAATGGTGGTTTAATGGGATTTAGCGGGATTTACTGGTAATTTAATGGGATTTACCCTCTGGTAATGACTGGCATAGCTATTGAAAATGGCCATAGAAATAGTTGATTTACCGATAAAAAATGGTGATTTTCCCTAGTTATGTTAGTTTACCAGAGGGTAATAATGTGGGGAAAACAATGCCATAAACTTTATCCCTCAAAAAAATCTCCATTTTTGTATATAGGTGGTATAAACTTGCCATTCCCAGTCATGGGTGGTTTATTTTCCATTGTTTTACCCGCATCAAACTATGCTTGATATTCTGATATTCCCTACACCAAGTACCATACCCTCTGGTAGACGTTTACATAAGGAAAATTATCATTTAGTTCGTGAATTGTCCCATGGAAAATGGTGGATCTTTCCATAGGTTTATGTTAACGTTTACCAGGCCGGGTACCCTCTGGTAATTTAACATAGCTATTGAAAATGGCCATTAATAGTGGATTTTCCCATTAAAAATGGTGATTTTCCATAGCTATGTTAAATTACCAGGCCGGGTAAATGGCTGATGTTTTTTCCCCACCAGTCATGATAGATCCCACCTTGATCTGGTTGCCATAGATTGTGGCCCTGCGAGCTGAGGACAACTGCCGTTTTGCGCGCGAAACGTCTTTGATCCAAAAAAAACTTAGCACGGGCTATTATTTGATATATTATTTTATATATATGTATATAATATATACATATATATATTATATATATATATACTGTGAACAATTTTATCCTTGTTCTGGATGTTGCTATTGAATCGTAATACCTGTTATGCTGGTAGTTCCGGACAGTGACACAGCATGGCAAGCAAAGGTCGGACTTTTTCCTCGCGCAGGGACTTGAGCCAGTACGGCGTTTCGATGTGCAGTTGTGCATGCACATGATACATACCCTAGCGTTCAGTTCCCTTTGACACCCCCCATGCCCGTGGTACCTTCGGACCACGGACACGAGAGAGGGAACTTTGAATTAGAATGGTTCTGCTACTCGAATTACGCCTATTTACATAAAACGTGCCATTCGGCTCCCCCTTTCCCACATACCCGACGGGAATAATGGTTCCGGGTTCGCCTACTCTATGGCTGTCGATGCATTGGCGCATCTTCAAGCTGTACATCGTGAATTATTGCTAGCTAACATCTACTTTTCTACGTTGGCTAGGCATGCCACTCACCCGACGGGAGAAATGGACCGCTTCGCTACCAAAGATTTACAATGCTAACTAACGAATTCACGTGCACTGTGCAGAACTTCGTGCAGATTGGGAATATTGAAAATCTTGGACCTAAGCGAATTAGTCTACTGCCTCGCTCAGAGTCCACTCAGTTGTTCTTTTCCTGATCATCTGTTCACAAAGACGATACACATCTTATATTCCAGTGATCATTTGGATGAACAAAGGTAGTTGGTTTACTGCTCACGGCGGACTTTCTTCCATTGAGGTGTTGTTGGGGATTTCTCCCATCCTGCCGCACGTTTCGGAGCAGCTTTCGGCGATGACGGCTTCGCAGGTGGTGCTTTGGATGGTTCATAGGACCTCGGCATAGCCTTGGCCTTTGGTGCACTGGCCGATGAGGATGACGCTGAACCAGTGCCTTCAGGTTTCTGTGAAGGCTGTGCTGATGATTTGGCTTTTGCGTCTGCGGTGGCAAACTTGCCAGCGGCACTACCTCCGACTGCTTTGAATACCTCACTCACCACTTCGTCGCCAAGGGTTGGAGCCATCTTCATTTTCATCTCGGACTTTCCCCTCTGCGCCTCGGCTTCAGCCAGCTGAATAGCATATGCCATCTTGCTGACAAAGTTTTGAGGTAATGGAATTCCGCATTGTTGTGCAGCAAAGAGTAGTTCCACCCTTTGTTCCTTTTCTCTCAGACTCAGATATACCGAGAAAGCTGGGAGTTCAATGCAGTTGGGAAAGCCGTGGTTCCCGGAGCGAAAGAAGGTGTATGATTCATGTTCTGGAAAGGTTCCTTTCAGCAGTCGTCGGAGAAAGTTGCTGATGGTCACTCTCATCTCCTGTTTCCCCTGTGCATCAGCCTGCATTCGGTTCATTGGCATGAGGAAACCCAAGGACTCGGGAGTGTACCCAGCACATACGAGAAACTCCATCATCTTTTCATAGACCTCTAAAGTCTTGACGACAGGCATCATCATGTTTCTCGGTCGTCCAGAGTACATCTTCTCTCCTTCTGACCATGAGTTCTTCTTCCCTTTCTCCTGAAAGAGTTCGTCCAATTCCAGCTCCGTCGGTCGCTTGAGGTTGCCATCCTGGTCTTCGCCTGTATAAGGGCAGAAGTCGTCCAGGTCCAGCCGGACTCGCTTGGTTTCCGTCATCATCGCATGGTATTCCTCTGGGGTCAGAGTGACTCTCTGTTTGTAGTAAAGTCTGAACATTGCGATGATCTTTGACATCACGGCGTTGTCGTACAAGTGAGCCGCGGCCTCGGAGACATCATTGTTGACAAGTCCGTCTCCCGGCATACCCTTGCTTCCGCACTCAAGATTCTTGGTCCATGCTGGTAGTTTGGATGAAGGTTCATTTTCAGGTTCGACGTCCATCTCATCGTCGTCTTCTTCTTCAACGATTTCGTCGTCTTCCTGTTGAGTTTCCTCCTCCTGATCCATTTCTTCATCATCGCCTTCATTGTAGTCGACCTCGTCAGGGTTGAAGCCATAGTCGTTGGATTCGGATACGTTTTCTTGTGCTTGATGGACCGTATCCTTGAACAACGATTCTTCTTGTCGACGAACCTCTTCATCGAGCTCTTTCTTTGTGGCCTCATCTTCATCATCTTCAGGAGCTTGTAGCCGATATGGACGAATTCCACAGCTTTCAAGTTCTGTCCAGCAAACCAGACACACTGCAAGCTTCGTCGGCGTCTCGTTGAGACAATGAGGACAATGACGGCAACCTGAAGTTTGCACCCTTTTGCGTTCGACTATGTAGTCAATCAGCTTGATGCGGGCCAGGTATTGCTCTTGTCCGCCAGGCTCAATGAGGTTGTTCCTGAATTGGTGGACGATGTTCATGGCATCCATGGTGGTCTCGTCATACGGTTGGTCTTCGGCGTCGATGCATTGACTTGCGACCCTCAGGATGGACTCCTTGGTGGCTACAGTTCTCGATTTGACAGTGCCAGACCGGACTACCTGGTCGTCGCCCGACGGGACGAACAACCGGAGCCATGTCTTGTTGTACTGGTCCTTGGGATCCTGAATCCATCCTCCTTTGATCGCCGAAAACGGGATGATCTTTGGTGAAACGATCTGTCCCGAGTCAGTCAATCGACCGCCATACTCCACCATCAAGGTCTCGGTCGGGATGAATAGGCAGATAAAATCCCCCTTTCGCGTATCAACGCTCTTCGTGATGGTCCATGATCTATGATCCCATGGCACATACGGGTTGAAGAACGTGAACATCCGATGACCTTCTCCAAGACCTCCTGGGATTAACCCTTGCCTCCAAATGCTTCGGAGGTTGGTCTTCTTCGTGATGTGGAAACAGACCGGTAATGACATGATGGTGTTGGGTGCGATTGGATGCGAAAGCAACGATGACAGCAATGATACGTCATCTCTGGAAGATCCTTCCTTGTGCCCCGTTGGGGCGCGGACTGCCACTGGGTAGAGCAGTAGCCCTTCGTCGGGGATGTGCGTGTCCACATCGACTTTGTTGTCAATGCACGTCAGGCTGCTGCGATCAATATCCTTGTTGATCCCGAACGCCAAGACTTGTTCACGCACACGACGTCCATACCGAGCACAATGGAACATGATCTTGAACAGCAATGTCATGCGATAGTTCGCCTCATTGACATTCCATGCATCTTGATCATTTGCTCTTCCTTTGGGGGCAAGGAAGACGTGTGGCCAGCGTGCGTGCTCGTGTCTCCAGATGGACTCACATTTGAGCACTTCCTCAATGGGCACCCAGCCGGCGTCATCACAGAACAGACTCTGTGATTCTGATACCTTCCCCACGTTGTGACGTAGGATCCTGTTCAACGAGGTACTCACCTTGTCCTCGTAGCTGTCGAGTCGGTTGCCAGTCTCGAAGCGATAGTTGGCCGCATATTCCACACCGCCAAAGTAAAAGCAGTTGAAGAAATGGGCTCCTGTTGTAGGGATGATTTTCAAGAAACCATCTTGCGGCGCCTCGATTCGTTTGTAGAAGGGCTTTCTGATGTTGTTGTCAGAGTAGCTTGCAAGGAATTCTGGCACTGACCAGGTGTCACCTCCTCCTCTGACAATAGCGTCTCGGATCACTTCGTTGAGGTCAACGACGTTCTGTGGTCCCAGCTTTGTAACATCACGTCCTTCAATGCAGAACCTACCATACTCATCGAGGTCTCCAACTTCGGACATAGTCCTGATGCTGTCGTACCATTGGTGTTCACTAAACCTCGGTTTTGTAGGTTCATCCGTTTGCCCCGACCCTTCAGTAGCACCTGATCCGTCCTTTTTGTGCTCAGGAGGTTCCATATCGACGTCATCAGATGTGGGACTATCAGCCTCGAGCGACGCTCGGACGGCCTTTAGCACCTTTCTGACTTCATCCCTCTTCTCATGTTCACATTCAAGGTGACCATGTTTGGTGCTACCACAGTACAAACACACATTGACATCCTCAGAGACGGTGAAGAGTTTTCCCAACGCATCCAAGAGTTGTTGTTTTCCGGAAATCTCTGAGTCCCTGACTACATCAGTGGGATCATTTGCTGGCTCATCAGCTTCCTCCTCCCCAGGGTGAGCCGACGACTCGTCACCTGGCTTGGCATCGGCATCAGCGCCCATGCTGGCGTCATCCCCTGTGATGTTGTGCTTCCTTCGATACTGAGAGAATACCTGATCTTTCTCCCACTCTGTAAGGCAGCAGAAGTTGGCCAGCGAGTCATATCCGGGGATTGCGTGGATGATCTTCATGACTCTTTCGGCTTCTGCAGTCTGCAGGGTGCAGTCGAATGATCCCCGTCTCTTGTCATTGATGGTGCTTGTAGTTCTGGAGGTCGATGTGAATTGGGCCAATGCCTTTTCCAATCCGTTGAGGTACTCAGCAGGATCAACGCTGGCATTGAAAACATCCACAACTCCTTTGGCCATGTTTGCCACATCCAAGACACCAAGCCAAAACTCGATGATGTCCCCGGTTTTCTCGGCTGATGCACGGGAGAATCCAAAGATCTCGTTCCTTTCCTTCACCTCAGGAACGGCGACCTTCTCGAAGAAGTCCTTGTATGCGACATTTCCGCAATCTTTTGTGACCCTGTAGACCAGGAGCCACTTCTTCGCGACATCATCATAAATCCTTTCGCGATAGATGCTGAACTGCTTGCCGCGTCCATTCCGGAAAATTTCCAGAGCTTGCCTCTTCGATATTCTGACTCCCCCCATGTGCGATAGAGACTTCATCAAGTGCTCCCCATACGTCAATAAGGCATTCGAAATCAACGAAGATGCCGTAAACGTAAGCCAAGTTTGAAATCCTTGATTGATGTCAACAATGTCGACACCAAGATCCTCAAACGCGACCTTCAATCTGGCCGCCAGGAGTAAGACGGATTTCCTGGCCTCCAATGTTGGAGCGGAGCGCTTGTAGTGGTCTTGGGTGTTGGCGGAGCAGTTGATGCAATGGGTCGGTCTCGACTGACATGTTTCGATCTCATCCATCGTCACCGCATTTCTGCAGCTTCCGCACAAGATGTCGGAGCTCTCCTTGTCGATGGTAAACCACATGCATCGATCTGAAACAACTGGTTCCAGTTCATGAGTGCCGACCACTGGCTCAACCCATCGGGTCTTAAACCTCTTGTCCTGTGTAAATCTGTTGACGGCGGTTCCAGGGCCTCGTTGGAAGATGGTTGTGTCATCGTTCGCATAGTCACCTGGGGTCATTTCGCCACCTGCGATCTTGAATGCCTCAGTCGGTCCAGTCATATCCTCCAACACTTTTGTGTTGATGCCAGATTCATCAGGATTGAATGCTCCTTCGTTGAGTACGGATACATACTCCCTGTTTGTGGCACACATGAGGAAAACCCTTTGGCGAAATAGGTTCTTCTCGATGACAGACCAAATTGCAGTCTTTCCCAATGTCCCCTTCTTGGTCGTGTTCAATATTGGATACTGTTTTCCAAATTGGGAATACATCGACCGCCACATTCTCTGGTCAGATGTCACTAAGATCCCTTGGAGTCTCATCTTCTCGATCAGCTCATCTGCGATCCTCGACGTGACGGAGTCCATACCGTTGAACATGGAGTCGTTGTTGATGGCGACCATCAAGGGTCGGGATGTGACTTGATCAAGGTCGATTACCCCCTTGACAAACTGATTCTTGAAATCATTCTCAAGCATTACACAGTGGGGTGGCTTTTGTTCATGGAGGAACTGCAATGACAGCCAAAGATGAACCGTTATCTGGCCATCATCAACGGCATCCGTGCTGAGATGTTGCTTGACTTTGTCAAGCGTGTCGAGGAATTGTTGAAGTGGTCGTTCTGATTCAGAATCATGGATCTTGAAGACTTCAACACTCTCCCATCCCATGTCAGCTAACCCCATTTGGATACCATGCGTCCCACTTTGGGTTCCCACACGGAACATCAGATCGGTGATAAGGATAGTCGTCCCAGCCCTAAAGTCACCTGCCAACATGTCAACCTCCCTTGGACCGCTCGGTGCTTCGATGATCCTGCATGCAAGCGGGTTTGTGATCATCTTCTTGACTCGGCCCAATTCGGACTGGTTGGCGACGTTCACGTCATGGTGCCCGAGCATCATCAGCACTCCTGCCGTTGACAGGTAGCATCCAGTCCGCGTCAGCATGTACTTGCGGACGATGTGGCTGTAGCACCTAAGCCAATCCTTCTCGGAGATGGTGGACGCTGTGTCCTCAGTTACGACCCCCGGATTGCAAACTCCGAAGACCATGCAGGCATATGCGGTCACTCTCCTCAAATACTGTGCCCAAGGTGCTGAACCCGAAGTACTGGCAGCTTGAGCTGCGGGGCCTTGGATGATTGATAGCAGAAAGTGATCCCGCTCGTCCATCCAAGCCGACGTGATGAACTCTGAGTTCCTTTGATCGGGCATTGAGGATGTCCTGAAAAGATATCCATTTGGTACCCGAGGAATTACCCAGTCCTTCCTTGCAGGAGGTGTCGACGGCCTTGCCTTCGATGGTGGAGCCTTCGGTGGTGGTGCGCTCCCAGCTGCAGAGCTGTAACCATCGCGTCCACCGGCGGTGGAACTGCTAGGCCCAGTCTGTTGTTGTTGCTGTTGTGCCCGCTGTGCATCGGCTTCCCTTTGTTGCTTGTCGTTCATCATTCTAATAGGTGAGGGATCCCAACCTGGATGATCCGGTTGGCTTGGAGGGTTTCTGCCGTCTTTCGGCATCAGCGGAATGTCCCAGCCATCGATGTGGGAGACTTCTGTGGCCCCTTGGCCCATCTGGGTGGTTGCAGTGGTCGTCACATAGTCGCGAATACAGGAAAATGTCCTGTTCCGTTTCTCCACCTCCTCGAACGTGCCCTGGTCGGCCCTCTCAATGTTGTAGCCCCCCAACTCCCATAGGTCGTCGCGGAGGTCAATGGCCTGCTTCATTCTGACCAGATCAGTCTTGATGATCCCGCTCAAGTGTGACATGGATTTGAAGTTCTCCAATCGCGTCATCCACTCATGTAGCATCTTGGAGACCATGAGGATGGTTTGTAGGTGGACAACAGCTGCTGTCCGCTCCAAGCTGAGATCATAATTCATCGACATCCAGTCTTCCAGGACATTCTGGACGATGATGGTCTTACCTTGGCTGCTGGTCGCTCTGGCGTTGTGACGTCGGAGTGCGTAGCCTAGGCTATAGCTCTCCTCGTACATGATGTTGACCAGAAACTTGATGCGGTCTTCAACTTCACCTGGATCAGGTGCCTCTCGCTGCATCGCTTCAAATGACCATCTTTCCCACTTCCGACGGGCAATCTCCTCGAAGTTCGTCCTCTTCCGGATTTGGTAGCATGAACTTCCATAAGGAGGGTATGTCTGATTCAAGGATCCAAGGTTTGTTGGGCTTGTATTTGCGATCTTGTCGCGCAATTCCTTAACCGTGATCTCCTTGTTGATCATACTGTTTTGCCCAGTGTAGTGGTCTTTGAGGGTATCCCATAGTTCATCTATTCTAATCGCACACTCGAAGGTGCACAAAAGCTGCATGATGCTTTTCTCATCTGGATTTCTAGCGGCCCCTTCCACCAACTTTGATAATCGGGCCCCTTTGTCGATGAAGCTGGTAGCAGACATCTTCAACTCATTCTCGTTGGTCACTTTTGACAACATTTTCATGAGCAACCTGATTGCATGAGTTACGAATGCTCTGCCACTTCTATCCATGACAAAGGCTAAGGCCACAACGACGGGAGGAGAAATCTTCACTCGATCCAACCATTCGTCAAGGTCTTTGTCCCTGTAACCCCTGAAGTTTGTCTCCTCATAGGTGGAGAATGGAGCAGGAAGGTTGTGCTCTTGGTTCTTCTCCTTGATGAGGGACAATGTTGATTTCAGTGAGCCAATGCCTTTGGCCGCTGAAGGGATCACAAGGTCAGTTCCAGCCATTGCGAAGACCGAGATGAGGCGTGTGGAATCCGGATCCGTCAAGGCGCACCAACGACGCAGGTAGCAGCCCGACTTCACCTTCAACCTACCTTGAACGGGATCCGGATCCGCCAATAGCGATCCACGACGTGGATACAGCCTCAGCTTCACCTTCACACCGCCTCGTTGGGTGATGAAGTTAATGAATAGTTGTTCATTGATGGTCTTCTCATTAACTTTGAATTCAGGGTCGCTCACAATGACACATGCGCATGACTTCGATTCATGGTGATCTATCTCATCTGATACCTTTGGTCGATATCTCCTTCCATAAGCGTTGTTGATCAACATCTGATTTGTGACACCACGAAGGATACATCTGACAATCTTCTCGGTATATAGTTGTGTTGCACGTGTTTCTCTACCCGCACATTGACCGTGGATGTGTGAGCCATCACATTTTGCATGCAAGTCAAAGAACTCAACCCCCCACGATACGATTCTCCATGGCTTTTTGATTGCGGTCCCAACATCTTTGAATTGTGATGTCAAACCATACATGCAACCATCAAAGTCATGCACAGTTGATTGGGTCCCATTAATCAGAAACTTCATTCTCTCGTCATTCCAATAGTCGCACCCCCGAGGCAGTTCCAACAATGCCATAGCATGCAAGACATGTACACGTTGCAGACACAATGTGAACTCTTCCCATAGCTCCCAATATAGAAATGCTTTCATTCTGATGTTGTGTGCTGTGACCTCACTCACATTTTTGTTTAACCGATTCCATGGTGAACCACCGGTGCAAGGTCCCGCAAAGAACACGCAGTCACTAGGACCCCTGATGCAACGTCTCCATTTCGCCCTTCCGTAGTTGGACATCAGGTTGTCATCTTCGGTAATCGTGACCACATGCATCATCTTGAACCGACTCTGTTTGTGAATCTTTGTGATGATACTTTGCGTTTCAGCACACATAAGGAGTAAACATGGGACATCATCTTTCATCTCATAGAGGTTGAGTGATATGGTAACGTCATCAATTATTCTTCCGAGAAAATCAGCATATGATTGCCTGAAATGATATGTCAGAGTCTTCCCATTCTTTCGGTGGAGTGTCATCTGAATATCCCAATCATTTTGTTTTCTGGTCTCATGCTTCAGCTTGTAATGATGGGCTATAAACATGTCATCCAACGGAATGATTTTCATGTTTCCATCAAGGATACAGGTGACCACGGTGTCCTGGCACGATGCCCTGTCCTCCACGTCAGACCCGCTGTCCATCACATCTTTGATGTCTGCATTGGATATGATCTTGAAGGTAGTGGTCCCTGTCCAAAATTCATTTCTTTTGTTGGTCTTCTCGATGTTATTCCCCGCCAATCTCCATGAGTCGTGGATCAATCTCCCACTTGACTGAAACACTTGGTTGGTTTCCCGTTCATCTCTAAACCGTCTCAGCTTGCAGGGTAGAAAGTTAGCCTCTTTGGGGGTAAACATCTTTCTTCTTGGTACTTTGTGCACTCTCGTCAATGTTGTTTCATCCTTCCATATCCATTCATCTTTATCGCATTCATTTTTGGATATCTTCTTTCCCTTTCTTGATGACATTGTGGGGTTATAGGCTTTGTCCTTTGATACCCTACCAGTAATCACGTCACCACCGGCAAAGATAATTCGTCGTCGATTGGGATCTTTGTTTTCTGTGGGATATGGATCATCATCGGGGTCCCCCGACGGAGGAAATCCCATTGGAAGACTACCCCATCCAGAACTCCCCCCATGAACAACTCGAAGAAGCGTGTTGATCACCCGAGCAGTACCACAAGGAGCTGCATGAATGGTTGTGGGTTCATTTCCAGGGGATTGATGACAAAATAGTTGACCCATCCCCACAGTTAACTGAGGATACTTCAGGACTGGAGTCTGACGAGTTGGCACCGCGGCAGCATGGAGCCCTTGTCGTGCTGTTGACGCCGGGTGTCCCGGTGAGACAACGCCAGCTGATTGCCTAGTAATCACCGACGGTGATATACTAAATTGACACGGATGGTATTGGAAACAAGCTCGTTCTACCCATTGATCAAAACGGTCTTGTTGTTGAACGGGTGGAACTCGATCCTCAACCTTGATCCATTTGCCATGAGAAAGTATCCAGGTACTTCTCAAACAATCATGGGGCAATGATACACCAGGTGGTCGCTTTCTAAAGAAAGTTGGCGTCTTAACAACCAATATGGGATCCATACCAGGTAGTTGTTGTACTTGTTCTTTACCAGAAAGACCCTTCTGATACACCTCAGGTGGTAGAATAGGTATTTCGGTATACGGAAAATTTGGAACATCTTGAGTTTTGGTTTGAAACACTTGTCGGACAGTGGTATCGACATCCGTGGTGGGTGAGACCATATCGAGCAGATCTTTCGTACCGATGTCACCAGGGTCCAACAGGTTGATGAGCATACATGCTCTTTTCCATGCCAACGGATTCTTGAAACCTTTGGTGTGAATGTCAGCGGCCATTTTCGAGGTCACCTCATACATGAGTACGTAGTTCTCCCGAGTAAAATGTTCATGGAGGGAAGTAATGGCTATGCCATGGGTCCTCTCAAGATGCCGCATAGTGGGGTTACGACCCGACCTGACTACACCGATCATGCCCTGATTGTCATCATGGAACAATAATTTGGGCGACTTTCCCGTCAGCGTTTCCCAGATGCTCATTGCGGGCAAACCCATAGTACGGAGGGTGACATCGGCTGCCACGATTTCGGCCTCAGGCGTCGAATGGCTTACGCATCCTTGCCGTTTGCTGCCCCCGGACAAAGGAAACCGTGTGTGGTTACCCTGGATATGCATATGAGACCCTGAAGTTGATCTCAAAGACTGGGCACACCCTGCAAAATCAGCATCAGCAAATAAAGACAATGTCAATTCATTGAAGTTGTCCCCAACCCATCCGGTCATTCTTTTAGATAGGCTGGAATTCACGTAGCACATTAAGTGATACAACTTTGCATCGTCATCAATGGTCCACTTTGTTACATTCCTGGCCAGAGAATTAATGGAACGAAGCAGATCAAAACGAGCAATCCTCGCCGCGTACAGCAGCTTCATCAACACGCTAGCAGCGTGTGGCGCTAATGCACCTCTCTCAGACTCCCCAGGCGAGACGTCTTCCCCTTGGGTTCCTTGTTCATAAAACAATGGAGCGTCCGGATCAAATTCATGAGTGCACCATGGACAAACTTTCTTGTTCTTGGGGTTCCCGGGACATGGTGCTCTAGACTTATGTTTCTTTGTTTCTTCAGGTAGACTTGGAGTGGATACGTGTTTCAGCTTCGTATCTTTTCCAACAATGTCTAAGTACTTCTCAACCGACATTTCAACAGACCTTCCATGTCATAGGTCATGGTTGACACCGGGGTTCCATCATGAAGTTTGGTAGATCCCTTTCTCAAAACACAACCAAGATAGAGTCCTAAGTCAGTCTCGGGCTCGATGTTGAGTTTTGATCTGAGCATCTCCCAACCCTTAGTCAGGTTCTCTTCCGGTCCTGCCAGCTTTAAGTCGTCTACATAGATGACAAGAAGTAACTTCAGTTTCTTGTGAAAATACATTGAAGGCCATTCTTCTCCAACAGGAACGAAGTCGAGTTCTCGAACTTTCTGATCACAATGTTGTTCCCACATTGTTCCCGAATCGGGGTGACCATACAAAGCTTTAACCAATCTTACAACTGGTCTACGGAATTTTCGAATATCGACATCGTCTGGCCAAGCATCTTCGGGTAGCTCAACCCAACATGGTGGTCCGGTTAGTTTTGCTTGAATGTATGCCTGAATGGCGTCGGCAAGTTTTACATTATGGCCTGGAAGACACCCATAGAAATCAGCCCATCTCGATGCCTCAAAAGTAGCTGGAGAATTGCCCAAGTCCTGGAAGAAAGCAGCCTCCCAGAATTGGTTCTTCACCTGATTACCAAGCAAGACACCTCGGCCTTTGAATTTTCTACTAGGGCTTCCTGCAGGCAACTGGTAATTTTTCTCAACACAGATACCATGTACTCTGGCCATGTGAACCTCTGTCTTGTTTGCCTTTGCTTCACGAACAACGTCATCATATTCTCTAATAACACTGAAATCATAGACTCCAGCAGCGTGTTGACCCAACCATTCCTTCCTCATAGCCTTACGTGCATCATCGTTTTCCATCATTTCCTTTCGACCAACAGGCCTTGCAACTGCAGTGTTGAACATCTTATTGATATTGATTCCATCACCGTTTGAAGCTATCTTTTCTCGATGATCATCACAATGATTAATGCACGGCATGCATGGAAATGGAAGGAAAACATCACTGAGGCCACGAGCGTCTTGGGGTACTTCGTTGGTGTTGTGCAAGGTCGCAGCAGCCACCACTTTTCCCTGGTTGAAGTCATACACATTGTCGTTGTTCCAAGTGGCTTTCGGTCCCCTGCCCTTCTCGATTTCAGACCATTCGTCCCACTCCATCAAGAAGTCATCATCATCAGGTACATCAGTGTCTGATAGATCTGAATAACATGGAGCAGAGGCAGAGACCCCTCTCCCGACGGGAGAAACGGACCCTTTTCCATATTGAAAAACTTTGCCTCTTCGGACGTAGTCTTGGGACTTGGCCACTCCAGAAACGTGATCGTCTTTGCCGTCTTTCTTGAAGGATTTGGCTTTCTTTGCTTCTTTCTCTTTCTTCTTTTCTTCTTTTCTCTTTGCTCGCTCTTCACTTTCCTTGATTTTCGCGTCACTTTTCTTCTTTTCCTTTTCAGCTTCAATCTTCTTCTCTTCGGCCTTAGCGATCCCCTTTCTGACAGTCGGTGACATTTTCCTCCACTCGTCAGGAGTATACTTTGAAGGCCTTGGAGTAGTTGATATTCTGCGAAAACCACGTTCATCAATACGATATGGATGACCGCGAGCATTGAGCTTCACCCATTCACCATCGTCATTCAGGTAAACGACCCCATCCCCAGCCTTACCAACGGAGTAATGTTCTGGTCCTCCTTCTGGAACATGAAGGTCTGGATGTGCAGGCTTATCAATACCTGGTGGTCCCATTCTTTCAGATATTGCATCAAGGTGTCTTTCAGCTTCCAACTCTCCCTCAGTTGGCTCTCGTGGGACCTTCGACGAAGGTACACCACCGCCATCATGACCATCGTCATCATCTCCACCTTCATCGTCATCATCACCATCCGGTGGAGGTGGCGGTAGGATTTCTGGGTTTCCTTCAAGACGATCTTTCACCTTTAATCCCTCAATGGAAACATTAATCCTTTCATACTCTAACTTACATGGGAATTCGAGGGGTTCTTTTAATTCGACCCTTTCGGTATAGTGTGGAGTCCTCAGCTTGGCGATGGGTTTCTCGGCATCATAGGCCAAGTTCTGCTTACTCCAATCACATAATGCCCATACCCTGTACTTTCTCGACCAATGGAGCCCGGGACCAATGGAGTATCCGGCGAACACTCCGGGAATTCCCATAGGGTCAAACTTGTGTTGTTGTTCTCGTTCACGTGAACCACTGGGCTTAAAGTACACGAGGGCACCAAAAGGTATCATCTTCCCTTTGAATTCTTCTCCATGAAGTTTGCACCAAGAACTCACCTCATCGTCGTTGGGCTCGATGTTGAGCAGGTGGTTCACGCATCTGATAGCGTACATCCAAAAGCATGGTGGAATTCCAGCTTCAAGTAGGCATGTTGTTGTCGCTACGAGCACAAACTGGTTAGTTCTTTCTGCAAGTGAGTTGTGCTTGGTCTTTCCGGCCAAGGAAGTGTCCATTGGGATCTTTAGGATCTTCATTGCCTTGTCAAACTGCGGGGCATCATCGGAGTATGCTTCTCTAATTTTACGACGGCCCATGAACTGTTTGACCGCCCGGATAACTGCGTCAGTGTCCTTTCTAGCAGAAGGGTAAGACTGAAGCATCCCCGTATATCTATCCCTGATGACAAAGATGGTTTTGTCGTCGCCATAGTCCTGTTCAGCAATACGACGATTGTCGACATAGTCGAATGTGATCAGGTCCTCAAACTTTGTGAGCTTACGCTGAAATGCTCCTCTGAACGTCTTCCTGTGCTTCATCTTGGCACGCACGCACGACTCACAGTATGGGTTCTTATAGCGATGAGTTAGAAGATGAACCTTTGATCTTGCTTCATTCTTCAAAGTTCCCCTCTTACTTAATCGAACTCCTCCATCTTCCTCATCAACATCAATGACATCATCATCATCTTCACCTCCTTCATCTTCAGGAATTTCTTCAACTTCAATTTGATGATCTTCGTGGATATCATCAGGTGCAATGCTGGGATCGTACCCATCGTCTTCAAACTCGGCATACTCATCGGCATAGCACGACATTTCCTCAGCATCACCTGCATCACTTCCAACAGCCACTTCATGTTGATCATCTCTCAATTTTGCTTTCTTACGTTTCTTCATTGATCTCTTGGGAGATTTAACATCGGATCGTTCAACGGAGTCGGAAAGATCCTCAAGCTCATCCCCACTTTCTCCATCAATGACCAAAAGACCTTCGCCTTCGGAAGTTGAGCATCCATCATCAAGAACTGCCATGATCTTTTCCATACAGGATGATTTTAACTTTCTCTTCTCTTGATCGACACTCACATAGGGAATGTAGTCTTTGACAGTCATTTCGATGATGTTGCCATTGGGATCTAACATGAAAGGAGTTCTTCCAGTCGGCCATACGAATGAGTATCCAAGGTCAACGCACCGCTTGCCCATGGAGATCACAGAAGGCGTGTCTTCCAGAATGTGAGCTTCTGCTGGTTCGTTGAACGCCTCAAACTTGATACTTGAACGTTTGGTCGAACATGTTACCCCATTTGCTGTATGGAAGTTGACGACTTTGTCATCGTATGTTGGGAGATCCATTCTACTTATTCGTGTAGATGAGATGAGATCATGACCACTTCCAGAATCCAATATGAATCTCTTATCTCTTTCCTCAACAGGAACAGTGATACACATTGTGTTGCCCCTTTTACCATATCGACCCTCAACGTGCTGAACATAGTTCTCCACAAAGACTTCCCTAGACACCTCACCGTCCTCGATGTCGAGTCTGATCAGAATGTCCAGGCTGGGGCCGACGATGACCAGGACTTCATCAATGTCACTGTACTCACCCTTCTCATCGATCAGAATAGCCATTGCTTTCCCTCGGCTCGATGCTAATCTGCATGAATAAGACCATTGCTCATCTTGCCTTATCTGATCGGTGGTCTTACCAACCTTACCATGACCTTTGGAGATGGTTTGGGACTTCCGGCTGCACTTCACGAAGTCTTTCTTCACGTACGTTTGGACGTAAGTCTTAGACTCATCGAATCTGACCTTCTTCTTGATGACGTTCGATGCAACCTTGTGGAATGTCCCCTCGTCATCACTCCATTCATGGACAAGTGCAGGAGTAGCCTTTGAGCCTGATGCTTCGGTGTTTGGAGCGGTGTTGAATAGATGAGGATCATGGCGTTTGTTGCATTTGTCTCCATATCGGCACTTGCCCTTAGCCCAGTGCCAGCATGGTTCATCAACCTTCTTGGTCTTGTTCGCTGGAGATTGACTTCTTGGAGTTCCTGGCTTTCGACCATTACCTTTTGCGTTCTTATTCGCATCAAACACCTTTTGATCGTGACTGTATTCACAATCTTTGCCTTTTCTGCATGCTTTCTTGATGAAGTGGAAGTGGCATGGGATCTTCTTCTTGGACCTAGGACTAGCACTTCGGCTGTTTGGTCGATCCTTTCCTTTCCCTTGACCTTTCCCTTTTCCTTTTGCATGCTGTTTCGGTTGAGGTGATGGTAGAACTGGAGCTGCATCGGCCTTGGCCTTCGCCTTAGGTGCTGCCTTCTCCTTGGGAGTGGCTTTAGGCTTCGCTTTCGGATTGGCGTCTGGTGCAGCAGCAGTTGGATTCGGGGCAGGAGCAGTAGGCTTGCCGCCGCCGCCTGCAAAGTCTCTTGCGTACTTCTCCCTAGCGGCCACATGCTTGTCTTCTCTAATTCTGGAGATGTGCCTTTCGATGACGTCCAACAGGTAGCGATAGCTTCGTCTTTGGTCTCCTTCAATCCATGACTCGTACTGCTTGATGTCAAACATCATAAGACTCGAGTTTCGAATCTTCTTGTAGAGAGCGTCACGAAGCCAATCATCAGGAGGTACATCATCCGGCATCATGTTTGACACCATCTCCATCCATTTCTCGTAGAACACTTCCAGGTTCGAGTCACCGAGATATTTCATTGATACGATGTGCTCCATGGTGAATGCTGTCTCTCGTTGACCTGGGGTTCTGAAGTGTTCCAAGATCATAGCCAAGATTTCTCGTCCCATCACGTAGGTTCCTCTTCGGCTATGACTCTGTGTTCTCAATCTCAGTTTGATTGCTACATGACGAGCAACATCACCGGCTTGGGCTATCACGTTTGACAATGCAATTGACAACTTGGCGTCAATTGACTGATATCGTTGCCCTCCACTGTCATTCAATAGCTCGATGTCAGGATTTGGTCGAATAGCCGGCTGTAGCCATGCTTCCCATGCAGCTTTGTCCCCATCATTTGCGGCAAGAACAACACTCTTGATGAGATCTGATTGCCAAACCCCAAGATTCTGTTGCTTCGGCCATGGGCTAACGTAGACTTTGTCAGCCTCACGTCTTGACATTCTCGGTACTTCTTCTGCCGTGTACGCCGCTGTGGAGATGTCATCCGCTGAATCACGTTGTGATCCTCGAACTGAAGGCAAACCAGGAGGTTCTGGAGGTGGTCCTGGACCGTTGGGCCCGAAAGGGTCAGGAGGTCCATCAGGGTCAGGCGGACCGCCCCATCCGCTCGGAGGCTTGTAGTAGTCCTTTTCAGTTCCATCGGCGATCTTGTTGTCAACTTCTTTCAGCAGATCGGTGATTCTTTTGTTCGATAGAGAGGATTGCTGTTGAGAAGGTCCAGCATGTCCGCGATAGGAATGAGCCATATTTGTCTCATAGGTCAACTCCTTGTCGATCTGCGAAACCCAAGATTTTAGGATAGCGTTCTCAGAGTTAGCCTCACTCACGTCATTCTCCAGTTTGTCAATGACCAGTCTTGATGCGAGATCATAGTTGGGGATGCCTGCCGAATAGGGAAGTGTATCAGGGCTGACCCTAGACATAGATGTTTCAGAATCTTTGAGACTCTTTCTTAGTTCATCTAGGTGACGTTTCATGTCAACAATCTCAGAATTCTTGATACCAATCTTTTCATCCCTATCCTGAATTTCCCCCATGAACATGCATGATCTCTCATATTGTTGAACACCACTAGCCAATTTCATTTTGCGCTCACTTTCTAGTTCAGATCTTAAAGTTCGGACTTCAGCATTGGAGAAGGACGACGCCCCTACATCCGCAACTTCAGCCAATCTCTCTTTTAACAACATGTTCTCTTGTAAACATTCATGAACTTCATGATCTAGATCCTGAACCCTGATTTGAGCGATTTTGGCTTGATTACGTAGATCTTCAACAAGCATTTCATCGGGGCCACGACCGTCGGTCGTAGTGCCCTGAGTCAACGATCTTCGCAACTTCATGTTCTGCAACTTGATCTCATCCTTTAATTCGCAGTTCATCTCCTGCTCGTTGGTGTAGAGCTCTTCATAGTGCTCTGCCCTTGCGATCGAATTTGCACTAGCCTGCGATTCAAGCCTCAGGTGTGATATCGCTTCGGCCTCGTGGTTCCTGTATGATGCAATTCTTCTGACAGTATCATGTTCAGTATTTCGATGCTTCAGATCACTTTCCAACTTGGCCTGATTTGCCTCGAAAACTTTCTTTCTAGATTCTCTAGTGATCTCTTCGATACTGCTTTCATACAACTCGGCCTGTTTACGAGACTGAACCAGAGCTTCACTCAATAGCTGATTCCGTTCAGACAATTCATGAACTGTAATTGATTGTTGTTGGCTAATCACTTCAAGTTGATTGCTAGAGAAGGATGCCATTTCGGATCGATTACGATATTCCATGATTGAGTTCTGGAAATCTGTCTGCATTTCTTGACCTTCATTGTATAGTCGATTGGCAATATCGGTGGTTAAGACATTGGTTTGATGAAGTTGTTGCAGTCTTGCCTCCGTATTACCCAATAGTCCTTGAAGGTGGTGTACTTCATCCTTGTACTCTTCCTGGATCTCCATACCACGTTGATGGATCCGTCTTGCACCATGTTCCATTAGGGCACCTCGGCGTTCAAGGTCTTGGATGCGTATTGTTGCACCTTCGTCTTCCTGAGATGCTACCATTAGTTCTGCTTGATATTCTGCAACCTCATTTGCGGAACATGACAATCTATGATTGAGTGCATTGACCTCATCAATTACATTCTGGTTGTGTTCCTGAAGATACTCAGTGAATCTGATCTCGATGTCATGAATCAGTTGATCTCTAGATGCAGCGTATGCTTCCATGTGGTTCAACTGATTACGTAGGGATTGACATTGTGCCCGTAGTTCTTCTATCATGGCAATAGGTTCACTAGCCACAGAAGTATCCGTTGATCTCCTCTTAACACGACTATCCCCGGTCCTCTCACCAATTCGGTCGGTTACGGCCCTGGTGGATCTGTCCCTTGGGGTAGTTCGTCCTCGAGATGGTCGATGCCCTTGGCGGACAACATCACTTCGAGCACTGTTTCGAGAAGATCTTGGTGTACTTTGGGTGGATATCCTTCGTCTGTTTGATGTTACTTGCCATCCGGACTGTGTAGTTCGGGTTGAGCGTATCCCACCACTGTCTGCCGTATCACCAGGGGAAGATTGATTGACCTCCTCGACCGGCATAGCAGTGTTCTCATTGAAGGTAAACTGCGTGGTGCGCGAATCTCCGCTGCCGCCTTGCATCTTTGCAATGATGAGCTGATTGGTCCTTTGCGTCCACAATCAATTGCTCAGAAGGCCCGGCTACCAGCACGCAGGTATCACTCTCCCGGCGGGAGAAGTGAGCCCTATTGCTGATAACCTGTGAACAATTTTATCCTTGTTCTGGATGTGGTTATTGAATCGTAATACCTGTTATGCTGGTAGTTCCGGACAGTGACACAGCATGGCAAGCAAAGGTCGGACTTTTTCCTCGCGCAGGGACTTGAGCCAGTACGGCGTTTCGATGTGCAGTTGTGCATGCACATGATACATACCCTAGCGTTCAGTTCCCTTTGACATATACATATATATATATCGCGAAGAAATAAAACCATGAAAACTACGCAACTGAGGTCTACTAAGATGAAGTCCCTGATTTCTGTAGCCATCCTAAATTACTGAAGAAACTCTCCACACTCATATCGCTTTGTAGCAAATTCCATGCAGATTCAGACACTGCGTGCGTCGCGTCGCGTCATTCTTCGATCACTGAGTTGAGCATCCCGGTGTCAAAATGTGGAGGGTCAACGTCTGCTGGAGAGGTCACGTGACTTCCCCAAAATGCATCCAGCCACATTGCCGGTTGGTGGTTTCAACCCTGCCCCTCTGAAAAATATGACAGTCACATGGGAAGGATGGCATCCCATATATTATGGAAAAATAACAAATGTGCCAAACCACCAACCAGATTGCCTTGACAAAAAGAGCATGGAACTATGAGTGTGTCTCTCCCAAATAGCTGGAACGCTGGATATCGCAAAACCTGATTTTCCAATCTGTTTTCAGCTTGACTAACAGGGATTCCCATAATCAATGGATTTTGATCATCCCCAATATACAAATGTTAGTATAATCCCGTATAATCTATCATCAACCAACCATCATTTATAAGTTATATCCACTTATATACATCCTCATGTTTGGTTTGGATTCTGATAATTTGGGATTCTCTTCTTACTTGTGCTTAGTAGGGAATGAGGGAATGATCCAACCCCCATTCCCATCCATTCCCTACGTTTAGCACCAGCAAGTCATTTTTGGGCTTGGCTCACTGCGTGATTCCCACAATGCTTCCCCGTCCGCAAGTGGTATGTCATTGGACTGCTTTGAACATCACTGGAAACCCATAGGGTTTTTTTCCATTGGTTTTTCCCATGAAAAAAAAGGGGCTAAACCTGGTTAAGCATTGTCCCGTAAAGACAAAATCCATTGGTATAATTTAACCAAAAATTGCTATAATTTATAAAAAAAATGTAAAATGTTCCGAAAAAAATTGGTACCCTCTGGTAAACTAACGTAGCTATAGAAAATCACCATTATTAATGGGTAAATCCACTATAAATGGCCATTTTCAATAGCTACGTTAAATTACCAGAGGGTATAATCCTCGAAAAATCGTCCAACCGTCGGAGCCGCCTATCCATCTCTTGGATCGCCAGTTCCGCCGCCTTCTCGCTGTCGAAACCGATGAAGCAGAAGCTCTCGGTTTCCTCCCGGACCGGTCTCGCCCGGGTGATCTGAAGCAGCCAACGAGTTTTGAAAATTCCCCATTTACAACTGTTGATTTACTGGTGGTTTACTGGTGGTTTAATGGTGCTTTAATGGGATTTAGTGAGATTTACTGGTAATTTCATGGCATTTACTGGTAATTTAATGGGATTTACCCTCTGGTAAACCAAAATAACTATGGGAAGTCACCATGTATAGTGAATTTTCCCATGAAAAATTGTGAGTTTCCATAGTTTTATGTAAACGTTTACCAGAGGGTAACATGATATATCCCCACTTTGATATACTGGGATATATCACCAATGTTTAATACTGGGATATAAAATCAGCTAAGATGATAAATAGCCATGGTTTTTTGAAAATTGCTGAGATCCAAATATCAAACATTTAAAAAATATGTTCAAATGGAGATGTTCTAGGTGACGGCGTCCCTCGAAGGGCGGGACTGTTGTCACTTTTGTACATTGTCTTTTTTTGTGGGGGTTTTGGGGGGGTGTAATAGTGTCCTGCGGTCTGCGTTGTCAAAAACGATTCCCTGATACGTTGTAACATCTTCGTCCAGTAACTTGCAAGACGTTCCTGATACGTTGTAACAACATGTAACAACAGCTGCCTTGATGAGACATTGCCTAATATGGCAATGGTTGCATACTTCGTGTTGGCTCCTGGCTACTCCCTATGGGACCAGTTAGGTGAAACGCTGAAAGCGCCGCACTTCGACAGGCGCCGTAACTAATCTTTCTACCTTTGAAAATAGCAAAAATTGATCATTGGAAATGGGGATTCAACCAAAACCCGGGACTGGAGAATTAAGGAATTCAACCAACATGGGACTGTTTCATGTTTTAAGCACCAGTTGACTTAGCTGTTTTGCCGCAAGTGGTATGGTGAACTATAGAAGCCTGGATAGACAGACACCAGAAAGTGGGCAAAGATGTGGGATATCAACGGAAAAAAACATCATAAAATGCTTTGACTCTGCAAGATACCCTCTGGTAACATTACAAAAAACTATGGAAAATTACCTTTTTTTATGGGTAAATCCACTATAAATGGGCCATTTTCAATAGCTAACTGGTGATCTTTATCCATCCACATTGGGTGGTCAAGTTATTATTGGCTACCCCAATGGATGGTGAAAATACTAAACATATCCTAAAATTCAATAGACATACCCTCTGGTAAACTAACAGTTTGCTATTGAAAATGCCCCTTTTTTTCGTTGATTTACCCATTAATAGCAGGGTGGTTTTCCATAGTTATGTAAACGTTTACCAGAGGGTAGTTGAAGTACTACCTGGAGCAATTGTGTGTTTTCTTCTGGCATCAGAATCCATCTAAAATATTATATAAGATATATATATATATATATATACATGTTGCAAAAATAAAACACATTCCAATCTCTGGTCCCATTTTTCGACCACATTTTTGACCTCCAAAAATTTGTTGGACCGTCCTTGTGCTTGAGGGAGATGAACTGGATGTTCCCAAAGTCCTGAAAATGCTGTTCCACCTCGCTCCGTCTCACCTGGCAGGTTTTTTTTAAGGCAGCAATTTTTTAAGGCTGTGATCAAGAAAATTATAGATATTTCACATGATATTTCACAACGTATTAATTAGTATACATATATTAAATTTATTGCTATATATATATAGATAATTATATATTTAACCATATATATATATATGGTCCCGTCCTCCGTCTCTCCACCCCCCCCCCCCATGGGTTGGGTCCCCAGGTAGTAGCCCCAATTCCCTTCTATTTGCAAGCTATTGGCAGCATTTCTGAGGTCCAGCGTCGTATTTGCTAGGTCTTTGCAGCATTTCTGACTACCAGCCTCGCATTTACTAGGTACATGCTACCTTTTAGGCGACCTACGTAGCACACATACTCCTTCAAAGTACCTACGTGCTACCTATAGTCATACATACATGTGCTATGTATCTACTGTATCTACTTCCTGTTTACTACCTGTGTACTCTGACAACACTACCTCTGTTGAACATATACCGTACCTACCATACATGTCAATGATGCCATGCATACCATACCTATCATATCTATCATACATACCATACATACCATACATATGAAATGTAATTACCACACCTACCATACATACAATAGCATACATACAATAGCAAGCATACATGCCATACATACCATACCTACCTTAGATAGGACATATTCCATACCCATCATAGTAACCATACATACCATACAGACCATACATACTGTCATATCAAACATACCATATCCAACAGACTTACATACCATACCTACCATCCATACAATACCAACCACTCATGCCATACATACCATACCTACCATACATACCAAACATACCATACTTTCCAAACATGCCATACC
Organism: Cladocopium goreaui; assembly: GCA_947184155.2. Taxonomy (NCBI): domain Eukaryota; class Dinophyceae; order Suessiales; family Symbiodiniaceae; genus Cladocopium; species Cladocopium goreaui. Next base: position 268,284 of record CAMXCT020005868.1, read on the forward strand.
AGACCGACCATACACACCATACATACCCACCATACCATACCACACCCCCACCACACCACAGGGGGGGGAGGGGGACAGTGCCACACCCCCACCACACCACAGGGGGGGGAGGGGGAAGATCTCATATGGGACCAGTATATGGGACCCATCCACCACACCACAGGGGGGGGAGGGGGACAGTGCCACACCCCCACCACACCACAGGGGGGGGAGGGGGAAGATCTCATATGGGACCAGTATATGGGACCCATCCACCACACCACAGGGGGGGGAGGGGGACAGTGCCACACCCCCACCACACCACAGGGGGGGAGGGGGAAGATCTCATATGGGACCAGTATATGGGACCCATCCCATATGGGGGGGGGGAGGGGGGGGGGTGGCAGGGCCTGGTGCATATATACGTAACAATAACAATATGTGTAGACATTTGCAAATGACAAATAACATGATACCCTCTGGTAATGACTAACAGTTTGCGAACTTGAAGCCATGGCCCAGTCGAAATAGTTTGCAATTTACTTTAAGAGAAATGGTGGATCTTTCCAGTTCGTTTTTTGTATGTTACCAGAGGGTAAATCCCCATTATATCCCAATACACCATTATAAATCCCTAGAAATCTTCATGGTATCCCTATATATCCCCTATAAATCCCATTAAATAACACAGTTTTCTCCTGGCAAAATCACCATTTGATCAAAAGTTAAGAAGTGCTCACGGCGCCTTCTCAGGCAGATTGCCCACATGGATGCGACGATTCTCATGGCCTGCCTGAGATGCGATGGGTTGAAATTCAATGGATTGGTTTAATGAGGATTATATGGAGATAATTACTGGGGATTATATGGTTATGTACATACTGTAGAAAACATATGTGTATGATTATATTATATATAATGGTGTTATATAATCATATTATCTTAAGTTATGATATGTTATATTATGTTATACTATATTTTATGATATTATATTATATCATGTTATACTTTGCTATATTATATTATAACTAAATTAAATTATATCAAAATATGTTATAGTATTGTAGCGTATATTGTATTGTATTGTATTGAATTCATTATATATCATATCATTTCATATTATATTGTATCAAATATATTATGTGATATTGGATGATATCGTATTATGTCATATTAAGAAATTGCTCTGTAGGTTATTCCATTATGTGTATATATATATTATGTTTTACTATACTATATATTATTGTATTTAATTGTATTTTAATATGTTATTATAAGTTATTACACTTTATTTTATGATTATACTATATTACTATGGTACACTACTATATTATAGTATTATATTGCTATATTATATTATATTATACTAAATTATATTCTATTCTATTATATTATATTACATTATGTTATATTGTATGTAATATATTGTATTATATTATAGTAGATTATATTACATTATATTACATTATATTATATTACATTTTATCATATCATGTTATATCATACATTTTATCATATCATGTTATATCATATTATACTATATTATACTATATTATACTATATTATACTATATTATACTATACTATACTATATTACAATATATGATAGTATAGTATAGTATAGTATAGTATAGTATAGTCGAGTCTAGTCTATTGTATTGTATTGTATTGCATTCTATTATTTATCATACCATATCAAAAAATATCATATGATATCGTTCAATATATATATATACATTATCTTAGTATATTGTATTATATATAATATTCTATATTCTATTTGTTTTTTATCATATCATACTATTATATTATATCATATTATATTTTATTATATTATAATATATGATAATATATCACACTATATTATGTTTTATTATGTTTCGTTAATATATTTTGGATTATACTATATCATACTATATTATACTATATTCATTATACTATATTGTATAACATACTATATCATATTATATCATCTTAAACTATGATTCTATTGCATTACTATAATATATTATATCATATCATATCGTATTATACTATATTATATTGTACTATATTATATTATATGGTATTTTATTTTATATTATATATTATTATATTATATTATATTATATTATATCATTTCATATCATATTGTATTATATTATAATTTATCATATTGTATGATATCATATCATATCATATCATATTATATCATATCAGATATTACTATTGTACATATCTATATATATATGTTATATATATATGTGTCATATATATTATAACTGTTATTATGTATGTATATCAATATATATACATGAAAAGGTTGGATTTTGATGGGAATTCTGAATGAAATTTGTCCTCCAATGGGAATTATGTCGAATTGTATTAATACAGCAATGTCATAAACCCACTTGGGGATGGTAGATCCTATTGCTAACTTTATATGGGATTCTATGGGAAAACCAACATACATCACGGTTTTTTCCGGGAAAATCTTCACTGGACACCTGGACGCTTTGCCATGAACCGATTCTTGGGAAATCGATGGACTTTCTCCAAAAATCGAAATGCCGAAATGTCTCTTTTTGTCCAAACGCCGAGTCTTTTTGCCCAAAAATCAAAAAAAACGGAAGGCTTCCGGGTTTTAATGTCAGACAAAGCTTTTCTGAATTCTGGAATTCGGTGATGACATTCAGTGGAATTCGGTGCAACCGGCCTTAACTTGATCTTTCATTGGGATGTCTTCACCACCTGTCACAGGGAAGATGGGAAACTGGGGTCTGAAAAACAAAAACATATCTTCACTAGGACACTAGGATATATCTAGAAGTATCTGGGCAAATTACATAATTTCACTAATTTGATTAAGGCCATTTGGGGATGATTCCCCTTATTCACCATGATTCCAGGGGTCGTTCGCAGTGAGGTCGTTATAATTTACCCAGAAGTATCCTTGGAAATCAATTATAAGCACAATTGAATATCGACCGATCAGTTTCCTGCTGAAATACTCAAGACAAAGTGCCAAATGGTCTGTATTCATTGCAACATTTCTTAGGTGCTACCCTCTGGTAATTTAACATAACTATGGAAAATCACCATTTTTCATGGGAAAATCCACTATAAATGGCCATGTTCAATAGCTATGTTAGTTTACCAGAGGGTAACGGGAAACCAACGGTTTCACCCATCAGTTCTACCACTCACCGCAAGGTGAAAATTGGCTGTTGCTCTGCTGAATCTCCATTCCTCCTTCCAATGTAGGTGTTCTGTTCACCCGTGGGGATTAAGCCATCGGAAAAAACAATCACCAGATGATTCAAGGCTACATCCCCCATTTACCAAACCAACAATTATTTTGCAATATATCTACAAGTAGCTGACACATCCAACAGAATTCAATGATGACCTGCATCACGCCAGTACCGCGAAGGGCGTCGATCGTCCTGCCAAATTGGCCAAGGATCTAAACAGCAAGAATGTCGAGTTGCACCGGCATAAAACATATCTGGTTGGTGGTTTCAACCCCTCTGAAAAATATTAGTCAATTGGGATCATGATTCGAAAAATAAAAAATGATCCAAACTACCGACCAGTGATGACTAAAAACCTGGATTTTTTCTGGGCAAATCCAAAAAAAATGTTCCTTCAACGATTTTTTTAACAAACACACCCTACAGGATGGGACCCTGTTATAAGTTGGTTTTTGGGGCCCCATCGAAATATATATAAATATATATACTTATTTGCGTATCATACACCAACTTGTTATTATAGTCTGGTTGGTGGTATACCTACCCCTCTGAAAAATATGAAAGTCAGCTGGGATGATTATTCCTAATATATGGGAAAATTAAAAATGTTCCAAACCACCAACCGGTAGTTACAAACCAACTTAGCTAACGAACTGGGGCCCCATCCTGTAGAGATAGGGATAGCTGGCTTGCAAGCGTGGTCGTAAGCTAATGATACTTAGAGCAACCTCGCCTTGTAAGCCTTGGTCTACCATGAGCCACAGAAACGGCTCAGCTGCTTGAAAGGATGGTGATCTCATGGGGATTAAATGGTGATTTTCCATGGGATTTCATGGTGATAGAATGGGGATATCATGATAATTCATGGTGGTTTTGGTGATATCATGGAGACCAACAAACACCAAGGGAACACCAAGGGAACCACAAGGGAACCACAATGGAACCACCAGGTAGCCGGTAGCCACAACCAGCAACAACAACAACAACTACTACTACTACTGCTTCTACTTCTACTTCTACTTCTACTTCTACTACAACTACAACTACAACAACAACAGGTTAAGTCTTCACTGTGGTAACATTATGCAATGTGGGTGATGATACGACCAACAATCACGAAAAAGCTCATCAATAATGTACTTTGTTCATCCTGGCTAGACATTAGCGTCACTCAATCGATGATGGGCACCCCTATGTATGGTACTTTTTATTGGGGAAAATGATGACACCGTTTTGTGGCCATCAAATTAACATAATCTAATTCATATGTCTGATTCTATTGCCATAATTCGCCCTATCTACATATCCAATCTATTTGGCACACGCAGCTAGCCATAGTCTGGAAATAATGTTCTTTCATCTTCTTCCCAAGCTTTGTCCCTGGCCGGCCTTTCGCCAGTAGTTGTTGTCCCAGTGTTGATGACCTGGTTGGCCGACTATCCCGTAAAAAGATGTAAAAAGTTCGATAGTTCACCTGAAAATGTGGTGATGTTCCAGTTCGTAAACTGTAACAATTACCCGAGGGTCAATAGGGGATAATCGTAGTTAAACCAATGCATCATTGGAATTCTAAGCGGAAAATCATCTCTATTCCCTATTCATAGTGGTCATCCATAAGGAAATAAAGGATATGATCAACTTAATATGATTCTTGCCTTTGACCAAACATGGTGAATATATGTGAATGTTCTATCTAACACATGGCCGTTTATCATGGGAGCAACAATGATAAAACCTGAGAAAATTGCAGGTACCCCATGTTCAGAGAAGCCCATATGTGGATTTATACGGGTCTTCTGTTGGATCAATATTCTCAGAATCATTTTCGGATTAACGTCTATCTTGGATTAATGATAAATGTTCAAAGCTGCAAATGAGGAATATCACATACACATGTATGTATGTCTACATAGTACCCTACCAAAAAGCTGTACATTCGAAAAGGGGGGGAAAAAATCCTGACCGACCATTCACTAGTCCTTCTCGTGGCATCGATTCCTGCAATGGCTCCTGAGACCATTCCTAAAGAAGATATTTCCAATTTGGTACAAGATGGTACCCCCCCCAGTTATAAATTGGTTGTGATACATTATAAGCCCATGAAAACTATAGATATATCATGATATATCACCAACAAAACCCATAGTTATTAGATTTATAAACCATAGATATATCACCTATAAACCATAGTGGAATTGGAAAACTAGTTCGAGATATCACCAACAAAAACCATGTTGTGAGTTATTGAAGTTATTTGCACGCACGCACCAACTGAACGCTATCGCTCGCTCAAACGGGGGCACCATCCTGTACTGGTGACCCTGGTAGCCACTGGTGATCCAAAATCATCCCCGGGATGTGGGTCTGTTTGAGGTGATGGATCACCGAAAGTTACATCCCCTGACACCAACGATGTGAAAAAAAAAGGGCCCGGCCCGTGTGCCCTATTTTTTCTGGCACAAACTTTTGGACCCTCGTTGGATGTTTTCCTAGCGACTCTTGTCACGACAAGACTGTCCATGTCTACAGGGTGGGCCTCACCGTGATTTTTTAGGTTTATAACTCCACTAAACCTACAAGTAGTTGTTTTAGTCGGTCAGGAAATTATAATGCCAATTTTGCAGGTCATGATAATTACCCTCTGGTTATTTAACATAGCCATGGGAAATGGCCCATAGAAATAGATGGTTTACCGAACTTAAAAATGGTGGATTTTTCCATGGCTATGTTAGTCATAACCAGATGGTAAATCCCATTAAACCACCATTAAACCACCATTAAACCACCATTAAATCACCATTTTCCTATGGTTTTCCTATGGTTTTCCTATGGTTTTCCTATGGTTTTCCTATGGTTTTAAGTTTTCCTATGGTTTTCCTATGGTAGTCGCCATGTTTAGCCAGTTGGCCGGAGCTTCGTTCACATCCACATCCGGCTAGCCCAGAAGGCTAGAAAAAACAGACGCCATCCCCAATGGTTCTTTGAAAAATTGGGGATAGATGGACCATGTATAGATGATTTACCTATTGATTTCTATGAATTACCTAGGATAGATGGATTATGATGGGCCACTACCTATGTATTTCCGATGTATTTCCATACATGGACCATTTCCCCACATGGTACATCCCTAGAATTAGGAGCATTAAAACGCCAGTCATGATTGGTTAATGAGATGCTTTACTATTTCGGAAATACCACATTGTCGAGAATGTAGATTTACCCTTCAGTAAACCACGGAAAGTGGATGAAATTGGACCATGTATAGATGATTTACCTATTGATTTCTATGAATTACCTATTGATTTAACTATTAAATTTACTATATAAATTGATCATGGTGAAAAAATCACCTGTTGATTTCTCCAGCAACGGCTTCCCACACCTCGGTTATGTCGTTCCCAACGATCTTTCTTGTCTCGCCAGTCATCCCTCAGCGAGACAGATGCCAGGATTACCTATCAGGATTCCATTATCTTGCAACTGGTTGGTGGTTTTAACCATCTTGAAAAATATGAAAGTCAATGGGAAGGATTATCCCATATATTATGGAAAATAAAAATGTTCCAAACCACCAACCAGACAAGGTTGTGCCCCCCAGTTACAAAGTTGTTATAATCCCATGAAAACTATAGATATATCGACCATAAACCCATAGTGAAATTGGAGTTATTTGCACGCACCAACTTAGCTAACTATGGGGCACCACCTTGTAGAAATGGTGGTTTGGTCTATGGTGATACCTATGAATGATGTGTCTATCATTCGTGATGATGTACCTATGATATGTCTATGATTCGTCCAATGATGGTGATACCTATGTGATACCTATGTGATACCTATGATTCGTCTAATGGTGTTTGGGGATTACCTATATGAGGATAGTTGCTTTTTCATGTATTGGTATATCAAGATAGTTGCTTTTTATGTATGAGGATAGTTGCTTTTTAGGTTACTGTTGGGGATGGGGATGAGATATACAAGATATTCCCAGGTTTGATGTCTATGAAGGGGGGCAGAGGATCACCCCCATTTTTCGTTTGCATCCAAAAATTGGACCTATAAAAACCCAATCATAGAATGTGAGGCCCCCGTTCGATAGCGTTCAGTTGGTGCGTTTATAACTCCAATTTCACTATGGTTTATGGTATTTACAACGAACTATATAGTTACTGGGGCGAATCTAAACCAACATTCACATCACGTTTAGGGGCCCCACATCATAGAATACAACTCTTCAGAGTTTTAGGAGAATCGATCAATGGTCATTTCAGGAACCTAAAATGGAGGTACTGTACCATATAAGGCCATATGTTGTGGGTATATTCCCTTATATAGGTCTTACATAGACCTTATATAAGGTAGGTACCTGCAATCAATCGGATCCTGAAATTCCCATAGAATCGAGAACCTGTAATTTTGGTGATGGATATTTTTGTCGTTTCAAACCGTCCGCTTCAACGGATTCAGCAAGCAAAATCTCTCACAAAATAGACATTTCTGGTTGGTGGTTTGAACCTACCCCTCTGAAAAATATGACGAATCGTCAGTTGGGATGATGACATTCCCAACTGAATGGAAAAATAAAAAAATCTTCCAAACCACCAACCAGATTTCTGGTAGGTCGATGAATCAAGAAATCTGGTGTCCTGCCACGTCAAAAAATTCTTTGTAAAGCTGGTCGTCTCAAGTTGGGACATTCTTTTGGTCCAACTCTTGGCCCATGACCGCAAGGTTCTGACACGCGGTGAAATATTGCTGGTTGGTCCAACCCAATACGATATGTTTAAAAAAGAAAGTCAAAAACATAAGCCTATCATATAGCCTATCTATGCCTATTTTATGTGTTGGGAACCCAATACTAGTGTTTTAATATATATATATATATCTGGTTGGTGGTATACCTGCCCCTCTGAAAAATTATTATTTGTCAGTTGGGATTAGAACTTCCCAGTATATGCAAAAATATTTTAAAAATATTCCAAACCACCAACCAGTTAAAGATGTTTTATGTTTCCATATATTAGGAATGTCATAATCCAAACTGACTAATAGTTATTGTTCATATATTTTAAATATAGTTTCCATTTGTAGATGGTTTTACCTATCAAAAATGGTGATTTTCCATAGCTATGTTAAATTACCAGGGGTAAATGGCAAATTAGTGGGATATATAGATATAGTTGGGATTTCTTTGTTGGATGTTGCATATCATGGATTAATTATTAATATTGGGTAAATTAAAATATTTCACTAACCTGAATTAAGGCCATTTGGGGATGATTTCCAATACTAACCATTATTCCAGTGAGGGAGAACAGTGAGGTCGTTATAACTTACCCAGATATATGTATATACATGTATATATCTACGAGATACAACGAGATACTTGGTTACTATTATTCTTACACTTGTATTCCCAGTATATATCCCAGATATCTTGGGTTATATGGGTATGGGTCAAAATTAGGTACCCCAAAATTATGGATGGTTAATACTAAACTAGACATTCACATCTGTGGTCCCACATCGGTCTTCCATTTTGACCCACATCCATATGGTCTTCAAAACCTCTGACCCCAAAAAACCCCGGGCCGGCGAATAAGGATAAAAGCCGTGGCGCCATCCACCATAGCCTCGTTGCGAGGCCTCGGAACGGCCGAACGGTAAACGTTTACAGTTTGCGAACTGGAAAGATCCACCATGCTATTTTCATGGGAAAAGTCACTATGGAATATTGATCATGGAATATTAATGGAAATGGAATATTAATGGAAATGGAATATACTGGTTGGTGGTGCAATAACCATCTTGAAAAATATGAAAGTCAATGGGCAGGATGACATCCCGTATATTAAATATTATGGAAAATAAAACTCATGTTTGAAACCACCAACCAGTTATGATTTAGAATTGTTACAGATGGATCATTTTCGAGATGGTGATATTGCAGCACTTAAGGATATCTGGTTGGCGGTTGAGCCCTACCCCTCTGAAAAATATGACTTCGTCAGTTGGGATGATGACATTCCCAACTGAATGGAAAAATAAAAAATGTTCCAAACCACCAACCAGTTGTATATTTAGTTAATGGTTAGAATTCTGAGTATATTGTCTCGATTATGATTATGATGGATATGATGATTCTGGATATGATTATTATGGATATGATTCGGACTATCATGGGTTTTTTGGGGGATACTATTAATTATTAGTAATCCATGACAATTATCTGAGTAATCATGGATTATTATAGATTATCACCTATAAACCACCCATGACTGGGAATGGTAAACATACCACCTATAAAAATGGTGATGACTGGGGGTTTATGACATTGTTTTACCCACATGACTAAAATAATTAGCTATCTGAGTATATAATCACGGATTGTCATGTTACCGTGGTTCTGGGTAAATTATAATAATTCACCAACCTGAAATGTTGGGCCATGTTGGGACGATTTCCCCAAAAATGAACCATATTTCCATATGTCCATATTTCCATATTTCCATATTTAAATTCCCATATGTCCCAGATATTTCGTGGTTAAATCCACCATTTTTCGTAGCCAAATCCTCCAGAAATTCCGCAAGCGCAGGGCTTCCGCGCCCGGGCAGGATGGTTTCGATGACCTCCGTGGCTGGGATGTGAAAGATTTCACAAATGGGCGTTTTATTAATGGGATATATTTATACATTATGTATACCCTGTGGATCCAAGTACCTTCTTAGGAAGTGTTTGGAATATAATTTACTATAGTTTGGAGGCTTAAGTACCTTCTCAGACAGTGTTTGGATCCATAGGGATATATTTATACATTATGTACCCTCTGGTTATTCAACATAGCCATGGAAAGATCCACCATCTTAATAGGCAAACCATCTATTTCTATGGGTCATTTTCCATGGCTATGTTAAATAATCAGAGGGTATATATATATGTTGTAATGGATAAATTTAATAAAGTAGATGTATATGCAAATTAGAGCTATATAATCGAGCCCATGAGATATATTTACCTATTTATATTGAATCCTTTATAAATATAATCCCATAGTAATATAGTATATCAATATTAATACAATATGGGCTTTATCCATTTTCCATTATGGGATTTGTATATATCTTTCCTATTATTGGACATATTTAATCGATGGAACTGGATATATTATTGGATATATTAATGGATATAATCCCATTATTGATGGGATTATATGGAAAGATACTATGATGGACGTATTTTCTTGATCGACATAATTAATGGAATGATCATGTCGTGTAGTAACATGTATTAATGGGATATATTGTTGGATAATTCAAAAGTCGTATCACCAAAACTCACCAAGTTGATCTAGTGATTTGCACATTTTCTGTGCTTGAGGCTTGAACCAGTATATATCTGGGTAGGTATATAAACTATAATATTTCACTAACCTGAATTAAGCCCATTTGGGGATGATGTCCCTAAAATTAATCCCCTGATTCCCAGTGAGGTCGCGGTGAGGTCGTTATAACTTACCCAGATATATGTATATACATGTATATATATATACTGGGAAGGTAATGGGAATATAATGACATCTAATGGAATATAACAAACAATTTGATGGTACGTATCATCATGGGAAATAATCATAGCGTGGGATTATAATGGAAATGATAGGATTCAACCAATAATAGTGGGATGTATGGTCAAGGGCCATGCAACAGGAACCGATTGATTGGAGGTACCGATTCCATACATGTAAGGCCTATTTTTCAGGCCTAAATTTCAGGGAATATCCCCACAAAGTATAGCCAAAAATATGGTACGTTAAACGTACCTCCTATCCCCCTAATGTTAAACATGTGAAAGCCTCTTTGTAAGTCCCAAAGATGTGGTAAATTTACGACTAAACCATGGTTTCTGGTGGATGTCTAATGAATACGACATACAACTATTCTTGGTTTCTATTATTCTTACAGTTGTATTCAGTTGTATTCCCATTATATATCCCACTATTATTATTATAGTTACTTAACCAATATAATGGGAAGAGAACTGTATTATCAACTGGGAATATTACTGCTATATTATTGGTATCATTCATCCCACTAACCAATATACCGAATGATTTTTATGATGAATTGGTTTCTACCCTGGCTTTCGTCGGCGCCGCCGGCCCGCCTTTTTTGATTTTTAAGAGCTGATCACGAATGTAGAGTTCGTCCTGCGACACCAACGTTTGCGACCCATCAATTATGGGTGGGATTTATAGGGAAACCATGGGGATTTTATAGGGGATTTCTAGGGATTTATAGGGGATATAAAAGGGATTTCTAGGTGATCTATTTTCGGGGATTTTATAAAAAATTATCCCCTGGGAAACTCACATAGCCATGGTATTTAGGCCTATTTATGCCTATTTATAGTTGATTTACCTACTAAAAGTAGTACTTGTCCATCGTTGTTTGGTATGTTTACCAAACATTCACCGATAGGAAAGTGAACTTAAGTGAAGCAGCATCACTTGCTGAGGATTTTGCTCCCAGAAATGGGGAAGTTGACCGGAGCCCGTCATAATGCCTCGCTCAGGGGGACTTTGTTGATACCTTGGCTGTGTGGATCCATTTTCACCCACGAAATCACATCTAACAAGGGACTTTTTTGGACAAGCACATCCCAAGCATGTTGATGGCTTTTGTCAACCCTTCTGGAAATATGGCAAGTGCTGCGAAATCAGTATGTTCATCATGCAACTCGTGCTGAATCCCAGTATCTCCCAGTAGAAACTCTAATCAACAATCATCATTCATCCTGATATGCCTTAACTATGCTTACCATCTGGTTATCACTAGCTATGACTAGCAGTTCGCCATGGAAAAATCCACCATTTTTAACCATGGCTCCACCGGTCTCCTCCCGCATTCGCATCGCTGAATCGAAGCCCCGGTTGTCCGCGAACTCCACAAAACCTGCGGTTTTGTTAACTGGATCAGCTACCGTAGTACCGGGCTGAACGAAAATGTTTCACATCCAGAAAACTGGTGTGAAAAATGTTTCTGGGGTTTGTTGGTTGGCTCAATTTTTCTGATGCCTGGACTGGTAAAGTACCATCTGGTTATGACTAACATAGCCATGGTAAGCCATGGCCCATAGAAATAGATGGTTTACCGAACTTAAAAATGGTGGATTTTTCCATGGCGAACTGTTAGTCATAACCAGAGGGTATAATATATGATCATCATTTTCCCATCAAAAAACATCCATAAACAAAATCGTTATATCTACCATAAACCATAGTTAAGCCAATAACCAGATGGTACCTAAAATTACTTCAGGTTGGTCAGCTCCAGAAAAAAATCCAAGCCGTGGAGGCCGAGGCGCCCCATAAGAATTGTTCCTCTCGTCCTCTGGAAACAAACACCTCAGTGTTGCTAGGCAGGTGTGAAAATGATGTGTATATATAACATATCAAGACAGTTAAGACATATTTATATACATGTACATATGTAATCATATGTATGTATTGTATTGTATTGTATTGTACTGCATCGTATTGTATTGTATTTTATCAAATTATTTTATGTTATATCATACTATTATTTTACATTATACTATACTATACTATATTACATTACATTACATTATATTATATTACATTATATTATATTACATTGTATTATATTATATTATGTTTTTTGTATTATATTATGTTATGTATGTATATTTCCATGGTAGGTTCTTTCAAGCTCCTTTCTTGCTGCTTCAATGCGGATTTTTCCTCCATCCCCATGGTCGTCTCAAATTTTGTCAAGTTGGCCAATCTGTGATATCTGTGATACATACAGATGTATATATATATACATGTTTCCATCTGTGATATATTTTTATCTTTGATATCCCAGATGTGATATATATATATATATATGTGTATATATATATATCTTTGCTATATATATAATATCTGGGCACAGTTCTCCCTCTGTGCAGGTGAACTTCGTCGATGTGACCGCATCGCTGGAAGGTGTTTCTGATCTCCTGGCGGACGACCATGGTGCAATCAGACTATGTATCGTATACGTATACAATATATACAATATATAATACATATAATTATATACAATATATACACAATATATATATATATACTATATATACAATATATATATAATATATACGATATATAATATATACGATATATACAATATACAATATATACAATATATACAATATATACAATATATACAATATATACAATATATACAATATATACAATATATACAATATATACAATATATACAATATATACAATATACAGTATATATACAATATGTATATATATATATAATATTATGTAGTACACAATGGCTACTGTAGTGCTTGTGCCCAAAATGACGTCCAAAATCGCCTTTTCGGTCACATCAGCTGGCAGCGAGCCAACCTCATGGGATCGAACGACAGTGATGGCCCCATTTCTATGGTGATTTCTATGGTGATTTAATCAACCAAAAATTGTGTGTTAATGGACTTTAATGGACTTTAATTGTGATTTATGGTGATTTCTATGTTGATTTCTATGGTGATCAAGAATGGTTAATAATGGTTAATAGTGGCTAAACATGTGATTAATGAATGTTAATGATGGTTATAACTTAGAACATGGTTATGTTTGTCCTGAAATACCACCATAAAAATGGTTCATTTATAATCCCATAGAAATAACCAGTTATAACTATAAATGGCCATAACTGTTTTTCATTCATGGGATAAAGCACATATCAACTGCTGCAGGAGCTTGCAACCATCCACAGTATTTCCAGTCAAATGACGTGTACAATATCGGCATTAAATCATTTACACATCTGCATTTTAGATATGAGTCAAAGTCTTGTAGCCAAGAAAAATGAATGGTCGTTTCCAGAAGATGAGCAGTCAATCTGCTATCTCCGCCTTCGTGTCACTGGGTTGATATTCCAGTAAAAATCGGAAGCCCATAATTCTAATCAAACAAGAAAAGATGAAAATTACCCTCTGGTAAACTAACATAGCTATTGAAAATGGCCATTTATAGTGGATTTTCCCATGAAAAATGGTGGTTTTCCATAGCTATGTCAACGTTTACCAGGCCGGGTAGTCTTCGGGTAGACCGGTAATGCGGTAAACCTGCCATAGACCATCCCCAAGCCATCGAAAGGGCAATTGCCACGAATTCATGTGGGTAATATAACCATAGTTACTATGGGGTTATAACATGTTATAACCGTTATCCCATATGGAGGTTAGAATCCCATAGTTATACCCATTAATAACCCCAATCGTATTGGATTGTACAGTAATGATTCCAGTTGAAATGATTGAAATGATTCTTACAACCACTACCAATCATCAACCAGCTATGATATTCATGGATTACATCTTCACTCTTGAAGGTTACAGGAACATCAACAGATCTATCCTCATGCTTGTTGTCCTTGTTGTTGGCTCGGACGTCGGGTTCCGTCGCATAACAGAGGTTCAGTTCGTATTGCAAAATACAGGTCACTTTGCTTCCGAAGGCATTTTTCTTTGGTGCCCGCAGGAGATCGTAAGGGTGGCATTTTGCATTGGTATTTGCAGTGAATTTGAGCATATTGCAAAAAAAAAACTAAAAAGTCCCAAGTGTTGCGTTGCACATTTTTGACTCATGACATGTTAGAAAAAATCATGATTTCTAACGATGAACATCGTCAGATTTGAATTTATCACTTCTTCGGTACAGTACGACATTGCCATGGATGTCATTGACATTGCACTTCGGCTATCGCTGACCTAACCTTCCAGCTCGAAGCAACCGCATCTGGCGCTGTGCCGCGGGGGTCGGGGGCAACAACCGTATATTTCTGCGTTCTTGATGCTATACGCCCTATACGCTCCTCAAAGTTCCAGTAACTTCTAAGACGCTCTTGATGCTACGCTCTTCAAACTTACTGGTTACTAATCCTGATTACTAAGCCCAATAAGTGTGTCTATACTAATCTATACCATGTATAAACGGCCTATAACCCAACTTATCAACCACCTACTAAATAGATCTAAATAGTATATGAACCTCCAAGTAGTTGTAGATTCAACCATTTGACATCATGTGGGACCTCAGTGATGTCACAAATGATGAAAGTAGCATGGGTGATGCTGAAGATGGCGATGACGATGTTGACGATGATGACGATGATGAGGATGATGACGATTAGGATGAGGATGAGGATGAGGATGAGGATGAGGATGATGATGGTGATGATGATGATGATGATGACGACGATGATGACGATGATGATGATGATGATGATGATGATGATGAATCCTGGTGTGCTCCGATGGCGTCGTACCTCGACGTCCGAGCGTTATCGTTTCATACTGCATGCATGCATACATGTATGTAACTGTATGAGTCTATCCCTATACCCTATGTTATGTAGATATATGGCAGTGGGTCAAAACCTTGTACCCCTGGTGAACATCAAAATAGCTGGTAAATGGATGTTCATTCCCCTAAAAATGGTATTAATAGGTATTGATCCATACCCATATGTAGAGAGAGAGAGAGAGACAGGGCAATCTACCCCATAATTTGCAGTTCTGTTTCCCCATGTTCGTTGCTTGATATTACTGAGCTCAAAGCCCACAAAGTCTTCTGCTCGTCACCCATCACGAGGGGAGCAGTGAAATTTCGTCGCGAAAACGATCGGGTTTTCTGAAGAAAAACTGAACCCTGGAGAACTCCCGCGTGAAGCACATTGAGTATGTTGAGTTGAAATCGGATTTTGCCTGAAGACAGCAACGACAAAACCTTGATCACTGTTTTGAAAAAGAAATACCTTCCAGAAAATTAACATAGACCCTGGCAGATAGGGGTTGGAAGATTAGTTTCCACTAAAACATTGTTATTTTCAGGGGCCAACTGTCAATTTACCAGAGGGTAGAAATTGAGTACAAAAAAATGTGTTGTGAATGCTCGCTCTGCTTTCCAAGACTTCATTTCTTCAACTTCTCAAAAGTACGTTGTTTCAAGGGAAGGGACACCTCCGTGCTCCCCTCCATTAGGGCCATCGTCAATCCATGTATTCCGAATTGGAATTGGTGCCCAATTCGGAGATCCATTTCAAAACTGGGCTGTCGTGATAATCGTTTCTGTCTCCTCCATGAGTGGCTGAAAGCAGCTGCAGCCACGGAAACCCGGAATGCTGGCCGTTGGGGACCATCATGAACCATCCATTTTTTGAAATGATGGACAACAAGAAATCCCCAAGAAACCACCAACACCAAGGTGCTTGGTTTTACCACCATTGCTTGCTTGCGATGGCAGAATTTTGCTGGTTATAGATTTACTTATATATATATATATACAGTATATATATATATACATACGCATACCATTTGGTTTCGGTTGGACCAATCTGTTAAAAAGAAAACACAAATCAATGGCTATTTGCTCCTTTGTTAGTCAAAGAATTGCTGGTTCGAAGTCTTCATGTAAGGCTAATTGCTGGGAAATCAATCTAGAACTCCTTATCTGTAACCCATTTCAATAGCTCTGGAGTTTTACAGATCTGGCTGATCTGAAAAAGTCCCCACAGATTCGTCATTGAGGAGATTCAACATCACCTGAAGCAAACTCTGGGGAACCAGTTTCCCATCTTTTACCCTCCAGAAATCATTAACTTGGCAGGTTGGCAAATCTACATGGAGGTATCTAGCTGCAAAAATCATCCCTAGATGTTGGATTTCCCTATGTTTGTTGAGTGTTGGAGGCGAGTTGGCGCCAACGACCATCAACGACCACTTCAAAAACGGAATTTTTCGCTGCTCACGTCTTTTGCTCACGGCGCACCGGTAGCAGACTCAACAAGCTGGTCCTCAGCTCAGCTCACTCTTCGTCGTCGTCAATGACCGCACCTGCGACAACCACCAGGGTGGATTTCAGCAGCATTTCGGTGTTCCAAAATGAAGAAGAATGAGGTTTTTTACCATGGTTTTTACCCTCTGGTTATGTCAAAATAGCTATTGAAAATGGCTATTTATAGTGGATTTTCCCATTAAAAATTGTGATTTTCCATAGTTATGTTAGTTTACCAGAGGGTACCATCTTTTACCAGCCATTTTTTGGAGAACGAGATACATCGAGATACCACATATGGCATCAGGGCGCATCGATTCCATTCGATTCCCAGTCCATGTTTTTTCCCGATCTTCGGCCAGGGAAAGCACCATGGGACCCACCTATCGTTGGCCAACGAAATATGGCGACTTTTTCTGGGATCTCCAGCATGGCATAAAGAATCCATATTTCATCACATTTTCACTGGCCATCTCAGGAACCTAAATTGGAGGTACCTACCATATATAAGGCCTATATAAGGCCTATGTAAGGGAATATCCTTACAAAATATGGCCTTATATGGTACTAACGTACCTCCATTTTAGGATCCTGGAATTCCCATTGACATTTCATTGCTGTATCTCCAGCTTTCATGGCTACATAGCCATTCTTCATGGTTTCTAATCTCTATCGTTGATGCTCCCCTTGCCAACCTGGAGTAAGATGCGACGTTACCTCAGCACCCCACTCTTCCAGTCACGTCATCTCGGGCGTATTAGTGACTGGTAAGCCAACAAAACTGGGGCATTCAAAAAGTTTGAACCATATAATCCCATATATATATATAAACGTGTATATCTATATATATATATACATACAGAAATCTAACATATCATATCATATATGTATCTGTGTGTGCACGAACCAGACAAATTGCTTCCAGAATATGGTCTTTTATTCCTAGCAACGATGCACACCCGATGGTGGCTCACTTGGGCCATGGCGCCGCTGTGACTTGGGCCCTTGGGCCACTTCCCACATGGCTAAATTCTAAATCGATGATCATGGTTCGAATCCTTAAAAAACCAGGAGAAATGCAGTGAAGATACAAGCCTCAAGAATATGTATACATAATATATATATATATGGTCATATATGGATATACATGTTTATGTATGTACATGTAAATATAAATAAAATACACATATTGGGTACGGGTCAAAAACTACCCCAACATCTGCCAAATCGATGGTCCCCAAGCACCCCAAGCGAGCATTGGATGGTTTATTTCATGGAAATTCCATCCAGAAAAAAACATAAATGGATGAGAACTAGGAAACCTCCATATATACTATATATATATTATAACTGGTTGGTGGTTTGAACCTACCCTCTGAAAAATGATGGAGTTCGTCAATTTGGATGATGACATTCCCAATATATAGAAAAATAAAACTCATGTTCCAAACCGCCAACCAGATATGTTGAATCCCACATATTTATACTATATTTTGGGAAACCTCCATATATACATATATCTGGGCAAATTACAATAATTCACTAACCTGAATTAAGGCCATTTGGGGATGATTTCCCTTACTAACCATGATTCCAGTGAGGTCGCAGTGAGGTCGTTATAATTTCCCCAGATATATATATATATACACTATATCTATTATAATGAATATGATCCGCCACAATTTTGGCGCCCCGGCCATGACCTGCATCCTTTCTTCGGCCTAAAGAAATCCCCACTTTGGGATAGGGGGAATTGTCAAGGCAAAATTCACTAAGAATTTTATGGCGGCTTATTGAAATTTAACAAACAAACATGGCGTTTTACTGAGATTTAACAAACCAAAATGGCGTTTTCTATTTTGAGACTTACCCTCTGGAGCCTCTGGATCGATCCCATCCCATTCAAAACGGGTGTCTAATCGAACTAAATGGTGGAAACAGTTGGGATGATGACATTCCCAACTGTTTCTGGAAAGTCATAATCCATTCATGTTCCAGTCACCACCAACCAGCCATACAAATCATGGCTGTCTTTCTCGGAGAATCATCGAATTAAATGGTGGAAAGAAGATCTTCGATTTTTACCCATCCTGGACCTATCATGGATTGGTCCAACATTGATGGTGAAATGATACCGAAATGATGGTGAAATGTGAGGTAAAATGTTGTTGTAAAATGGTGTAAATTCTTTTCTGCTGGCTTAGTGTGGACTTGTAGCTAACAAATACATAATATGGTAAACCCGATCAAGCAAGGAGTAGGTTTGGTCATGACAGATTTGTTTCAGGCACAGCGCAAAGGAAACAAACCTTCTGATTCGAAAGTGGGCCCTGCCCTTCTAGGAGAGTTGAGGGAAGTTGTTTTTCTTCTCACCATGTTTTTTGTGTTTGTTCTTCCAACTTGTAGACACACACACATACTTATTTCCGCGCTAGTATGGGGATAGCCAAAAGCCAGGGCGCTGATGGATGCGCACGTTCATTTAGTTTGGGGGTTTAACTGATTTAACCATCCTTAAATTGGATTCAATAATTTTGTGCCATAAGCAATGTTTTACACCAAACAATGGTATTCACAGCAAAAAAATAGTCATGAAGTCCATAATCAAGGCGTAATGAGTATGTGAGCAGTGGAACTACCCTCTGATAATTTAACATAGCTATTGAAAATGGCCATGAAAATTGTCATTTTCCCATTTTTAAAATGGTGATTTTCCATAGTTATGTTAGTTTACCAGAGGGTAAACATATTGGTCATATTAGAAAAGCCCTTGTAACACTTGCTTTTCATGGCGATGTTTAGCGCATGGATTATGATCATGTCCAACATACCAAGGGTAGTCTAACCCCCCAATCGTCAATTAACGTCATCAACCAAAAGTGAAGTCATGTCATGTTTTCTATCATAAGATCACCATTTCTGGCATTTCTGGTTCTGAGTCAAGTCATTGGAAAAAATAGAAAAGCCATGAAAAGCCATATAATACCAGTATTATACCATTATTATACCATTATTCACCCCAAGATTTAGATGGTGAAAATTTCCGAAAAATCGGTCCGAAAAATCCATCTGGTCCCTCAGGTCCTTTATAAAAGCCATATATTTCATGCTGATTACCCTCTGGTTATGACTAACAGTTCGCCATGGTATAGATGGCCCTAATCGAAATAGATGGTTTACCGAACTTAAAAAATGGTGGTTTTCCATGGCGAACTGTTAGTCATAACCAGAGGGTAAACCAGAAACCCAAAAAGAGCGTGTCGGGGTAGAAACCTCCGTGTTTCGGCCATCTACCTGGCGCAGAGCCGGCGCAAAAAATTTTAAGTCTGGGGTGTAGCGATTTAATCATGGGGAATATAGATATAATACCCTCTGGTAAAACAGTTGGACCCTGAAAATAACGCATTTTTAGTGGAAACTCATCTTCCAACCCCTATCTGGCAGGGTCGTCATGTTAATTTACTAGAGGGTATAATGTTAGGAATGAGTCATAGTAGCAGTAAGTATAATGTACTATAATAATCATGGTTCTAGTACTATAATATAGATACTAATTGTGAAATGATATTATTCCCATGATTATAGGTATATCCCCCATGATTCATTGAACTATAACTGACTAGTAATATAGATGCTATTCATGGGAATAACTTATAACTTATAACTATTATAGCTCATGGGGATATAGATATTATTGTGAACTATAATGATAGTAATGACTAATAGTACATTGAGAATGTGAAGGCGACGATATATTTTTGTCATTGGGAATATATTGTAATATTGTGAATAGTATATCAATATACCTATTGTAATATTGTAAGTTATAAACATATAATGGTATCACAATATAATATAATGGCTCACGATAGTACTAATCTTAGTGATATCTGTGATTGAATATGATTGAATAATCCAATAATGGAATATAGTAGCCTCTGGTAACATAGCTATGGAAAATGGTCCATATATATTGATGATATGAATAATAGGTGATAACCATATTCCATGTCCTATATACTATGTATAATGGAATAATAGTGATATACCCATATATGTATATGTGTGTGTGTTTCAAGGTGAATATACCCGTAATGAATAATTAACATTAATACTATGTATATAACTAGTTATTATACTAGTATAGGATATGCTATTATACCTAATATCGATATGACTATTCCATCTTCAATAGAATTTATATAACAATAATGGAATAATAGTGAGATAGCAATAATGAAATAAAGTGATAGACCTATATATATATACATGTTTCATGGGGGATATACCAATAATCATGCAATAGAGTAGTAATATTCAATATAGTAGGAATATATTTTTTGATTAGTAACTAGTAGTTTAGTGTCGGTCTTGGTCGCACCTCTGCCAAAATAGCGAACTGGAAAATCACCATTCTTTATAGGTAAATCATCAATGAATGGGCCATCTTCTGTAGCTATGTGAAAAAAATACTGGAGATAATGCTTGATAATGGTTGATAATAATACCAATCTTAGCTGGTTGGTGGTTTCAACCCCTCTGAAAAATATAACGGATATGGAAAAAATAACAAATGTTCCAAACCACCAATCAGTTTGTGATAGTCGTTGTTATTGACATCACTAGTCATACCACCCCCCTAATGTTGTCATTATGGAATTCATACTATCAGTATGTTTTCCACTATCAGTCACTATGACGGCATAAAATCATAATTACCTATCATCATTGTTTCCACCATCAGTCACTATGATTCTGATAATAAACCACCAGTGCATACATTTCTTGTTGGAATGGCGATAGAAACCGCCTACAATGACAATTGGGTGTTCCCAACATGCACATGTTCATTTAATCAACAAGAATGGGGGTGAACCAGCAAAACTGGTGATAAAACCAACTGTTTGATGGAGATATGAGATATATAACGGAGTAGTTGGGGTTCAATCCAGGTTTTGAATGGAATTGCTCCAGGAAACGGTGCTGAGAAATGTGCGCCAGAAAATACCCAGATGGAATCGGCTTTCCCTCTCCGCACCATGATCTCTTCGAGCCAACGTGCGCGCCAGAGTGGCCAAACCTGCAAGCTGGGTGGATTCTGATGTTTGACGAACTAGCGATTCGCTTCAGTTGCACAGAGATTTGTGGCGCTTAAAAAAAACCATAGGTTTATGGTAGATTTTTCACGAACTATAGTTTTCATGGGACCTTTTCTCAGGTTTTTTTTCACCAACAGCAACACATCAAAAAAGGCCCCATCCTGTTGGACCCAGTGATAAGCAGGACATGGGCACCAGATGAAAGGGCTGGTGATACCAGCGAAATAGCACGTTTAACTAGTCCAGCTATCCATGTTCTGCACGATGTTTACAAACATGTGGCTATATACATACATGTCTACACAGATACACATATGATATAGTATAACTATACATCGCACATAGTATGGATACTTTATATATATGCACTATATTTGAAACATAAACACATAGTTACACAAGTAAATATGTTGTAAATCTATATATATATATATATGTGTGTGTCTTCCACAACATGTATTTATATAATGTACACGCTGTATATATATATAATATATATATATATATATATACTGTCTCCGTGGTTACACATCCAAAGGGGTTCCAGGAGGCCCGGCCACCGACAGCACCAGGCCCTCCAAGAGTCCAGAGGGCACGGCGCCAAAGGATCGACTATCGACGCTCAAACGTCCGTTGTCGCCCTCCACCTGCCGCCATGCGCCCGCCATGCTGAGCTGTGGAAAACCCTTCGGGTTTAACGATCGACAAATAGTGGGGGTTCCACTTGGTGGCGAACTACCCACGAATCGTAAGTGGGTTATAACCCCAGTTTTTTGAGTGGATTAACCCCTACTTACCCCATGTAAATCACTGGGGTTGTAACATGTTGAAACCCACTTACGATTCGTGGGATGAGCCACCCACAAACTGCGAGTTTTTCCAAAAGGAGATGAACCAAGAAAAATGGTGATCATATGGCAATTTAAGCCATGAAGAAGGGGAATATCATGGTGATTTAACCATCAACAATGGGATTTAATCTGCAAAAATGGGGTTGGAACCAAAGGGAAAGTTAAGCAACAACCCTGGGTATCTTTAAAGTGTTTGACAGTTGGGGGCAAAGCTTGTGGTGGGTGATTAGAGTTTATATTATCTCAATGGATTGGTTTCAGGGAAAATCTACAGGAAACCATCAATTTTCCCATTACATATGGTGCTTTCCTGTAAATTTTCCCTTAAACCAATCCATTGATAATCAATTTATTGATGATTGTGCAAAGAAAAATGGGGGCTCCAAACAGCAATGGAACCAAACATGGGGATATTTTTTGGACGGGTCTTTGACTTTCCATATAGGATGAATATCAATGGACAACCGGCCCTTTTTTCTGCTGTAAACAGCAGCGTTTTTAAACGTATTTTGAGGACTTGGTGGCAACCTCACTCAGGATATCATCTGTATAACTACGGGTCATATATCCATTTCATCCATTTATGGACCTGCCGTCGCAGAGCCACTTGAGCATTTCACCAGGATGTCGCCGATGCCCGGGATGACCGGGATGACGCAGGGAATCAAAAAAAACACTGATGAGAAAAACTGGTTGGTGGTATACCAATAGATATACAGTACATAATATACGTTAATATATATATATATATTATATATATATATATATTATTATAGTAATCTGGCTGGTGGTTTGAACCTACCCCTCAGAAAAATGATGGAGTCAGTCAGTTGGGATTGTGACATTCCCAACTGAATGGAAAGTCATAAAATTCATGTTCCAAACCAACCAGAAAACGATTTTAAACATGTAAGGTGATACATAGCATGGACCCAACTTCAAAAGCATGGAACCATGCATTAAAAAACGCCACTTCTCCATTGGGCATGACCGTCTTCATCTCATATCTAGATCTAACCTAAAGACAAATCACGAGTATACCCATCTTCGTATGCAGCGCTTTTCAGCATGATGATCCTAGACTTGTGGAACCCATCTGTGATACTATCCATCCCACGAATGGGAAATCCATAGCCATCAAGGGCATATCCCATTAAAGTCCAATCACCAAGGACCTTCATCTAATCCAAGTATAGAAATATCATATGACCATTTTCATATCTTGTTGATCATGACAGAAATGACTTGAAACCCGGGAAAACCTTTTTCTCCAGTAAATTAACATAGACCCTGGCAGATAGGGGTTGGAAGCCTGGCTTCCACTAAAAATTGCTTGTTTTCAGGGTCTATGTTAATTTACCAGAGGGTACCAAATTCATGGATCATGAATTCAGAACACCTAGAGTTTCCCCCCATTTTCGGATCCGGGACCCAACAGTAGCCCTCCGGAACGAAGATGTGCCCCGTTGGGGCGCTGACGACCTGACGGTCAGATCCACGGCTGCTGGCTCATCCCACGAATCGTAAGTTCAATGGATTGGTTGAAGATGTTGAAGGGAAAATTTTAACCGGGTTTAGCCCCATGATCTTCATGGGAAAATCGAGATGGTTTCCGGTGTAGATTTGCCCAAGAAAACGAATCCATTGATCAGTTGGTGATATCCCAATTGTGAGTTGATTCACCATGAGGAAAAGCCACAAAAACGAGTCAAGTGGGATGAGGCAACTTACGTCACCAATTTTGGAAACTTCACCGGAAGTTTAATGGGACCATTTTTTCTCCGTTCATATTCAGACCTTGATACCCGCTGGTAAACTAACATAACTATGGAAAATCACAATTTTTAATGGGAAAATCCACTATAAATGGCAATTTTCAATAGCTACGTTAAATTACCAGAGGGTATTGAAAATGGACCAACATCTTCAGCAAACATCATGGATTCACCGATTCATGACGATTCCAATTGGAAAATGGAACCAATGGTGATGGTGCCCCCGTTAGCGTTCAGTTGGTTTATCCAATTTCACTATGGTTTATAGGTGATGTATCTATACTTAATGGGCTTAATTTCACCAAATGGTTTTTGTTGGTGATGTATCTATAGTATTCATGGGCTTATACCCAATTTATAACTGCGGGAAGCACCACCTTGTGGATTACAAAGCGCTGCAGGTTTTTTCACAATGGACTCAACGCTCCTGAAACCACCGAGTTGAAGATATACTTTTTGAGAAACCACAGATCAGCCATTCCTGAGATTCCAGAAGTTTCTGGTGATATCACTGAACTAACTTCACCGAAACACTCCATGGAAAAATGCCATGGAAGAACCATGCAGGATCGGGCCCCCAGCCGATAGCTATATCAGTTGCCGAACATCAATGGCTGAATTCTGACTAAGGTAGATCTGGTAGATATAACGAACCAGTTTTCATGGGGCTTTTCTCATGGTGTCTAAATCAACAGCAACAGATAACTGGGGCCCTGGGAGGGTTCCATCCTCTGGAATCGCAATGTTTATCTGCCTCGCGCTCTTGCGCAATGAGGCGTTTCACGATGAGCTCATTGGTGCCTGGGTCCTGCGGTGGATCAAACTGGCTCGTGTACAGTTCTTTTTGGTGCTTCGATTCAGCGATTCAGAGAGGATTTACCAAAAAAAACAAACAACAAATAAATAACATCATTTTGGAGGATCTATCTACCCTCTGGTTATTTAACATAGCCATGGAAAATGGCCCATTTATAGATGGTTTACCTATTAAAAATGGTGATTTTCCATGGCTATGTTAAATAACCAGATGGTAGATTTTTTGAATAGAACATTGAGAAGTTTATCAAAATCGGTGCACTGTTGAAGTTCGTCGGAGGCCTTTTTTGTGTCCACTGGGTGGGTGCCGAATCAATCACGTGCTAATATGTTGTCAATGTGGAGTCATCATTGATAATCATTGAAAGCCGAAAAAGTTGTCTTGATTCATCAGTGGATAGCATAATTTCAACTCGATACTTATGATATACTATCTGGTTATGACTAACATAGCAATGGAAAATCCCTTCTAAATGGAGGTTGCTGGGAAAATCATCTATAAATGGGCCATCTATACCATGGCTATGTTAGTCATAACCAGAGGGTAACCATAGCAGTTTGACCCAACGTTGAAACGATGTTTGAAGCTCACCTAAACGATGTTCGCATTCGCGGAGTTGTCGATGTTTTAAGGCTGGAGTTGCTGATTCTACGCATCCATATAGGTGTGTGTGTGTATTTGTATATATATATATATACATATAGATATTATCGTATATCTAATATCCAATTAAATATATTATATTGTATGTATATATATATATATATATGTATACACATCATATACTGTAGTCATATAAAGATTCAATGAATATCGATATCCAATAGATATCCTGAGGCTATTGCCCAGCCCTGCCGCAGACTGTCCCGCAACAGCACGATGTCACCTTTCCGAAGCTCCGCGTTCCTGACGCATCGATTTTTTCAGCATAGAAAGGGAACAACCGTTGCCTGGTGCACCCAACAAAAGCGATATGATTTACACTCTGCCAACTTCTTTTAGGATTACCCTCTGGTAAACTAACATAGCTATGGAAAATCACCATTTTTAATAGGTAAATCAACTATACATGGGCCGTTTTCAATAGCTATGCTAAATTACCAGAGGCTATATAATCAGTGGGAGTGAAAACTTCAGTTTTTCCTGATTAAGGCCTTGTGAAGTGACCACATCCCACATCCGGCCTGTGCACCAGCACGAAATCCCGGAACCAGCGATCTATGAGAGACTCCTACGGGTCGGATCGTCAAGTTTGACCCATTGGTAATACCCATCCCATGGTTCCCCAAATTTTTGATTCAATCATGACTGGTTGGTGGTACACCTATCCCTCTGAACAATGAAAGTCGGTTGGGATTATTATTCCCAACTGAATGGAAAAAAAAAATGTTCCAAACCACCAACCAGATGAAATTGTATTTATATTTTTTTAAAAAAAAACATGCCATTCAAATTGCAATTTCCCGGAAATTTCCATGACTCAAATCATCATGGGTTTAATCTCCAGAGTTGTAATTAAAAATATCCCAGTCTTGCTGGACATCCGACCATCTCCTGTGAGTTCAGGGTAGGCGTCATGCTCCGACCCTCCACGCAGTAGACCCACATCCAGCGGTCCTCATCGCAGCCCCGTTCGATAAGAATCGGAACAGGATGGGGCCCCCCAGTTATGTGAATGTTTTTTTAATAAACCATGAGAAAACCCCCATGAAAATTAGTTCGTTATATCTACCATAAACCATAGAATTCAGCCACTTATCAGGCAACTTAGCCACTTATAACTCCAATAAGTATGGTTTATAGGTGATATATCTACAGTTAATGGGCTTATAACCAATTTATAACTGGGTGGGGCACCACCTTGTATGTATGAATATAAATTATGTATGTATATATATATATTATAATATTATATAATATATGTGTGTGTACATGTATATTGATGATCATATAATGGTGCTATAATGTGGGAAACCATGGCTGCCATAAACATAGCAGCCATGACTGGGGTGTGCACAGTTTGCACCCGTTTACCAATGCTGATGACCTGGGGATGGTGACCTGGGTTTGGGGGTTGCCACATTATTAACCAAGAAATATATGGACAATGTACAAGATCTTATTATGGACCCGTTCCAAATAGGGATACACATCCAACATCATCCAAGTAGAAATGTTCCATCTTGGACCCATCGTTTTAGAACTGACTAACATCGGCAGCGCATTGACATATCATCGTCGTCGTCGTCGTCCTCCTCCTCCTCGTCGTCGTCCTCCTCCTCCTCCTCCTCCTCGTGGTTGTCGGCGGCGTCGTCGTCATCGTCCTCGTCGTCCTCGTCGTCCTCGTCGTCGTCGTCCTCGTCCTCCTCCTCCTCATCATCATCATCATAATAATAATAATAATCATCATCATCATCGTCATCGTCATCGTCATCGTCATCGTCATCGTCCTCCTCCTCATCCTCCTCCTCCTCCTCCTCATCATCATCATCGTCATCATCGTCATCATCGTCGTCGTCGTCGTCGTCATCGTCATCGTCATCGTCATCATCAAAGGTTGCCTCTTCACCAGAACATGTTGGAAAGGATATGACCATGGATTACATTAATACATTAATACATTGAAACCCACAACATATTCCCATACTATTCCCATATAAAAAGTCATCAATCAGAACCACGTCAATAATCCCACAAGATATGCCCGTATCTGTCCGCTATTTCCATGTCTATATATATATATATATTGCAGTGTGTCAAAACCTTGTACCCCTGGTGAACATCAAAATAGCTGGTAAATGAATGTTCATTCCCCTAAAAATGGTATTAATAGGTATTGATCCATACCCATATAAACCCAGGTTTTTCACAGGGATGAAAAAAATCCTGGCGCTGTCCTTCACGAAGATCAGAGGCGGCACACCGATCCAGGCCACCTTTTGACCAAACTGGGGATATCCTACAGGATGGGGCCCGATAGCTCAGCTGCCTTAGAAATAAGTGGTTTTTTGAATTGGTGAAATGAGCCCAGAAAAAATACTAGTTCGATATCTCACCACCAAAAACCATACTTATTGGAGTTATAAGTGGCTAAGCTGCCTTAGAAAAGTGGTTTGACCATGGTTTTATGGTAGACATAACGAACTAGTTCATGGGGGTTATTTCATGGTTGATAAACCAACTTATAACCGGGGGTCCCATCCTGCATCATTATTGAGAATAAAATTACTGGGATATATTACAGGGATAGATTAATGAGTTGGATATTAATGAATAATGTGTGTATATATATATATATGGATATCAATGAATACGTCCAGGAATATGTCCCCATATTCTTCATTAATATACTAAGAATGGATCTATTCGTAGGATAGTCTAAGTATTTCATCATGTAGTCATTAGTTGGATCATTTAAGGATTTTTTGTAGTATTTCATAATGCACCCTCCGGCAAACTAGCAGAACGAGTAGGAAAAATCCACCATTTTCAATAGGTAAACTGTGGAATCAAATGGTCCATGTTCAACAGCTATGCTAGTTTACAGGAGGGTACATTATTGTACTAGGGAGTTTTATATTACTGGGATAAATGAGTCATTCATACGCATATTTTTTGTATCAGGGGATGACTAATGAATATACATGTATGAATATTTCGATATATATATATATATGTGTGTGTATATATATATATATACAAGGAGGGCCCTCAATGAAGAGGGCTGAAATCAGCGTCCGTTAGCGACCCCAAATTCAGACCTTTTGCACACACAGCACGAGGCCCCACGTATAGGGTCACAGCAGCGGCTCCCCCCCCGCACCCCCAGGATCAATGTTGTTTCCTGGTGTTAATCACTGCAGCAGCCAACTTCCAAAGCGTCAGGTCTTCACAGCAAGACATTTTCGTCAACCTTGATTCCGGGGGGTGCAGGGGGGGGCCACATGTGGCCGGAAAGGCCCTTTGAATTAGGAAGAAACACATGTGCCGTCACGGCAGGTGGCACATCACAGCTGCAAGATGAAATGCTTCACTGGCCGTTGGCGATGTCAATCTTTGCATTGGCTCCACTGCAACACTAGCATGCTTCGGTGTGAAACTACTAAGCACGATGTCACAACTTTATATTGGCTCTGCCGCAAAACTACTATGCTTCTGTGTGAAAACTACTAAGGGGAATTTCAAACTTTGTATTGGCTCGGTGGCAAAACTACTAAGGAATTGTTCAATGGACAAAAAAGGAAACACTTTCTTCTATTTCTTTTCAATTGGCAGAATTCCTTAGTAGTTTTTTTGCGATTTCAATTTCACGGGTTAGTAGTTTTTCATGCGTGCATGAGCTGTGACTCTGCCGTGCCAATGCAAAGTCTGCGAAAATGGTTGGAAGTATCCTTAGTAGTTTTTTGGGGCCACAGCAAAAACAGGTGCCAAAGCACGCAAAAACGTGTTTTTGATGCCTTGGGAGACAGCAGTCGTTAGGTAACCTGCCGCGTGTGACTTCACCACATTCCTGTCTGACTCCTTTAGAGACAGCAGTCTCAAGTGCTTCAGTGAGACATATAGTTTTGAGGAAGCTGCTGCTGACTCCTCGGGAGACAGCAATCACAAGTGCTTCAGTGAGACATATAGTTTTGAGGAAGCTGCTGCTGACTCCTCGGGAGACAGCAATCACAAGTGCTTCAGTGAGACATATAGTTTTGAAGAAGCTGCTACTGCTGACGGGTCATTTTGAGGGCCAGGAGCCACGAGAGGTCTTGGTTGCTCAGTTTGCCCGCCGATTTCAGGACTCTGCGTCGTTTTTTCTCCCGGCGCAGAGCTGAAACAAAAAGATTGAAAGTACAAGTGGTGCGATGCAGGTGCAATGCAGCTTCACCAAAAAAACCTGAGATGGGAAAGATGAAGGTGCAAGTGGCACGATGGAATGTCAATACAGCTTCACCAACACAAACATGGCACACAAGGATGAAATTGAACCAGCCTGGGCCTTGACTTCTCGACTGGTTTGCTGCAGCTGGCGTTTCAAGGCCTGCCTTTCAGCTTTCAAAGCAGCTATACGGTCATCCATCCCGGGCACATGGGCTACAGCAGCACCTTCCGCAGCATCCCTTTCCATACCAGCGGCGGCAGAGGACATGGCTATAGATATAGTCAAATTGTGTTTTCTGCGACGAGCTGTGAGCCGTGCTAGCTGCAGAAGCCATGCCGTCTGGACAGCTTCCATGCCAATTTTCTCAAACTGCACAACTGGAAGATAGTGTGACAAAACATGGCCGGTGGGGGCCCAAAACTGGGGGCTTGAAAAGTGATGCCAAAGGGACTCCCGTACCATGTACCCCCATAGTATATATATTGTATATATATATTATTATATATATACACATTAATGTACACATGTATGGGGATGATTTTACGTGTGCAACCTACATGGCTATTTATGGCGGGGATGTCCCAGCGTGCCATGTTTGAGGACACAACGGAGCGTAACGGGCGGAAACTCTCATCCCTGAAGTTTCAAAATCCCAATTGAATATATACTGTTAATAATGGTTAATATATGGTTATAATATGGTTATATAATGATGGTTAATATTAATCTGGTTGGTGGTAGACCTGCCCCTCTGAAAAATATGAAAGTCAATTGAGTCAATTGGGATGATGACATTCCCAATATATGGAAAAATATTTTTAAAAAGTTCCAAACCACCAACCAGTTGATTTTTTAGCAGTGTCGTCGCTTTTGGTTTTCACAGCCGATTTTTGGAATCACACCGATTCCTGGCTTTTGACATCAGGGCTGTACCGTTGATTTATTATGATTTATTGAGATGTGCGGGTTTCCTACAAGTTGGTGCACCCCCAGTTATAAATTGGTTTTAAGCCCATGAATACTATAGATATATATATATATCACCAACACAAACCGTTTTGTGAAATTGGAGTTATTTGCACCAACTGAACGCTATCGAACGGGGGCACCAGCTTGTAAGTCGGGGCTACCCCCAGTCATCATCCAGTCGTCATGGATGACCATGACTTAGTATAGGTAGGTTAACCCATGGTGACTTCGGGATCCCCCATGACTTAAGAAACCTCCATGTATGATAAATGAGCAGGGAAAAGACAAGGATCCATCAAACATCCCAGCAGGGTCTACATTCCAGTCTGCTTTTGTTGCACTGCTACACTACAAACTATGGTAAAGTGGTTAAATTTACATATCTATTCTTAGTATAAAAAAATTAGAATGGACTATTGAAAAATGCTCGTAAAAAAAAAAAAATGACTGGATTAAGAATGCTACGGCAATTCGTGAAATTCATTAAAAAAATGCGTGCGAGAAGTCACTCCAACATGGCAAGCCATGAAATCCCATCATTTCGCTGGGAAAATCCACCATAAATCAATGGGAGATCTCCAGGATCCAGAAATATTTGGAGCTATGTTATATAGTACCATATCATGGCCATATATATAAGGTACCCAGCCTGGTAAACGTTTACAGTTTGCGAACTTGAAAATGGCCCATAGAAATAATATTTATAGTTGATTTATGTATGAAACATGGTAATTTTCCACAGTTATGTCAACGTTTACCAGGCCGGGTAGGTCCCTCCGTCCTCAATCGGTTCCAGTTCGTGCCATTTTTCAATGGGAGAAACGGTGCCTTTTTCACAGCCTGGACCTGGACGGCCTACCTGGCTTTGCCTTGAAAATTCATGGGACTTTACCTGAAAAAATGATCTGCTTGGTTGGTGGTATAATATACCAATAGATATACATAATATACGTTAATATATATATATTATATTATTATAATAATCTGGTTGGTGGTTTCAACCTACCTACCCCTCTGAAAAATCATGGACTTAACATCACATGGGATGACACAAAACATTCCCTTTTGCGTTTCTGGTTCCAGTCAATCCAATTTCCATGGTTCCAGTCACCACCTAAACCAGTGATTACTAACCATCATTAACCATGATTAACCATCATTAACCATCATTAACCCATACATTTCACCAATGTTCCAGTCACCACCAACCAGATTTCTGTTGAATCCATATGAATCCATGGCTTTCCCTTCTCAAAATTTTGGCACCACTGGGGATCAATCCACCAGAAACCACTTTCCACACCCATCACATCCATCAGATTATTGGGTGTTCCTTTCCCCATCACATTGCCATCATGTTGTTGTGCGTAAAAATTAAACCTCCATTGTGAAAATTGTCTCACCACAAAAAGGTAGGCCCATTTATATCATATATTGTTGGTTAGTTATATCCCATTATTGCTAGTTATACTGGTTGGTGGTTTCAACCCCTCTGACAAATATGAAAGTCAGTTGGAAATCCAAGTTGGAAAAATGTTCCAAACCACCAACCAGTATACCATGTTCCCATCATTGATGGTTTAGATATATATATATATATTCCTGGTTATATCCCACAAAACTCATTTGGCTATAAATCCCCAATAAATAACATGTATGTCACATATCGTGAATTAATGACATCTCCCTTCATGAATTCCCAAGCAAAATCATCCGTTTAACCCATATTTTTCCCCACTATGGTTGGTTATGTCCATTGGACTGATAATCGGCAATAGAATTTGTGTTCGATGTATCCCAGTATATCTCAGTATATCAAACATATACTGCCATCAATACTCTTTACATATATATATATATATACATAATATTATATATATATATCATCATATATCATCTCCATTTTAGATAGTGAAATCCCCACCATATCCCATATGACCCCTAGGTGTGTTGCGCACCTTGGCTAAGGTTCTCCATGACGAAACTGCCACCATGACAGAACGAAATGATGCTGATCCAGAGCTAGTGATCTCGGGATGCTGATCCAGAGCTTTTTGTGGCTAAATCCTGCACCAAAAGGATGCTTGAAACTAGTTGAAACCCTATAAGCGGAGAAATCACCTATGAACTGTTTTTTTTTCGGCTTTCGCAACATCTTTTGTCCATCCATCACTACCAGTATGTATGCAAAAAGATATTCAACTATGGACTTATGGATTTTTTGTGGCTTTGACATGGATGGAAAGTGATGGTTTTTTGGGGTGAAACGATGCAACACAAGGTAGGGCCCGCCCAGTGATGTTGGTTTAGTTTTCACCCCATGAATACTTTAGCTTTTTCTCCCAATAAACCCAACGGGTTACGTAGGTCAACCTGGAACATGCTGTCATTGCCATGGTTTCAATTGCCATTGCCATGTGTGTGATTTCAGTGTCTCATGTTCTGTGGGAGGTATCGGCTGCTTTTTGATTGGTTTGACTTGACAATCCTTCTACCCTCTGGTTATTTAACATAGCCATGGAAAGATTCACCATTTTTAATAGGTAAACCATCTATTTCTATGGGCCATTTCCCATGGCTATGTTAGTCATAACCAGAGGGTAGGCCACAAGTGATGTCACTGTCATGAAGTTCATGGTTTCCAACCATGCCTCGAGCCTGCGGATTTCAGAGGCAAACACATGAGAAGTCAGAAAATCCTGCAGGAAATCCCATGCAAATCCTTACAATGTGAGGCCCCCGTTCGATAGCTAAGTTGGTTTATAAGTCCAATAACGTTTGGGTTTATGGTATTTATAACTATAGTTATTGGAGTTATTTGCACCAACTTTGCTATCGAACGGGGGCCTCACATTGTAGGAAAAATGCCACCATCCACTGCCACCCATCCAATGCCACTGTCGCAGCGACAGTTCGACTCTTTTTCGACGCCAACAACCTCGGTCGAAGGAGGTTTTTGCGGGGCTAATATGTTGTAACCCAAAATGGGAGGCTTGTCACACTCCAGAAAAAGAGTTGTTTGATATCTTAGGAAAAAAAACATCACAATATGTTAATTTGTACGATGATATGTTATAATTTATAATACGTCAAAACTTATTGATAGATATATATATATATATCAAATATGTTATATTTAACTTAAATATTAAGATTTATAATATGTTGTAATATGGTGTAACATGTTATAGTTATGATTCGTGTCCTTGTTGGGTCTTGAGTTTTGACTTCTGTAGGCATTTGAGCCGTTTCCAGTCCCAACCAACTCGCTGAATCTCAGAGTGCCCACCCCGAAGAATCTCCACTCAAAAAATGTGCCATGGTCGAAAGATCTGGGTAAATTATAATATATTTCACTAACCTGAATTAAGGCCATATTGGGATGATTTCCCTTAGGTCGCAGTGAGTTCGTTATAATTTACCCAGAAAGATGGAATTCATGGTTTCATCATGGCTTTCGAATCTTCCCACGCATGGTCATGCCAGTTCTGCCCTTACAAAAAGCCCCCAAAAAGCCTCTGCAGCTGGAACCAAAGGAATCTTCCCACAATTCCTAAAACAATGGAATTCCTGTGATTTCCTGTGTCAATGGCCATGCACCAGGAACCGATTGAGGACGGAGGTACCGATTCCATATATTTTTGGCCTATATTTCAGGCCTCAATTTCAGGGAAATTCCCCCAAACTATGGCCCTAAAAAATGGTACGTTTACGTACCATGTATTGGATCCTGAAGATCTCCCATTGAAATAACTATGGTTTTTGTTGGTGATATATCTATAGTATTCATGGGCTTACCACAGTTATATTCCTATAAAATCCCACAAGTGGGGATAGCTATAATAACATATTCCCCCTATAAATTCCCATTGATTGTGGAAAAATCCCATCATGAAAATGGCACCGAGATCGCCACCGGCTGAAGCCCAACCCTTCACCCTTCGCCAAAAGCACCGAGATGCCGCGTCACTCGGCGTGTCTAAGACCTACGGTCGAAACTTGCGGATTCTCGGGGGTCATGGGGCATCACCATGGTTTTTGAGGGGTTTTTGAGGGATTTTTGAGGGATTTTCAGTGGATACCATGGGGAATTCTAGGGATTTATAGGGGATACCATGGGGATGTCTATAGGGAATATAATGTGGATTTCTAGGGATTTATAGGGGATATAATGGTGAATTCTAGGGATTTATAAGGGATATAATGGGAAAAAAACCCTCTGGTAATGACTAAGACTTTGCGAACTTGAAGCCATGGCCTGAATTTTCACTTCGCAACCTGTAAACGTTTACCAGGCCGGGTACCAAAGGTGCCTCAGATTTCCTCTAAAAATCAAGTCGCCAATCTACGGCTGACTATGGCGCCCGGCAAATTTCCTATGAGTCAAGACCTAGGTTACATACCTGTTGCCATTCCATCAATATCCCCAGGATTAAGAATTTCATGGCAATTTAGCTGGTGTCGGGCTATTCTGTGACTTGACAATTCATGGGTTTTTTATGGGATCGGAATCAAAGTCTACTCTGTATTTCAAGGGATTGTATCCAACTAGACTACCAACCAATAACCTTATTGAATAATGGGTACTGTAAGGATTTTCGCTCAGTGTCCAACCAATAAGTCGGCTTCGGTTCATTATCCAGCTTGGGAGGTGTGTGGGCTGGTGTGATTCACAGTCTGAAAATAGACTCCTGAATCCAAAAAAAAAAACAAATCCAAAGGTCAATCATCATCAAAATCTAATCCAACCAGAACTGGCCACAAAACACAGCAATCCTCCCCTCAGGTCACGTGGCCTGCTGAATCCAGCCCCTGAGGGCGTCCAGCAGTGGAAGCTCCCGAGCTTTGAAAGTGAGGACAAAGCTGCGGCGCGCCAGCGATGCAACGACAATTGGGGCGGATGGTGCCACCGCTTCGATAGCTCAGTTGGTGCGTGCAAATAACTCCAATAACTCACATTTTAGATGGTTTTTGTTGGTGATATATATCGAACTAGCATTCCAATTTCATCCAATTTCACAAAATGGTTTTTGTTGGTGATATATCTATATATAGTATTCTAGTATTCATGGGTTTTTTTACCAACATTCACATCACTGGGGATTTCCCCACCACCATTCGGATTCAGCGGGATTTTCCATGGGGATTCTGAATGGGATCGATCTGGTTATGACTAGCACTTCGCCATGGGGATCAGCCATGGCCCTAATCGAAAGTTCGATGGGCCATACCGTTCTTTAAAATGGGTGGATCTTTCCATGGCGAAGTGTGAATGTCATAACCAGATGGTAAAATGATCGAAATAAATTGATGAGGAAGTGAAAGTGGGTGAGGAAGTGAAAGTATTGCCAAACTATGATCAATCTTTCGATGATACCATCAATTGATGATCATCTTTCTACTCTCCAAACTGTGACTGTGACTCAAGATCTGGTTTTGTATGCTTCAATCAGGAATTTCTTGGGCTAGTTGGTATTTTCAAAACACGAAGACTGGTGCGAAAAAAAACAAAAAAAACATCACCCGAAATGGTGAAATGGTCCTCATGAAACTTACCATGGTTTCGTTGGTTTTTTACGGGGTGTTTAAGGTGAATGGGGAGTCCATGGATTTTCTCTATTTTCTTGCTGGTGAATCTTATGAAATGCCGGGAAGGTGCCGTGTCTGGTGAATTTCAGGGGCGTGTTTAGGGCGGTACCATGTTACTAACAGCTGGTAACCTCTGGTAGAAAAAACCCTTTTCGTCTGGAGATGTTCCAGCTGTAGATGATTTACCCTCTGGTGAACTAACATAGCAATGGAAAATCACCATTTTTAATGGGAAAACTCACTATAAATGGCCATTTTCCATTGCTATGTTAGTTCACCAGAGGGTACCTAAATCCAAATAAATCCAGGTGTTTCCGTTGCCAGATTTGACAAGTGGATATTTCCACCAGAACCAGAACGCCCATGTCCTATGTCTTGTTACTGATAGACTCACTCTGCCGGAGAATGGGAAAAAAATAGACATGTGTGACATGTCCCCCTAGACTTCTTGGCGATGTATCATGATGTACCCTCCGGTAACTTAACGATAATCATGGATAACCTGGACAATGGTATAGATGGTGAAAATTGAGTTCGATGATTCACCGAACTTTCGAAAATAACAACATAGTACTAGCCTCTGGTAATAAAACCTGGCAGTGCAATGGGAAAATGATCGAATGATGTGGGGATCTTCTTCGCCATGTGGGTTTTTGTTTCCATGGGTAACACCATCCCACCCATTGAAACACCACGAAATCACCAAACAAAATCGCCATGGAAATCTCAACGATCATTCCGACAGGCATCTCATTAAA
Organism: Cladocopium goreaui; assembly: GCA_947184155.2. Lineage (NCBI taxonomy): Eukaryota > Dinophyceae > Suessiales > Symbiodiniaceae > Cladocopium > Cladocopium goreaui. The sequence goes on from CAMXCT020005868.1 coordinate 306,078, forward strand.
GCACAGTATCTACCCATATCCCCATGAAATCACATGAATTTCCGAGGAATCTGAGTGCTCCCTACGTCTCCAGTGGAGCGTCCATGGCACTCATGGTGCCCTTCTGTAGGACCAAGGCCTGAGAGGCCAAACTCTCCAAAACTTGGTGATTTTCATGGTCCAACGGTTAATTTACCAAGGGGTGTGCATTTATATAACATATAACATATATATATATATAATATTATATAATGTGTGTGTGTATCCATATGCATTTGTTCATCCATCTATCTGATATAAAAATATACAGTGTATGGTATATCCCAATCAGTTGCAGGGATCTGTAAACTATTGAGACTTCCACTTCTGGTTTTTTTGGGTATCTCGTGGCGATTTCGACACCTGAGATGATTTAACTGAAGTTGACTTTCCAATGGAAAACCTCGGCTAAAAATTCAAGAGCCGCGAACCGTTGGATGGTCCGCTTAAATGTGATTCGATTATGTGTGAATAAGTATAAGCAAAGTATTGCTGGTTGGTGGTTTCAACCCCTCTGAAAAATATGAGTTCGTCAGTTGGGATGATGACATACCCAACTGAATGGAAAGTCATCAAATTCCATGGTTCCAAATGGTTCCAAACCACCAACCAGAAATTCATCGAACTAAGCAAAGGCTTAGTTAAACACATCCATATTTCATTGGAACTCGAATCCTCAGGTGCGATGTGAATCCCAGCTTTTCCAGCTTTGAAAAATCGGTTTTGACCAGAGTGATTACCCTCTGGTAAACTAACAAAACTATGGAAAATCACTATTTTCAATAGGTAAATCAACTATTTCTATGGCCATGTTCAGGCCATGTTCAAGTTCGCAAACTGTTACCGTTTACCAGGCCGGGTAGCCTTACGCCACCCAGGATGCTTGGATGAACTGAACTTACCCAAAAAAATCATCAGAGGCTGGAAATGCCCCCCAGTTTCCAGTGGATATGGTTTGGAAGATCCAAAAGATTCACCAGTTGGAAGATCCAAAAGATTCAAAACATGTGTATAGTTGGAATATCCCAAAAAACACCAGTTGGAATCATCCTCTATGAAAACACCACTGTTGTTTTTTTCCGTGGATCGTTCAATGGGGAGATCTTCCATCCGTCGAAGTCAGTTTTCGGATCCCATGAGGTTAAGGTTTCTATCGCCAGTTTTCAGTGGATACCATGGGGAGTTCTAGGGATTTATAGGGGATACCATGGGGATGTCTATAGGGAATATAATGGGGATGTCTAGTGATTTATAGAGGATTATAATGGATAATACTCTCTGGTAATGACTAACACTTTGCGAACTTGAAGCCATGGCCCAGTCGAAATAAGAGTTTTCCCATGAAAAATGGTGATTTTCCATAATTAGTTATGTTAGTCATTACCAGTGGATATGTTTTTCAACTCCTACTGAGATCCTCTTCCAGTGCCACGGGCGGCCACGGAATCGTCGTCACTGATTGGTTCAGAAAGGCCCTGGGTTCTTCGCTACCAATTTGCGTTTGGGCACTCCATTGAAAGAGGTGTGTTCAAAAAAGAGGCACCCCTAAAATCATCTAAAATCCCATGGTTCATCCTCCCCTTTCTGAAAACAGCCATGAATTGTGAGAGCAGCCCAGTGACAAACGAAATCGCCCAGTGACTGGGAAATGCTGAACTCCAAGCTCTCCCACGAGGTAAGCCTGGCGTTTTACGGAGATTTCACCGGCGTAACCTGCGAGAGACACAGAAGAGATAGTCCCAACATGTCCCAACCATGTCCTGTGGATGGGCCGTAAACATCCCATGGATTTTGTTGGGTTTTCAACCATCCAAAAAATTGGTGGTTTTGTTCGGATTTCGCAACGGCCCATCCAATGGTTTTCCTCTGGTTTTCCTATGGCAGTTACTATTGGAAATCTACTGGTTACTCTTTCCAATTGGTGGTTTTCCAGGGGTTTTCCTATGAAAATCTTCCAGCTCTGGCAGCAAATCCACCAGTCGTCCCCACCTTGTGCGCAGCCGCATCTACAAAGACCACCTCCCAACAAATCATCCCAAGCCAGGACAACCAATGGCATCGTTGGCTCGTTGGTTGATGTTAAACACCCTGATGTCTTGCTGATCATATATGTAATATGTATGTGTATATATATATTATATATATATGTGTATATATATATATATATTATTATTTATTTATTTATTACGTATATATATATACCTACTGAATGCTGGGATTGGCCCGAAGTCTGAATGATTGAATGCTGTTGCTTGGGGATTTATGCACTTTTGTTGGAATATATAACTATAACTGACTATAAGATGACTATATCTCCCTTCACATAGTTTTGGGGTTGTAGATCTGATTGCTGGTCGTGGCAGGTCACCAATTTGCTGCACCGTAAACAACTTGAATTGATCTGCTGCCAGCAATTGTATCTTCTCACTGCACGTCCATGTCTCGTTCTTGGTCGAGCCAGCTGAAACTGACCTCGCCCAAGCTGTTTCCGCTGCCAGTGCAGCAGTCGCAGAGCTGCATATCGTCACCAGTTGGTGGAGCATGAACCACTTCTGTTGGGCATGAGTTTTTGGCCGGGTGGATGTTGGTGATTTTCTCACCAACGAATTCCGTCCCACATCCATCGACCATGCCCGGTGCATCATTCTGGGCACATCGTTTCTAAAACCAATACCCAGGATACCCATTGGTGATTTTTCGCACAACGCCCATGCCACGCGGATATCCGGTGGCAGAAGTGGATCAAGTAACCAGCAAACACCAAGATCATGTCTAGCGCCAAAGCAAAAGAGTGGCCAGCAGCAGCGTTCAAAAAGCTCTGCCGCAGTCTTCAGTTCAAAGTCTTCCACATTCTTCCACCACTTGTGTCAAGTTGCTCCAAAACGTTTTATCAAAAAACTCTGAAGCTGCTTGATCACAGAAAACAAGTCACTGGAGATCTTGACCACAGAAAAGATCTGCGATGGCATCGGGCGCCTGGGCTGGGCGCACGCCGCATGCCATAGGTTTTTCCAACGAAGATGGTGTTGAAACCATTCTTCGTGGTGAGAAAAATATTTCAGGAACCTCAAGAGATTCATCCCATGCTTTACCCGTGGTTTTTCAAACTCAGTTGCTGCAGTGCATTGCGCGCAGCTGCAGCTGAGTTTGCGAAAGGGGCCTTCGATAAGGATGCACACGTGCATCACAATTTCGCACAATCGCAGTGCCCCAAATCCGGCAACCTGTCGAAGCCAAGGGAAAATTTGGAGGAAACCGCTGCCCATGATGATAAAATATGATAAAATATGATAAACATCTATTTTTTCCAGGGTTTCCTCCAAATATTCCCTTCACCCGAACCAGTGATACTGAATTATGGTGGTACAACCCAATCAACAAGACAAAGGTTTTTGGGAAGGGCTCTGCTAAAGAGTACGGCCAAGTGGCCCAAGAAGAATGATTTCAGCTGCATTCTGCCACGCGCAGAAGACAAAACGCGATTCGACATGGCCGGTGTTTTCACCACAACATGGGTCATTAAATGTACCCATTGAACATCACCCAACCATTAGGTATATGGTCTATAATGGCTACTATAAGGTGATGTCCAATATTCCCAAAATGGGACAGTTACCAACCCCTGCACAAGCATCGAAAAGGCTTCATGTCTCATAGTTTTTTGATGTTTGGGCAAGAAAATCATCGGTGTAAACTCCCAGCCAGTTGCTCGAAGTCACGTTGGAAAATTTTGGCTCGTGGCTTTCAGGAGATTATTTCAATGATCACTTCAAAGGCCGAACGTTGAAGACTTCACAGAAGAATTTGAGGAACCGGGCCCTCACAGTCGCCCAGGCAGGTCGTGCCGAACAGTGGTCTGGGGTCAACATGGGTCAACCAACTGCCAGCACCAATTTATTCGATCATTGAAGCACCAACAGTTGGGGAAAAATGTCCAGTGAAGATCCAGTAAATTGATGTAAATTGATCTTCGGAACTCCATTTTGAAGCTTCATGTTACCCTCTGGTTATGTCAAAATAGCTATTGAAAATGGCCCAGTCGAAATCCTGAGTTTTCCCATTAAAAATGGTGATTTTCCATAGTTATGTTAGTCATTACCAGAGGGTATTTCTTTGGTCTGAAACAAGCAACCATCTGTAACTCAACGAACCAGCCCCAGGATTGACCAATTTTTGCTGCACTTTTTTCAGAGTCTCTGACTCTCGGATCCCCGGACATACCGTCCGGAAGGTATGATAAACCTTAGATATCCTTTGATCTCAATTGGGATATCAAATCTTCCTAACATCAAAATGACACAGGTTATAAGTATAACATAGTATAACCCATCAACCTACAAAGAGGATCCCCCTGGTTATGTTTCTTGGTTTTGTTTCACCCATTGGACTTCAAATATATCCACCGCAAATCCCCTAAGCGACCAAAAACATCCAAACCATCCCACTTCAGTACCTTAAATTTACCATAAATCCACCATAAAATCCACCAGAACATCCAAATATATCCACTATAAATCACCAGCTTCAGATGTTGACACCCTATCTTTTGTTGCTCAAAACCCCCCAATGTTTTTGCGGCTGAAAGTCCTGTTGAGGCTATACGAGTCTTTGACCACTGCACCTTGCTGATGTGGGGATTTCAAGCACTAAGAATCAAGCCATTCATGGATTTATGCCAAAAAAAAACGTGGATTTTGCTAGGGAGAAAAGCTGGGATAGGGATGGACAAAATCCAGGTTTTTGAACCATTATAAACCACTGGGTTCACAGAGTTTTTGAATCGTTGCTGAACCATGAATTGGTCTTTTAAAAAAAAAAAAACTACTGGCAACCATCATCTATTGTCATCTATCAATGTCCTAGGCGCGTCCCCTTCAATGTCTGGAATGGTTGATCGATAAACGGTTTGACCAAAATGGCCATCTGCGAAGCGGACGTTTCACGAAAAGGCAAAACACTCAGCTAGGGAAACTCGTCTGGTTGGTGGTTTGGTATACCTACCCCTCTGAAACACATGAGTGCGTCAGTTGGGATGATGACATACCCAATACATGGAAAAATATAAAATGATCCAAATCGCCTGTTTCATGTCACTCTGCAGATAGCTTTCAATCACTGGTCATCTCAGGAACCTTAATTGGAGGTACCAGCTACCATATATTTTGAGCCTATTTTTCAGGGCGCCCTGGGAGGGAAGATCCCCACAAAATATGGCCTGATATGGTACAGCACCTCCATTTTAGGATCCTGAAATTCCCAGTAATTCAATGAATTGATTACAGTGAAAAAATACCGGGAAGGATACTGTCCGCTCCCAAGTGAAGGAACCCATCAGTTGTGTCTCTTGGTTTAGTTTCACCCATCCAACCGCAAAATATATGGGTATGGGTCAAAATTAGGTACCCAAAAATTATGGATGGTTAATACTAAACTAGACTAACATCTGTGGTCCCCTAGGTCTTCCATTTTGACCCACATCCATATGGAGATTTCCTACTCAAATGGATGTACTCCCAAATCATCGACTTGTTTTGCGGATGTTCCATTTTAAACCAACCAGCTCGTGGGGATTCCCCATATCCATACAATGTGAGGCCCCCAAGATATCAGTTGGTTAACAAAAGCCCTAGTAACTATAGTTATAAATACCATAAACCATAGTTCTTATTGGACTTATAAACCAACTTAGCTATCGAACGGGGGCCTCACATTGTATCTACCCTAGAACCATGAACCTCAGTTGTAACGAATGAATCACAGGAAACCAACAGCTTTTCCACAGCTTTTCCACACCAGTCGAAATCGGCCGAGCAGCGAAGAAGCAGCTCGTGCACCTCTAAGGGAAGAAGGCCAGAAGTCTGAAACTTCTCCTGGGAGGACATTAAATGTCCCCATTGAACATCACCCAACCATTAGGTATATGGTCTACAATGGCTACTATAAGGTGATGTCCAATATTCCCAAAATGGGACATTTACCAATCCCTGGGCAAAGTTTGTCACTGGTCAAAAGATTGCCCTGGTGCCGTTGTCCACGATGGAATGAATGTGCTTGGAAAACATCTTTTAACCCATGTTCATGGGCAAATTGTGGCATACCTGTCACATGCCAGATTCTCCAGTGAATCTAAGTGAATCTGCTAAGTTTTGTAGTGAATCTGCTAGTGGTTTTTTGTCATCCCCCTTTTTCGGCAGCTGCTTAAGGATGAACGCGTCACCAGTTTTTTACGTCACCAGTCGTGGGAAGATCGTGGATGATGATCCATGACGATCCCAGGACTGTCTGAAACTTCACCGTCTCGGAATTTTGATATCTGAACCGACTTTGGTGATTTGTTTTCTGACAGCAAAAAATGGGAATATGCTAAAATCACCATGATTGCTATCTATCAGGTGGTTGGGAAACTCAATTTGTAGCTTCTTGGCTCCCTCCCAGAGCACTGCGGCTATGGCTAGCGGCTGGGGCACCAAAGAGCCCAAAGATTTGATCTTTTTCAGTATCAAACTATTCAAGCTTGGGGGTGAATTGGTTAATTTTGAGCCCATTCTGTAGCAGCGCAAAACTTGAACTGACCTACAATCCACCTTCGGGCTCGGGGCCTGAAATGATGAGCCTAATTGGGGCCATTTGAGCAGCTAAGGTCACCCCCAAATGCCCAAATCTGACTGCAACTAAGATCGCTCCTGGTCTTCTACTTCCAGAAGATCCAAAGTTCGATTCCATGTCTGCCACTGTTGTTTGGACACGTGGCACTTCAGTAAACGCTCACTGGGCACAGTGGCTCCAAGCAATCGAGGGGAGAACAGCCGCTCCATGTGCTGGATTTTCTCCTCCTTCACTGGGAATGACTCAGCAAAAAAAGGATGCAACCCACAAAAGGGATTTAGCCAACGCAGGGATTTAACATGATTTAACCATCAAAAATATGTCTGGGCAGATAATGACTGACACCATGTCAAGCGATTTTCTAGTTCTGCTGCTAGTTGGTGGGACCCGAGTATCAGACTCATTCAGATTGAATCTAACCATCTACTGCGTGAGGAAGGAAACAACAGTTCAACAGATGATATATGATGGAGATACAACCAAGCAAAATGGACATGTTGTAAAAAACCAAGGATTTTTCAATGTTCACGCGCCTAGTGGGTCATCCATCCGGCCCAGCGAAGAAAATCGCTCCTGTTGCAGCAGGTGACGCTCCAAGACTTCCAGAATGATGTCCTTGACGTCCTGGTCGCACAACAAAAGAAATGGGAAATCATCATGAATTCCCTCTGCTAAGTTCTCGGAAAATTAGGATTGAACCAAGAAATTGAGTGAATTTAGTCACCAACTGACTTATTTGAGGCTTGGTCCAAACATTGGAATTTCACATGAAACCAACTCAAATGGAGATGGCCGGATGGGGACCTCCAGTTTACCATGCTCCCCGATGGAGGTTTCCAATGGGAAAACCCCCATTTTCGAGTTCTCATCCATTGAAAAAGATGAGATTTTCCCATGGAAATCATCAAAAAAAAGCTGGGGGTATCTCTATGGAACCCCCCCATGAAACCCTCTGAGGGTTTCATGGGGGAAAATCCCATCTCAGCGAAAAATGTCCATTTATAGATGGGATTTTCCATGAAATCTTTCAGCTCGCCCCCAGCCGTTTCTCCCTGCGGGACCTGCGACTGAGAGAAGGACGCGGGGCGTCCGAAACGACGTAACACTTCATGAGTTGCCTGAACCTAACGCTGGCCGCGAGCTGGGTGAGTTGTGTCTGAGCCAGCAGCCTACACAAATCTATGCTACCTGTGCAATGGACAATAGCCCATTGAAGTGGATGGTTTATGATGATTTGCCGCATATTTGGGGTTGCCATGTTTCTTTTTTCGGGTGTAAGTCCCGGCAAAGTTCAATCACAAACGGGTAAGTGTCATTTGCTCTGTCCTCCGGTAACTAAAGAAACAACTATGGAAAATAGGCCTGTTGAATCGGTAAATCTATCGAAGTATGGCCCACTTATACCATAGCCATGTGACATTTTACTGACCGGAGGGTCATTACGGAAACGTCACTGCCAGTGACCAGGGCAGAGGTCGAGGTCCGTCGAAACACCAAGTCGGGTAAATCATGAATCAATGTCGAAGTCTACAGGTGGTTCATTGTGGTTAATAATGGTTAATAATGGTTGTCCATCTAAGTCCGAATTCCATCGAAGTCCATCTAATTAAGTCCAATTTTCATAAATTTTCATCTTCCATCTAGAAAACAAAGCCATAGAAGCCTCCCGACTCCATGTCAGCACCTCCAGTTTGAGGCTCTCCAATTGCTCGTACTCCTTAATCCAGCTGTGGAACATCCGGAGGTGTCGTCCCGTGGCCTGTTCACAGCAGCGACCAACGGCACGTCTGGTCGCAGATGTTCTGGGAAAACGATGATATGAATGATGAATAGTACTAATGATTACCCTCTGGTAAACTAACATAACTATGGAAAATCACCATGTTTAATGGGTAAATCAACTATTTCTATGGCCATTTTCAATAGCTATGTTAGTCATTACCAGAGGGTAATGTTCAATGGCCATTTCAGGTATCGATTTATTGGAGGTTACCAGATATAAGACCTATTTGTTAGGTCGATGCAAGGCAATATGCCCCAAAAATATGATTTTATAAAGTATTTCTATTTTGGGGTCCTCCAAAAATGACGGTTTTTGGAAGCATATTTCTGGGATATTTGTATGACAATTTCCAGATCTAAGGCCGGTTGGGGATGATTATGATGATTGATAGTAGTACTAATCTACTCTGGTTGGTGGTATACCTACCCCTCTGAAAAATATGAGTGCGTCAGTTGGGGTTACTATGGGTTACTATTCCCAATATATGGAAAGTCATAAAAAATGTTCCAAACCACCAACCAGTACTCTTAGTGAAAATGTGTGATAATTCTTATTGTTCACATCACTAAAAGTCCCATCCCCTCTAGTTACGACCCTACATCCGCCATGGTTTCCTGGCAAATGATTGATATTAGTGGCATGAGATTACCCTCTGGTAAACTAACATAACTATGGAAAACCACCATTTTTCATGGGTAAATCCACTATAAATGGCCATTTTCAATAGCTATGTTAGTCATTACCAGAGGGTATACCATTTGATCCACCTCCGAATATGTCCTGACCCGAATGAGATCCTCATCAGAATTGTCTCATGGAGTTCCGTCAGCACCCAACCAGCATATGTTTCAAAAAAAAAAAAACTTCCTGGTTGGGTGGCTCCATGCTTAACCTTCCAAACTCAAATTTCAACCATTTTTCAGCCCACTTTTTTTTTACAAAAAAAAATCCGCCTCGGGAGAAACTGCACTCGGGCCGAACGACCCGTGAACGCGGCCTTGGGACATAACTGCTTCAGGAAACCTGAGAGGCTGATCTTCGTGCGTGACTCCTGCACGGGAGAATCACCATGGGGCAAGGTAGAAGGGACCTTGCCGTAATTGAAATGTTTCAGTTTCATCCCTGAATTTAATAGTATAATAGTATTAACCACAGTAATTTACAGTAATATTAGTATATTAATGTTAATAATTATTATATAATGTTTCATCATGTTTAACATTAACATGAATATTCGCCATCTGATTCTGAAAGTACTCAATTTTCACCTCTACGCACAAACAAAAATGGCTAGAAATGGTGGATCTTCCACTACCCCTTTTGTATTCTCAGAGGGTAATTATTTGCAACCAGCAGATAGATATACATCGCAATTGCAATCGAGCACTTGGAGTGGCGTCTCCTATTGTTTTCCAAAATGTGTTCCCACATGTTCTATCCCATTCTGTTTCTGGATCTCGCTGCTTCGTTTGCCAACTTTTATACAGTACAACGGGGGCACAACAAATTGCCATGTCCGCTTTGTCAAAAACGTTGCCAGAAAATGCCAGAGGTTGGGATCCATGTGGCTTTTGTTGAGTCGCGGCTCTGAAGACCTTGCCAAAAAAAACCGGCCTGGTCAACGTTTTTTCAGTTTGCGAAGTGGAAAATCACGATGTGAATAGGTACCCTCTGGTAATGACTAACAGTTTGCTATTGAAAATGGCCATTTAGTTCGTGAGTTTTCCCATTAAAAATGGTGATTTTCTGTTAAATTACCAGAGGGTAAATCAACGAAACATTCTAGGGCCATGTTCTATAGTAAACTGTTAGTTTCCCAGAGGGTACAACAAAAAATGATGTTTCATCATGATGTCCCCCCTTAAAATCCTCAGGAGGAGCTAAATCCACAATTGTCAGACACACCCAAATATCCGATTGGTGGGTATATCCCCAATCTATCCCCAACATATTCCCATTATATTCCAATGATTGGTTATAGATCCCCATCAAATTGATGGTTCATTCTCCCAAATAAAATATGTGTATCATATATCATGTATCATACATCATATGTCATATATCAAAAAAAACATGTGTGAATCATATGTATATATATATATATATCATATTAGAAATATATATATATATATCATATACGCTACTAATCATATGTCATATTATATAGGGGTCCCATAATCATGTTAATCATATTAGAATATATATATATATATTATTGTATGACCATTAGAATATATCGTTATTAGAATATGTTATCATATAAACATATATATATACTTTTCTATATGGAGAAAGGATGGGACTTCGATGTTTGGCCATTTTTGAACTGGCCTCCACAAGGTCCAAGGCTGGGCAAAGCCGCTCCTCAGCACTCCAAAAACATCGGTAGATTTTTGTGGTGAAAAAATGCCCAAACATGGTGATGAAAAGATAAACAAAGAGGATTACCACATCAAAAATTGATAAAAATTGGATATAACATGATATAACTGGTGGAACCACCAATTGTTGAGATAATGTGGTAGTCAAAATGCATTATTTAAAAATTACATAGCGACAAATGTGCCAAAACTATGAATGTGGGTTAGTCCAGCCAACAGGAATGGGCGCATGAAGCCAACCATATTGGTTGGGAAAATAACAATTGGATGTTTTTCGGCATAAAACCAGGACCTTGAAGCATGGCGCATGGGAGTTCGGGGATACCCCATGTTTTGACTCTCGAAGGATGCCCGGGGCCCGTACCCTTGAAGACTTTGAGTGAAATGTCCTTAAAGTACGCTTACAAATGCGACAGTTGCGAGTTGAAGAACGAAAAATCGAATAGGTGTGGGAAAGTTCAAACCTGTGCAACGTGGTGTTTTACATGTGTTTACTGTATGTTCTTGCATGCTCTTTCAGCCCCATCAGAGTGCAGCTAAGCCTCCATCCATAGATCAACCAAATCCATTTGAATGCCATTCAAAGCTTTCTCAGCATCTGCACGGGAGATATCGAAAGAGCCAATGGAAATGCAATACGAAAAGATTCTGTCTATTGCCTCGGTGAGATGGAACAGCAGACGAAGATGCTGAGTCGATATTCGTGTTGAAAAATGAGATGCCTGGAAAATGGGCTTCCCAAAACTTCAAGGGTATATTCCAGGTATAACCACCAATATATGGAATCCCTCCTGTTATAATATATGATATATTCCAGGTCGATCATTAAATATCATAATGATCATGAAAAATATTCGCGCCTTACCGCATAGCGCACGGTGCGCCCCCCGATGGTGACCAGCAATCAGTGGAACATCGGGGAACAGTTCGTTCATCGAAAAATCCGTTGGCTTTCCATAGAAAAAAATACATGGCGCCATGTACATGGCAATGTACCTGTAGGAAAAACCACTAAAAAACCACTGAAACCACAGTTACCCTCTGGTTATGACTAAGCGAACTGGAAAATGGCCCATAGAAACAGATGATTTTCCCAGCGACATCAACCTCAATTGACCATGGATTTTCCACTTCGCAAAGTGTTAAAGAAAACCATCTACACCCAGTCCGCCATGCTCACTCCGCCATGCTCCAAGCTACGATCACCTCGTGTCGTCGCAAGAAGCCTCGCGAATCCAGGGACAGTGCCGTCTCCAAGGGCAGCGCGACAGGACTTCTGTGCGAAAGACGAAACTTCCGCGCTTCCTGGACCCAGATGGACCCCGCGGACCTTTCTCGACCAAAATTGGGGACCAAAAAAGAATGGCAGAAACAAAAGATTTGGACAAGAACATGAATGATTTTTCGAGAAAAAAAACGACCAAAGGTGGGGAATTCACTTCTTAATTGCCAATTGTTGGAAGATTTTAACATAGTTTTTAACCACCAATATAGAGGAATTCAGCAGGGGAAGACTCTCCCGCGATGCAGTGGATGATCTCACCAATTAATGATGTGGTTTTTCCTGGCAACCCTAATATTAGCACGCCCAAAAAAACCAAACCACTGAATTGATGCCTATTTATCCTATTTGATGTTGGGATTTCAACGAATTTGTGGGTTGGTATTGACCAACAACCGATGTTTGTACACAGAATTTCAACGGACTCTCCGAAAAAATATCCTTCTCCCTCTCGGTGGAAGGGAAATTTCGCAGCCTTGTATTGACGGAATAGCTATGGTTTCAACATGTTTTTCAACCCGGAATTGTCCGCAAAGCCGACAATTTCAAGGCAGGCGCGCGGCTGCCTAATTCTTACATGAAATCTCCGCATTAAAACGGTTTCCCCATGTCCTTTGTCAAAAAAAAAAATCGGGTGTCCTCCTCGAACAGTTCGGGGTCGTCCTCCTTCGGAGGTCAATGTCTGCAATCACTATTACCCTCTGGTTATTTAACATAGCCATGGAAAATGGCCCATTTACAGATGATTTTCCCATTAAAACCTCAATTTATAAGGGATTTTCCATGGCTATGTTAAATAACCAGATGGTATATATCATTGTTACGGTTGCTATTGTTGTTATCATAATTACCACTATCATTATCATGGTCATTGCCATTATCATGATTGTCATCATGTCATCACACTCATTATCATTTGGATTTTCACTATCATTATCATCACGATCATTATCATTACTACTATGTTTCTTGCTTTTGTCGTTATTATGGTGCTTATTGCTAGGATAATCATTGTAGTTCTTATCGGTGATACTATTGTCAAATAGTGCTATATATATATATCCGATGTTGAAAAAATGGCATTCTGTGGTGTGACTATAACTACGTATACATTTGCATTTACATATACATATGCATATGCATATACATACACATATCCATGTACATGCACATGTACATAGACATGGACATATACATTGGTTGAGGACGGGATTCCCTTCATGGATCCATGATCGGCATCAAAACGAGATGTGAAAACCTATAAGACCATTTTTAGCAGATGAAGATCCATTTATCCGTGAATTCCTTCCCACTCTGAATAAACACTCCGGAATCCGAAAGCCAAATGTTAGTATCAAGTATTAGATCTGATTTTGCCACAAATGAGCTGCCATTTTTCAGGGAAATTGACTGATCAGCTGTGAGGCTGGCGGCCGTTTCCTCTCCTGACCAGGCACCGAAAAGCGTTCAATGAAGAGCACGAAGGGCAGATTCAGCGGGTCATCGCTATGGCCAAGGAGCCATTCTTCGATCAAGGAAGATGGTAGAGATGTGGCATCGCCCAGCACCTCTCCTGGCGCCCGTTTTTTACTAAAAATGGGTACCGTATCACCAAAATGGATTGTAGGATCAAAATCTGCGGTGCCCAAAATTCAAACATTCAAGATTCCAAGCTTGAGATTCAAGGTTCCAAGCATCAAGGTTCCAGACTTGCACGGGTACAGGCTTGATTGATCAACAACGAAATGCTCAGAGCCATGCAAAGCCACGGCAAATCACAATAAAGCTGCTTCAACTGATACAAACAAAACAGGATCCGCAGCAAGGCGTCAGCTTTACAAGGTTCCAAGGTTCAAAGTTCCGGCAGGGTTCCAGCAAGGGTCCCTGCAAAAATTTCCTGAAGGTTGCAGCAAGGTTCCACCAGGGTTCCTCCGGTGGTGCGGTTTCCTGACACCACTCCCCAAAGAGATTGAATCCCATCGTGGGAAATTTCCCCTGCCGAATTCCAACTCGCCAGCTGTCACGGTCCTTTTTGATCTTCATAGACATGCAGAATACGTTGGAATAGATGGCATGCAAAGGTCCTAATCCGTTGCAAAGAAATCTGGGGAGCTGTTGAGTTATAAACCTCAAGCAGCAGGAGAAATGTTAGGTATACTGGAAGTACCTACCATACATAATACATAGGTCATAGAGTCTATGTATTGAGAATGCTTCACCACAAAATCATTTGAGAAATGGTGCTTTACCTACCACTCCATTAGATCCATTTGAAATGGTCTCCATGGCCAGTGGCTATGGCATATGGTTGGGGCCAATTTCCTGTCACTTAGTAACACCCCCTGGGTCAATGGCCTGTTTATGACATCAGCTTCACCACATGTTACTACATTGTTGGTTATTTCCCAATCAATAGTCCAATTATCTCTCATTATATATATATATAATCAGATAGATATACATATATATCATTTGTATACTTCATATTGTATCATATGCATATCATATGTACATCATATGTACATCATATGTACATCATATGTACATCATATGTTCTATCATACCATATAATATCATATTATGTATATCATATCTACATCATATCTACATCATGTAGAAAGACCCCATATCAGTTGGTGAAATCCATACACAGCAACAACAACAACAACAACAACAATAACAACAACAACAAACCAAGAATCTCGATGCGCTCCACATTCGTGTCCTGGATCCCAAACCTGGGAAAATATCATCAGGGGTGGCCCAGCTGGCCCAGGAATGCGAGTGATTTCTGTTTTATCTATCAAGTGTGTACATATATCATACAAACATCATAGCATATAGTTATAAATGTATACAAATCTACATATATAGATATATATATATATATTTATTTGTTTATTTATTGATGTCTCTTCATATATGCGGTGAAACAATCCAATTACAAATTGGAGCTTGCCAAAGATTCACAAAACAGCAACGAAAATAAGTAGATCGCTTACATCGCCATGAACACAGGGTTTCTGAAGCATCTCAGTACTCTTTGTGGATCCCTTTTTAGAGTTGTTTTCCACTTGGCATCTCCCAGTCTTCCATGATTTGGGGACGGGGCATGGGTGGATGGTGGCATCCGCACCTTCCGCTGAGTGCTGCTTCGGAACATCGCAGCTATGCCATGATAGACAGCCTTCATCATCCGCATCAACTTCCCCTTGTCGAAGAGACGCTGGTCGTTTCCATCGAAAATGCCCAGCAGGAAGCGGATCTTTTGTTTCTTGGAAATGACCTCTGGAAGGTCGGGGAAGGTCAGGGATCGCAGCAAATCGGCGAAGTGGGCCGATCCACTGGGCCCCCGGAGATAGTTCTAATCCAACTGGGGGGGCTGTGGTGGATCTATCTCTCCAGTTGGATCGGTTTGTAAACCAACTTGTAATTGGGGATTCTCTGGTTGAGCATCAGAACTTTTTGGGTATTTTTTTCACGTTGGATCACTAACCAGCAACAATTCGGTATTCAAAAACATGGTAAGGGCTAACAGTAACCAACAACACTGGATCTGGGCAAATCATTGGTTGAACCAGTGATGATTTCTCCACCCAAAAACGGGCAATACCCAACCAGCGGGAACCAAACATGGGTTTCTGGGGATTTGGGTCGACTTTCCGTCTGGCTCTGAATAGCTATGTCGCGCAACGCGGGCAGTGTCGAAAGGGCTGCGTCGATTCTGGGCGCATTCGAAAGGGCGCATTCTGGGCGCATTATCATCAGGTTTCGATCAAATCTGCCATCAAATGGTATAGATATATAGATATATAGATATAGATATAGATATATAGATAGATATATAGATATAAAGATAGATATATAGATATAGATATAGATATAGATATAGATATAGTTATATATATATGTAGAGATATATATATATAGATAGATAGATAGATAGATAGATATAGATATAGATATAGATATAGATATATATATATATAGAGACATATAGATATATATATATAGATATAGATATAGATATATATATATAGATAGATAGATAGATAGACATATAGATATATCTATCTCTAGATATATAGATATATATAAATATATGTATAGATATATATATATATGTATAGATATATATATATATAGATATATATAGATATATAGATAGATAGATAAACATCTGGGGAAAATGATTCTTAGATATCCATCCCAGGCTTAAAACAGCCACAGCTTTTCCGAGCCTTCGACAGCAGAACGCACGCAGACAGCAACGCCTCGGCTTCACTGTCCGGGCTTCAACCTCTGGAAAAATGGAGGAGTTAAGCAGTACCCTCTGGAAAACATAGAAAAATATAGGGCATAAAACTGTGTTATTTAATGGGATTTATAGGGATTTATAGGGCAAAAAAATTTTGGATACCATGAGGATTGGGATATATAATCGGGATTGACATGGGATCAGATTGGGATTAGCCTCTGGTTTTCACATACCAAAACCGAGGGAAAAAATCAACCGGACCCAATGGCGGAGTCAATTCATTGGCACCAACAAAAATGGGGGTGGTTGAGCCCGGGCCTGAGCCCGGCCCGGCCCGAGCCCTCTGAAAAATGATGGTTAATATATGGTTATAATATGGTTAATGATGGTTAATATTAATCTGGTTGGTGGTACACCTGCCCCTCTGAAAAATGATGGATTTTGTCAGTTGGGATGATGACATTCCATTCCCAATTGTTTCTGGAAAGTCTAAAATTCCATAGATTCCATGGTTCCAGTCACCACCAACCAGCCACTCAAATGGGATAGATTGCTGAAAAAAACCCAAGCAGCCTCTGATTTTCCAGGCTAATGGAAGATGATGGTTACGGATTACCATCGAATCAGTAAATCCAATGGAGGCCGATGATCAGACCCAGTCGATGATTCACATTGGTTGGGAACTTTCATAAAAATCGACTGGCACTACTGGCACTACCCTCTGGTAAATTAATATAACTATGGAAAAATCACCATTCTATAGCTGGGTAAATCCACTATTTCTATGGCCATGTTCAATAGCTATTTTGACATAACCAGAGGCTATTTCTTGCGACCCCCAATTTTTCACCAACGAAGTGGGTTTTCAGGGACTGACATTGGACAAGTGGCATCCACTGGCAATCGTGCTGCCACCTTGGTGCGATGGTTTTTTTCGACGGCCGATCGAAACCCTGGTCGTTTATGGGATGGGATTGATTGGGATTGGTTGGTGCAGGGACTTACCCTCCGGTAAACTAACATAGCTATTATTGAAAATGGCCATTTATAGTGAGTTCTCCCATTAAACATGGTGACTTTCCATAGTTATGTTAGTTTACCAGAGGGTATCCATGATTTCGCTGATTCAACTTCCCCAAATCCACTTTTTTCTCCAACTTGGACCACGTGACGTACTCTGGTTGGTGGTTTCAATCCCTCTGAAAAATATGAGTTTGTCAGTTTTGCCACTTTATTCCCAACTGAATGGAAAGTCATAAAATTCCATGGTTCCAGTCACCACCAACCAGTGTGTATATATATATATCATATATCCCATCAAATATCCCTACTATGGTTGGCTATAAATCCCATATATTATGGAAAATCAACTAGTAGTTTGCTTATTGAAGTGTCATGAAAAAACTCTGCCGGAGTTTTTTGGTCTCCAAGATGCATTGTCCTCGGGATCTCCGGCATGCGCCTCAGGGTCAGAGGGTGAGGGGAAGCCCGGGTCAGTGGATGGAGATGATGGGGATATGGATTGTGTCTGGACCATGTTTGATAATTAAATGTAATCAGATACCTGGTTGGTGGTTAATACTGGTTAATAGTGGGATAACAGTGGCTTAATAGTGGTTAATCATGGGATGATAATCTCGTTGGTGGTTAGAAAACCATCTTGAAAAATATGAGTTGAGTTCGTCAATGGGAAGGATGACATCCCATATATGAAATGGAAAATAAAAAATGTTTGAAACCACCAACCAGATAATATCATTCCCTCTCCCGTTCATATTGAACGCCATTGTCAATGTCCCGAATCTATGTCTAAATCCCCTACAAAACCATGGTTTATGAGTGGTGTTTAAGGGCTGAAAGGGGAATGAGATTCATCAGGAACATGATCTCATGGAAAATCAAGAATATTTCAACCTGATGTGTCCAATTCTTTCCATCAATAGTAGGACTCTGGCAAACTTCTATGATTGGCGCCACTAGAGTAGGGTTTGGACTCTATTTGGAGTCTAGGGCATTCTTGTCCCATCTTCAGTGAGGCAAAAAAAGGCCCTATCCACTTTCCAAGCCATCGCCTTGTCAAAGAGCTCAACGAGTTCCATGACCCGCGTCCATGGAAGCTCAAAGATCTGTTGGGTGTCATATGCCTCCAACATCCAACCGATCAGAGACACAAAAAATCCATGGGAATTTCAGGATCCAATACATGGAGGTACGTTAGTACCATATTTTTGTCCATATCTTGTGGGGATATTCCCTTACATAGGCCTGAAATATAGGCCTTATATATGGTAGGTACCTCCAATCAATCGGTTCCTGAGTCATGGCCATTGAAAAAAAGGCACCAAAAATCAGATCCTCGAAACAAACATCCAGGTTTTGCAGGTCATTTCAGACCCCACCGAGGCACATTGAAGAACTGCGGCGCATGACCAGGTCGCCATTTCCCCAAGGCTTGCCAATTGTTGTAGATGCTGACCCAATTTCCCAGAGACCGCATGGCCAGTGTCTTGCATGCTGCCGGATATGGCGATGTAAGCACCACCTCCCAAAACCTGAAAGCCCGTTGCACCCCATGAACCAACCACTGGGGGATCTATGCAACAGTCATCCAAGCAAAATCAACCGTCCTCACCATTTCCAACTTGCTCATGCCCCACCCTTCAAGTACTGAGGGTTGGTGACTGGGTCTGTCGCGGTTGGGTATGAGTGAAGTCGGGGTTCCGCATGATGGTGATCATAATCCCCGTCAATGCCGTGGTCTAGTGGCAGTTTCTCATATTAAAACAATAAATGGTGTACTCAGGGACTGTTGACTCTTAAAAAGTAACCAACATACATGTGTGTATATGTATCAATATATATATATATATATACATACATACATACATACATACATTACCTACATTACATACATTACATACATTACATACATACATACATACATACATACATGCATGCATACATACATACATACATACATACATACATACATACATACATACATACATACACATACACATACATAATACAATACAATACAATACAATACAATACATTACATACATTACATACATTACATACATTACATACATTACATACATACATACATACATACATACATACATACATACATTACATACATACATACATACATACATACATACATACATACATACACATACATACATACATACATACAATACATTACATACATTACATACATTACATACATTACATACATTACATACATTACATACATTACATACATTACATACATTACATACATTACATACATTACATACATTACATACATTACATACATTACATACATTACATACATTACATACATTACATACATTACATACATTACATACATTACATACATTACATACATTACATACATTACATACATTACATACATACATACATACATACACACACACATACATACATACATACATACATATATATAATTATATAAGTTATATAACTATATATATTTATATGCGTACAAGATTTATGTTTACTGTCCATGTATATATCACTCCAAATTTTGTCGGGTCATTCAGCGCCGTTTCGTTTGATCATGTTGGATCCATTCCCATTTCTGGCAACCCCACGGTCGCTCAGTTGCCTTAGAAAAGTGGTTTAACCATGGTTTATGGTAGATTTTTGACGAACTAGTTACTGGTTTATAAACCAACATTCACATAACTGCGGGGCCCCATCCTGTATGAGTACCCTCTGGTAAACGTTTACACTTCACTATTGAAAATTGCCATTCATAATGGATGTACTCATTAATAGCATGGTGATGTTCCATAGTTTTTTGTATGTTTCCTATTGATCCCTTGCGACGTTGCCGACATTGCGACCGAACTGGGCATGAAGGAAGCAGCAAAAACAAGGACTCGTTTGACTCGTTTTTGGCTTGTACAAACCAAACTATCGTGGAGAATCCCAGTAACCAATCTATATAGACTATATGAGTTTAAACCTTGATTTTGAAAGGTCTCCAAACTGCATGAGTTATCTCAGTTGAAGCAAAACGGAGTAGCCTCAGCTTTCCATAATTTCATAGCCCCAAGCAGCTCGTGCATCCAATCCATCGAAGTCTCCTCCCGGATAGTGTTCCACACTTCAATCAAGGATAAGTCCGTGAAGGAGAACTTCCGAGAACTCACCGGGGCTTGTGCCCTGAGACATGGGAAAATGATGGCTTTTATGTGGCTTGAAATGGGAAGATTTTGAAAGATCGAAATGATCTTTTGGAGGATTTTGATGCAAATCCATTGGAATTGCGGGTACTACATGTTCAAACCCAGAAGAAATGTTAGATGAATCATTTTGCGAATTGAAATCAATTTAAATGGGCATTCCCACAAGTTGAATGCTTCCCCCTCCCAAAAAAGGACCTCAAAAATGGGCCGGATCAAATTCCTTTCACCGACTTGTCCATTGGGAAATGTTTCTTCGTGGGCTGAAGGGATCTGTCGAGTTTTAACTTCCACTGATTGCATCCAGAACGCCTGTGTGACAGCCCGTAAGCCTAGACTCTAGACCCTCTAGACATGAAAAATTCTGAGGTTGCTGGCATTTGGGCCCCATGGTCCCTATTAAAATGGGCGTGAAATATGATATACCCTGGTATCCTCCATATGTGGACAAAGCATGACAAAGCTATATCCATCATCGATAAGCTAAATCCCTATTCTTATAATGTTTAACCGAAAAAAAAACGACATGAATTGCAATTAGATATGAGATTCTCATTAAATCCATGGTGTGTCATCAGCAAAAAAGCGTCACCTCTTTTCGATAAACCCATCTGAAGTGATGTTGAATGCGCCTGTCTTTCGTGGATACCCTCCGGTGTTATCAAACGTGACAACGGGAATTTCCCAGCTGGCCATGTAGCTGAGTACTGGGGAATATCTCATCATCTCTACTTCAGGCTGCATCCCACTTAGTAAATGATATTCAATGGGTTATAGCCCCAGTTATATATGGAATATGGTCTTTGCCACAATTATAGAACGGAAGTTGAGGAGTGCGAAAGTACGGTTGTTTACCGTACCCTGTTGTTCCATAATTCCTGTTTCCTCAGAACGTTGGGAAAAAATTACTCTCAACTTACTCCTAACTTTTTTGTCGTTCTATAAGTATATATTTTTGTGTGTGTTCCATAATTGTGTTTTCCCTCATATTCCTCACATTTACCATGTTTTTTTCTATATTTGCGTGTTCTATAATTAAGGGATTATCCGGTTTATGATAAACCACGGATCTTAAGTAAAATCCACATGATCTCTACCGAAACTGGCTCCGTGGCGCCTGGTTTCCGCTTCCGAGTGCCACGTGTCCAATTTCCAAGTTCTGTGTCGCCCCCTCCGTCGTCC
>CAMXCT020005868.1:332804-436138 GCA_947184155.2 Cladocopium goreaui
AAAAATATAATATAATATAATATAATATATATAAATAATATATATATATATACATATGTATATCCCTATCTGTGTGCCATGGTCAGATTATGTGGTACACTGGGTAATGTTCATCGTCAAGTATAGGAGATCACCGTATCCAATAGTAAAAACCAGGATCTGTCGAAGGGTTTTTGTGGTTCAGCAAGTATCCACGTATGGCAGCGAGTATCAAAACCTCATTTGATAGCTAGTGGATGCTAGTGGCAATCTATGGCTACCACATAACCTCACATATCCTCACATAACTTCTCACATAACTTTCTCACATAACTTTCTCACATAACTTTCAGATCGGTGCGAGTTGAAACCCTTTTTTTTTGGCGACAAGGTGCCCCTCTGTCGCTTCTCGCACTTCTGGTGACGGCGCATCTGCGGTTCCATGTGCATCTGCAGCCTCCAGCACTTCGTCAGTCGTCAGTGCATCGACTTTTTCGTCAAGGTCAGAGACCGAAGTTCCAGACGTTCCAGATTCATCACCCACAGAGGTGCTCTGAGAGGAGCCACTGTGGTATTTCTCCTCGACAGCGCGACATCCATCATGTGGGGATTCAATTGCATGGTCCCAATGGTCTCAATGAAATGTGGAAATTCCCTACGAAACCATGGTGGCTTTTGGGGGGTGTTGAAGATTAGGAGGGGAATGGAAAACCTGAATGTTTTCGGATCGCTTCCCGATCAGATTCATTTCATTGAATCAACAATCACTAGGGTCCGGAAATGTGGTACCTCAGTTTGCCACGAACAAATGGACATAAAATAAAGTTTTGAATCTTAAAACACCCTAAAGACAATACTTTAAAAAAAAACAATCAATTGAGACGGGTCGTTTCTCAGATTGGTTTTCCCGTAGTAAAAAGTGATTTCCATATTCCTTCTCTTGGGAGAAATGTTCAGCCTGCAAACATTCAACAACAAATTTCTCAGCCAAATCTAAAGACAGCAACAAAGAAACAAAAAATCTGGTTCTGTCTGACAATTGGGTACCCCAAGATCTGATGGTAGATAGATTATATCTAATTTTGCAGTAAAAATGGTCGCAAATTGGGGTATACCCAATTTTCAAACAGACCAAAAATGAACTTAAAAAATCATCCACTAAGCAAATCTTCGGCGACTTTTTCCACTCTGAGCCGGCGTTTTGAGAATCCTGAATGGCAACTGTGCCGGTGGAGGGATGGTAAATATCTGTAAATAGATCTATGTCATTCTATCCCAGTATATCTGGTTGGTGGTGCAATGTGCCCATCTTGAAAAATGATGGAGTTCGTCAATGGGAAGGATTATATATCCCATATATGAAATGGAAAATAAGTTACCCTCTGGTAATGACTAACAGTTTGCTATTGAAAATTGCCATAGAAATAGTGGATTTTCCCATTAAAAATAGTGATTTTCTATAGCTACGTAGAAAATTACCAGAGGGTAACTTATTTTCCAGTCACCACCATGAAAACTTGTGATTCCAAGCCATGAACTCCATGGAAAAATCGGTGGTTTCATCCATTCTGAACGGCTTTTTTTTTGCTCGTCACATCCCACATCCCCCGGGCCCCCGGCCTTTTCGAGATGGTCTGCCGGGCGGCAAAGGAACGTCTCCTTGGAGGCAATGAAAAGATCGAAAAAATGGCAGTAAAATGACTTACCCTCTGGTAATGACTAACAGTTTGCTATTGAAAATGACCATTAATAGTGGATTTTCCCATTAAAAATGGTGATTTTCAATAGCTATGTTAAATTACCAGAGGGTATAAGATCTTTTTCGGATGGTAACTTATTAGTAAAACATCGTAAACCCCAAAAAAATCCAAGTCTTTGTCAAACTCAACATGGGTTGTGGATGTTCAAGCTCATTCCCTCGATGGATCATTCAACAGGGCAGAATGACGCTTGAAATAAGCTGTTGTGCTGGGTGCAAATTCAGAGCAAAGAAAAAGACGTCAAGTCCATAAAGCGAATTTGAGCCATCACTCCGTTTTCTGCTCACATTCCACTACTGAAAAATATCGCGAAATCCTATGATTACCATATGACTGGGGAATAACCATCCATTAATTAAAATAACCATAGGATAACATCCATTATTCTATTTTAAGGGGAATAACCATCCATTAAACATCAATTTTCCACTGGCTCCGCTTCGGCTAAAAAGACCAACGCCGCGGCTCCGATGGCCATGACTTTTTTGGGCTTTTTTGGAAGGATCCTGGGACGATGCGACGAGTAAAAGAGGGCAGAAAAATGGGGGAAGTCAATGGGGCTATATCGGAAATACATGGGATGTGTGTATTATATATATATATATAAGTTTTATATATAGTTTTATATAACTGTATATATATATGTTGGTTATATATATATATGTTGGTTATATATATATATATATGTTGGTTATATATATATACATATATATACATATAGTTATATATAATTGTATATATATATATAGCTATTTGTAATTATATATATAACACCAAGAATATGATGTTAGCCGGGAGAATGATGATTAACCAGTTGATTTAGGGGTACCCTATTCTCACCTACTGGAATTTCCTGGAAATTCTGCACCTGATGGATGTGGCCAGCAAGTGCATTTCCAAAATAGATGCAGCCAACATGATACCCATTGAGTTATCATGCGCATTAACCCCCATTAACTATACTTATATCTACCATAAACCATGCTTAAACCACTTATGTTCGGCAACTGAACGCTATCGACTGGGGGCCCATTGTGCCAGGGACGTAGAAAAAATCGCTTTTTCATCATGATCATGATCGAATCCACAGGAATTTTCTGGGATCAGAAGATGTTTCCATGCTACTACCAAAGTCATCATGATACCCTCTGGTTATTTGACATAGCCATGGTATAGATGGCCCATTTATAGATGATTTTCCCAGCGACATCAACCTCCATTTATATGGGTTTTCCATGGCTATGTTAAATAACCAGATGGTAATGATAAAACATGATAAAACAATGGTTGCTATTGTTACTATGATAATCATTATAAACCATTATTAATGATAGGAATGATACTAAAAACAAACCATCATATCCATCATAATAGTAAATCCATGTCAATCCTACAGTATCAATTCTTCAGGGAAAAAAACGCTGCCACGTCATCGTTTTTTGGTCTTGCCACGTCGAAGTGGTCACCTTTGTGCTTCATCTTCAACCCACCCTGTGGTCATCCCATCACAATTTGCTGATATGAAAGGATTGATACAGATGATACATACCCTCTGGTAAACTAACATAGACCCTGGCAGTCATCGGGGTTGGAAGATTAGTTTCCATTAAAAATTTGTGATTTTCAGGGTCCAACTGTTAATTTACCAGAGGGTAGATTATACATATTACTATGCGATTCTTCCCCTGTGAATGGTATGGAATTAACTCCACAGGCCCTGCCGCTGAGCCGCGAGAACTCGTCGCTTTCCACGGCGCGAACCAAGTCCTCGCGTTCGAAAATTCGACCCCTTGGACGATTCTCCCCACATGGAGGTCGCAGTGTGACAAAAGTCATGTTTTTTTCATGTTTTTTTCATCTGGCTGGTGGTATACCAACTGGTTAATATACTGTTAATAATGGTTAATATTAATGGTTAATATTAATGGTTATTATATATGGTTATTATATGGTTAATAATAATCTGGTTGCTGGTTGAGCCTACCCCTCTGAAAAATGATGGAGTGAAAGTCAGTTGGGATGATGTCTGACATTCCCAACTGTTTCTGGAAAGTCATAAAATTCCATGGTTCCAGTCACCACCAACCAGTTGTGATTCCCCCAGAAATCAATGAAAAACAGCAACAGGGCTATTTTACCCTGTTTTGTACAGTCGGCGAAATACATCTCTGCGGGATAAAACCCCAACATCCAAAAACCAATGGCTCGACTGGACCCTGCCGAGACTCTTCATGGCCCTTCATAGCCACTGAAGGGCGCGATTGTGCTCCCGAGAACTCTGAGAACTCAGCCAAGGAATCAGCTGATCTCAGCTGAGAGCGGGCAAGAAGTGAATGTTGATTGGATACAGCTCCTTTCATGGGAATTCCCAATGAACATTTGACCAAAAACCACGCAGCAAAGTAGAAATCCAACGCAAGGAGATTTTTAACATCTAAAAAACGTGTTCCCCAGCTGTCATGAGATTTTGTTGATTCTCATTGTCTGTTTTGACAACCACTCATGAGAGCAGCATCCATCCTGCCAGCCCAGTGGCCATCGATGCAAGCTGAAACCGTTGGCAGCACTTCGAGCCACTGCGGGAACGACGGATCTCACGGCTCGAAATTTCCAAGGTTTTTATGGCTCAAGCGTCGCTGTTTCGTCGAAACGTCGCTCCATCCATTTTCCAGCCAATTTCGCAGAACAAACAGCACTACCCTCTGGTAATTTAACATAGCTATTGAAAATGGCTATTTATAGTGAGTTTTTCCATTTAAAATTGTGATTTTCCATAGCTATGTTAAATTACCAGAGGGTATCTGATAGGCATTCTTTCGACATTTGCAGCAAGGTGCTCAGGTCGCGGGATCTTAAATTTGTCGAAGCATCAGCAAACTTGTGAACCTTCGAAAAACCAGAAAGCCCCTGTTGCCCAGGCTTAACCGGGCAGGATATTCCCTCCACTCCCTCCAATTTCCTCCAATGGGTGGTAAACCCATTGGGTTTTCCGCACTACATCCGGGACATCATAGAACTGCATAGAACTGGGTGTCACAGTAGCCAAGGTCCCAAGACAACTGCGAAAATGGATTCCCGGGTTGTAGATTATCAGAGACTATCACTAACATTGGACAATGGTAAATTTCTTGACACGGTCACATTCAACCCCCTTTGACAAACGGAGAGGCCTTCAGTATTTAGCTCAGAGAGGCAGTTCAGCCACGAAGAAGCAAAATGCGAGGTAAAGAAAGAAAATATTGGAGATTGTTTGACTTTTCTCAATTTTTGGATTTTACGATACCTTTAGAAGGGGAAAGGCTACCCTGCCACTCAACAACATCAGACACCCTACAGCACAGTTTTTGTTCATATTTTTTTTGGCCCCAGTCAACTATTTGTTCACACACCGTAAAAGTCCGTTTTAAAAAAAAACTAGTAAAACTAATTGTTACTTTTCCGTTATAAAAACTATTTGTTCAGACACCGTTATAGTTAATTCTTGTTAATTCTGTTACTTTTCAGAGTTTCTGTCGCTAAATGAACACTTGTAAAGTCATCTAGCCACAGAAACTCTGAAAAGTTGCCTTTTGAAATCGCCACAGATGAAGAAATGATGCTTCGCCCATCTCCCTGAGGCATGCCAGTTGGCAAATCAACAGCAGCTGAAGGTGCGGTCGTCACGAAAAAAAACACGAGGAAAGCGTGGCTTTCCTGTAGGTCTTCCCAGAGGCTGCCAGTCCAAAGTGTGTATATGATATTATATGGTGTATATATATATATATACATACACCATTTTTAATAGGTAAATCCTTTATAAATGGGCCATTTTCCATGGCTATGTTAAATACCCAGAAGGTATACATGTATATATATATATACACACATACAAATTCATGTTGAAGTAAATTTGCCCTGATTCCCCGTACTGCGGCATGTTCCTAGCCAGGGCATGTTCCAATTCCCCTCTTTTAGTGATTGGCCTGTGCTAAAGACCCACTGCCACATTTTGGCGTCCAGTTTACCGAATCCAAGTGCATGAATACTGTCCGATGAACATCCAAACTGCCCTTGTTTCCAACAATTCTAAAACCAGAATTGTTAGCGAGTCAAGCGAGTCCCGAATCATTTTGACTAGGAGAATTCTGGTTGAGTATGGTCTCAAATGTCTCAATCAAAAGCACCTTCCCATGAACCTCTGAAGACGGTGACGGCCCGGATTCAGCAGCGCGGCTGGTGCTCCACGATGCCGGGATGAAGCCGATGATTCGGGGCGGCGCTGTCATCGGTGATGGCACTTGTAGATTTCCAAGGGCTGACACTTGTGGTAAGGAAGAATCACATGTGCAATCCTGCTGGGAGATCCGGTGATGATTACCATCACTATGTTATTATTGTTATCAGTAACTAGTATGACTATCATCATTGTTATGATTGTTATGATGTTTGCCTCTATGATTATTAAGAAAGAACATGATGATGATGATGAGGATGATGATGAGGATGAGGATGAGGAGGAGGAGGAGGAGGACGATGAGGTTAATAAGGATGATTAGGATGATTAGGACAATGAGGAAATGAGGACAATGAAGATTATGAGGAGGATCATGAGGAGGATCATGAGGAGGATGATGTGGAGGATCATGAGGAGGATCATGAGGATGATGAGGATGCAGATGAACGCGATACGTATTCTTTGTGTTCTTGCTATTGCTACTAGTATTGAATTTGCGATAATTTCATGGTATGATTGTTAGTCTAATTCGTCTGGTTGTCCTACGTAACTGTTATCAATCCTATTGTCATGATTGCTGTTCATGCCACTGTCATCATTCTGACTAATGTATATTATATATAATAGATTAGAATATAATATAGTATTAAAAAAAAAAATATTATAATATAATATAATATAATATAACATAATATAATATAATACAATATAATATAATAGACTAGAATAGAATAGATGAGAATATAATATAGTATAAAATAGTATAATATAATATAATATAATATAATATGTTATATATATATATCATATATATATAATATATATAATATATATATAATATATATAATATATATTATATATATTATATATATAATATATAATATATAAAAAAAAAAATATTACACATAATATATATATAATATATAATATATATATATATAATATACATATAATATATATAATATATATAATATATATAATATAATATATATATATATACTCTATATAAATATTATATAAGATATATATATATAATATTTATTATATATGATGTATATATATATATGTAATATATATATGTAATATATATATATGTAATATATATATATATGTAATATATATATGTAATATGTGTATATATATATATATATGCGTGACTGTGATTCCGATCATGATCATTAAAACCTCTGCAAAGAAAGAATGTGATCATTGTGCCAAGCCTATCGGAGAAGTAGCCTTTGGTAGCCGTCAGAGTTTGCTATGGAAAGTCACCATTCAAATCAGTAAATCATCGGAAAACCATAGCGACATTCCAGCGAATCAAAGGAGATTCTACTACACGAACGCGTTACTCCACGCGATAAAGAATATATGTTGGCTGTCTGAAACTGAAAAAGTTTACATCATGGACACTTCTCATGGAAATGAGGATGAATCCTGGCAAGCCTGGGAGATTTGTTGCGTTTCCCCAAGTGTTCAGACGCCATTTTCGGAGAGTTTTAGAAGGAGCCTGATCGACTACACTACACCACTTCGACAAAAATTTGTAGATCTTCCAGTGTTCAGTGATGGCGAGGACTCATGGATACAGTGTGGATACTTTGTTCCTGTATTTTTGTAGAACCAGAACCTTCGCAACTCGAAATTCCAGCACATCTGCAAAAAACACACAAATCTGAGAAGGTTGCGGAAGGCCTGAGGGCACCATTTGGAGGTTTCCTAAAATAGGCGTACCCACGAACGCGGACACCCTGCCAAGCCAGTTGGTCTTTGCCAACTGCACTTTTTGCGGTGTGAAAACAAGTTACTTGATGATGCCCTCGGTATATACATACACGTCCATTCGTCACTCGCCAAAAAGCATATATCCCACCTGCGGCTGTATGGAATTCCGGATGAATCCAGCTTCAAGAATTGTTTCTTTCCTTTTACACAGGAACATGATCCGAGTCCAGCATTTCTAACTACACTTCAAAAGCGGTCCATGAAATCACGACGGATTCATGGATCAAAGACCCCCTCGGGCCTCATCTTCCTACACCAACTGCCTTACGGCGCCAAGGCCATGGCGCCTTATGGCGCCTTATGGCGCCTTATGGCGGTTGTGTCCAACAAATAAACTCAGCAAAAACCCACCTTTTGTTGGGGAGATTTTTTCAGGGAGACAAACCCCCAGGACCTAGGACAGAAGTTGTCCCGGCATTGGACACATCCACCGGCATTGTTTGGACAACGACAATGAAAACGATCTCGGCCTCTCGGCATGACTCAAGTCTCAGCGCGGTCGATAGTTCTTCAGCTGGCACATCAAGTGAAGGAATCCATCCCTGACGTCATGAATGGCCGCTGAAAGATCTGGAAATCATCAAATATATACTTGGAGACTCAAAAATATTTCTGTGTATGTGCATGTCTGCGTATACTCTGTGCATATGTATACTATATATATATAATACACATAATAAGTTTCTGTCCGGATCCTTTTCGGCCGCCCTGCGCCTGCTGAAGCTTTGCTTTGGAAGGAGAGTTCCCAGCACAGCCACGATGTCTTTGCTCAGCATTCGAGTCCGCAGTAGCTGATCCTCGGACCCATGGACCAGAGAGCCCAGACTCGTCGAGTTTCCAGGGGAATCGACCTCCGTTCAAAAAAAACCTGTTGAACAGGTCAAATTGGCCATGAAGAGGGGGTATACATGGGTATACACCATTTTCAGACACCCATATGAATGAATTCCGGAAACGGTCAG
This sequence comes from Cladocopium goreaui, assembly GCA_947184155.2. NCBI lineage: Eukaryota > Dinophyceae > Suessiales > Symbiodiniaceae > Cladocopium > Cladocopium goreaui. The sequence goes on from CAMXCT020005868.1 coordinate 341,504, forward strand.
AAACCTGTTGTGGCTCCATTGCTACCCATGTTTGAACCATGGCCCGAGGCCAGTCCGAGTGCAGCAGGGGATCTCTGTCTGCCCGACCATGCGCAGGGACTTCGAAAAGATCGAGGACCTACGGCGAGTTGCAGTGATGGTCTTGAGACCCTGTTGAGTGGAAAAATGTGAGGATTCACTAGCCATTCTATGGGTGTTTCTGCATCAAAAACCCGGATTTCATCAATGAATCACCGATATTGATGCATATATGGCTACGTCCAAAATGCTGAATTTGCACCACAGAATGGCCACAATACTGTAGGGAAAATTTCATTTTCAAACTGCAAAAAATCATCCAGCAAGGAGGTAAGGAAACAGTCCCGGCGTTGACCCCCTCCCCATTTTGGAAAATGCCAAGAAGTGCCCACATCCATATCATCCCATATCCCATTTACATCCTATTATCCCATTCCGGAACAAGCCCACCTGGTTCCACTTTTGCCATTCCTCCATGGGAACTTTCGGCTTCAAAAAGGCCGGCTTTGAACACAAAGATGCCTCAGGAGACTTGCGCGGCGCGAATAGGCGCATCCATCGTTGAACCATGAGCTCCTGGGCAGCTCAACCCATGTCGGCAGAATTTATTTGTCGCTATAATCGCCCAAATCAATAGTAACTATGGGAGAATGTCGGGATGAACCAGCCAATGTCAGGCTGGATTCAACGTGATTCAATGGGAATCAACCCTTCAACCAATTATTGCCATTTCGAAATTGATGGTCTTAGAATCAATTTTGAAAATGATGGAACATATGTTTAATGGGTGCAAATAATTCCCGAGAGCGTCTGAGCGAAGGGTTCTTCTAATAGTGGAGGTCTGCTATACATCTTCATATTTTCACATCTTCACATCTTTCTCTCTCTCTCTCTCTTTCTCTCTCTTTCTCTCTCTTTCTCTCTCTTTCTCTCTCTTTCTCTCTCTTTCTCTCTCTTTCTCTCTCTTTCTCTCTCCCCCTCTCGCTCTCTCTCTCTCTCTCTCTGTCTCTCTCTCTCTCTCTGTCTCTCTCTCTCTCTCTCTCTCTTGCCCTCTGTCACGGTTCTCTCCTTCTTATTCTTTTTCTTTTCTCTCCTAAGGCCGCAGGCAGTGCCGACGAAGCGCCACGAAGTGGCCACCCTTTCGCACAAAATGAGGTTCGAGTGTCAAAAACTGCGGTAAAATTGCGATTTTACATCCTCGGCGGCAACACTTTTGCACGAAATGAAATTCGAGTGGCAAAAACTGCGGTAAAATTGCGATTGCACATCCTCGGCGGCAACCCTTTCGCACGAAATTAGGCTCGAGTGGCAAAAACACAGTGTCGGCAGCAACCCTTTCGCACGAAACGAGGTTCGCGCGTCAAAAACTGATGGTTTTTTGCGAATTTGGTTGGTCCGGCGGCAACCCTTTCGCACGAAAAGATGTTCGGGTGTCAAAAACTAAAGATTTTTTTGCGAGTTTGCACCCCTTTCGCACCAAACGAGGTTCGAGTGTCCAAAACTGAAAGTTTTTTCCAGTTTGGTTGGTCCTGTTAAAGGGTCTGCGTGCACTAGTGCTTGAGTGTAAAAGTGTTTGTGTGTAAAAGCGTCTGCGTTTAAAGTGTTTGTGTCTACAAGGGTCTGTGTGCCAAAGCGTCTGTGTGTAAAAGCATCTGTGTGTAAAAGTTTCTGTGTGATAAAGCGTCTGTGTGTAAAAGCTTCTGTGTGTAAAAGCGTCTCTGTGTAAAAGTGTCTGTGTGTAAAAGGTTCTGTGTGTTAAAGCTTCTGTGTGTAAAAGCTTCTCTGTGTAAAAGTGTCTGTGTGTAAAAGGTTCTGTGTTAAAGCTTCTGTGTGTAAAAGCTTCTCTGTGTAAAAGCTTCTGTGTGTAAAAAGCTTCTGTGTGTAAAAGCTTCTTTGTTTGAAAGCGTCGGTGTGTAAAAGTGTCTGTGTGTAAAAGCGTCTGTGTGTAAAAGTGGCTGTGTGTAAAAGCGTCTGTGTGTGTGTAAAAGTGTCTGTGTGTAAAAGCATCTGTGTGAAAAATCTTCTGTGTGTAAAAGCGCCTGTGTGTAAAAGCTTCTGTGTGTAAAAGCGTCTGTGTGTAAAAGTAACTGTGTGTAAAAGCTTCTCTGTGTAAAAGCGTCTGTGTGTAAAAGCTTCTTTGTGCAAAAGCATCTGTGTGTAAAGGTTCCTGTGTGTAAAAGTTTCTGTGTGGAAAAGCGTCTGTGTGTAAAAGTGACTGTGTGTAAAAGCTTCTGTGTGTAAAAGTGTCTGTGTGTAAACGCTTGTGTGTGCAAAAGCTTCTCTATGTCTATGTAAAAATTTCTGTGTGTGTCTGTATGTATATATGTGTAAGTTGTGTAAGCATGTTTCTCCGCGTGTGTCTGTGTTTGAGAGCCTATCAGCATACCGGTATGCTTGTATTTTGCACATCTTCTATACAGCATACCTCGTCTGTCTCCTGCATCTAAAACCCTGACATCTTCACATCTTCTTATCTTGACATCTACACATAATGAACATATTCACATGATCTCAAATAACATGCTCATGAACATATTCATGTAAGTCTTTGGCGTCTGCAAATCATACAACTACATAACACATCTGAGTACCTATACACCTACTCGCTCTCAGGCCAACCGTGGTCCAGTGTTTTTGTCAACCATCAAATTTGGAAGCAGCCTGTTTTCAAACAAGTCCACAAAGGACGGAGTAGTGGAAATCCGAACCGCGATTTGAAAAATCCAGAGAAAATGGTATGCTCACCTCGGGCGATTGTATGCCCTTCGCAATTGTATACTTCGTATGATCTATTTGTTTTGAGGCCAGTTGGATCTAGCACAGTCTTTGTAAATCCTTGGGTCTCCTGTTGAGCCAACTGCAGCTGCAGCAATTCCTCAATCACCGCATCCACCACAGGATCTCCAGGGAAGGGCCGGAAATCTGGAGGACAGCAGTTTTCAACATAGTCCTGCCACTGCGACCCGTTTTTTTTCCGACAGCCGTGCCATGGTGAAATCGGGGAGGATGGTCCAATGCTTACCGGGAAGAACCGATATAATGTCAACCCTGGATTCACAAACCCCAAACGATTGTTGAATAAAAAAGTATCATATTATGACTATTGGAAGGGTACCCCCCTAATTAATAAACCAGGGTTTAGCAAAATCCGGGGTTGAGATTATAAAGATTGTAAAAATTCCCATCATAAGGATGACCATACCACAGTGACCATGACAATCATGACACTAATGGCTTAGTAGGGTAACAACCAAGTGGAGAAGCCATGACCTTCTGATAAGAGTAGCTCCGTTTCCCACCATCGGTTCATAGTGAACCGTACACATCGCTTCAATGTCAGCTTCAACCCAAAGACTCCGCTGCTAAATAGCATTCCTCAATCAGAAAATCCCACATGAATTGCAACTGTGAGCAACTTCCAAGATCTTCCAAGCAAAGGGATTCCTTAGAAAGGGCAAATTCCCCAACTTCTTGGTGAGGTTTTTGTCGATGCTGATAGACTGATAGATGTTGATCCCAGGGCCTCCAACTCACTCTCCGACGCTCTGGTTTGCCAATCCAACGACATCTCCTGGCAGGGGCGGATTTTTCTCAAGTTGGCACGGTGTTTGGCAGCATATTCCCATCATTCACCCAATGATGGAAAGAATTTCCCCCTTTTTTGCCATCCTCCGGCTTCGTCAATGCGGGAGACCATGCAAGGGGATTTCATGAAGCAGTTTACGGGATGGTTTGTGGATACTTGGATACTTCAGTCGCAAAATAGGAACTCAACCAGTCATGGATATGGGTCCTGAAAACGGTGGATGCCTGGATAAATCAAAATACCATGTCTAGGTCTATTTGGGAATTTAATGGAATATAATATAACATGATATAACTAACCACCCAACAATGTGATATGGCTGGCTGACGATTAGCAATTTAATTTGGGGTACCCCCTATTTCCAGACCCATATGGCGGATACTGATATAGTGGAAAAGTTCAGCATCAACAACCTCCTATTTCCACAGAAACCAACGACCTCACCTTTCAATACCGTTCACCGTAAACACCGCTGCTCTTACTGGTGCTAAACGCAGGGAACTGGGGAATGATCCACTGGCTAACTATCAATCATCATCCCAGCAACCCCCAGCAACCCATCCATTCCCTACGTTTAGCACCAGTCAGTTAACCATTAACTAACCATTACCCTCTGGTAAACATACAAAAAACTATGGAAAATCACCATTTTAATGGGTAAATCAACTATTTCATGGGATATAACCCAATTTAACAATAGATATACCCATAGTTTCATGGGATATACCCATAGATACCCATAGTTTTGGGTGAACCACTTCAACCCCTACCAGGCCCATGCCCATCTTCATCGCAACTCCGCCTGCCGCATCTTCACGGGGAGCTTTGGTAGAGCAATGAAATTCTGCCACGGCGGACCGGACAAAGTGTGGAGCTGTAGCCCGACGTGCGTATAGTGTAATATATAATGATATATAATGATGTACATTTACATTCCATTGACATTCCATATACACCCCATCTTTTTCCATGTATTCCAATTTCAATGGTGCAGCAGAACGCCATCGCTATGCGGACTCGCTCACCCGTCCTGAAATCTTCGCAGAGACAGCCTGGTTTTGCCCACCTGGTCCAGATGCTGATTTTCGGGGATGGTTTCTGAGAAAGGGGCTTTCCCACATGAATAGAATCCGAAAAAACACCACCAAAATCTAGAAATGTCTATGATAATGTCATGAAAACCCAAAACAGAAGCCACAACTGAAACAAAAACCTCTAATTCTCTCCCTCAAACTCCCTGAAGTCGTCGCCTCCGACTGCAGTTCTTCCAAGTGCTGATATTCTTTCAGCCAGCTGTGAAACATTCGCAAATGTCGCGCAGTGGCCTGGAGACGTGACACACCGGAAGAACATCTAGCTGTGGCTATGAATCGAAGGTAGCAAGAAGAATGAAAAAAAAGGATTTACCCATCAAAAATTGTGATTTTCCCTAGTTATGTTAGTTTACCAAAGGGTAATAATGTGAGGAAAACAATGCCATTTGCACCATCCCCCAGTGAGCATTTTTATAGATGGGATTCAAACCATTCCCAGTCATCAGTGGTAAAAATGATATGGTTTTACCCGCATTAGATGGAGTTTTCATCAGTTCACCCAAAAAAAAATGATATGTTTTTTTATGTGGTTTCCCCGTTTTCCCCGCCTTTGGGCACAGCCTTTTTAGAAAGCTGGTAAATGTGGTCCTGCCGACGCCCCGTGCATCCTCAGATCCGCAGAGCTGGAAGGATTTCGAGCAATGAATTCTGGTGATTCGAGGTACACGCTGGTAAACGTTTACAATTTACGAACTGGAAAATCACCATTTTTACAAGGTAAATCAACCATAAATGGCCATTTTCAATGGTTGTTTGTATGTTTACCATAGGGTGCCAATTTCCACCAATGCTTCCTCGAGTCTTCTGTGGCATCTAATGCTCGATGAAGTTTGTCAATCCACAGCTCTGCATCGATAGGCCCAACAGCAGCTTCTGCGGCGGAATGTGAAACGCCTCAGGCGTTAAAAATTGCAATACCAATGAGAAGTTGGTTGGGGATATGATATAGAATATGTGTATATATATATGCATATGTATATATATATATATACATATGTATATATATATATGCGTGTGTTATTATATTATATATACATTATAACTATAATTATATATATATATTATATTTTGTATTATTATTTATTATATTAAATTATATTATATTATATATTATATTATATATTATATTATATTATATTATATCATATTAAATTATATTATATTACATCATATCATATTTTTAATATCACATTATATTATATTATATTTTATTTTATTATAGTATCTTATCTTTTATTAAATATATTATTAAATGATATTATATTATATCATATCATATCATTTTTTAATTAATTATTATATTATAATATGTATATATGATGAATTCTAGTGATTCGCCCATCTGACATAAGGTCAAATTGGGCTGGTTCCCCTTACCCATATCTATCCACCTCAGTCAAGCCATCAGCCACTTCGTCCAGAGAATTGCTTTGGACCGGGCAATAACTATGGTTTATAGATTATAACTCCAACATTTAGGGTTGCCGTCCGGTCATCAAACATGGCTGGAAAATCACCGTGCTCAATGGAGGTCATCGCCAAAACTGGTGGATATTCAACACAAAAACCGACCACGGTGTAGGGGTCTTATTATCCCGGTGTGGGGGAGCGGGAGGATAATGAATGATGATGATGATGAAGAAGAAGATGATGATGATGATGAGATGATGATGAGATGATGGTGCTGATGATGGTGATGATGGTGATGATGATGATGGTGCTGATGATGATGATGATGAGATGATGGTGCTGATGATGGTGATGTTGATGATGATGAGATGATGGTGCTGATGGTGGTGCTGATGATGATGTTGATGATGACGATGATGATGAGATGATGGTGCTGATGATGGTGATGATGATGGTGGTGCTGATGATGATGGTGATGATGGTGATGATGTGATGATGATGATGATGATGATGATGATGATGCTGATGATGATGCTGATGATGATGATGGTGATGATTATGTTGATGTGATGGTGAGAATGGATGATGATGATGATTATGATGATGATAATGATGATGACGATGATGATGATGGCGATGATGATGACGATGATCATGATCGGCCCAGAATCTCAGAACTAGGACCACACTTTGTGCGAGCCTGTGCAGTTGAAACGCATGTGAAGGTTTCACAAGAGCCACGTTATATAGAAATTTACAGGAAAAATGCCGCACCCCAGATTGAGCCCAGAACGCAGACACACATTTTGCGCGAGCCTGCGCAGTCGAAATGCACTTCAACATTTCACAAGAGACATCAGAAGAGCCACTTGATACAGAAATTTACAGGAAAAATGCCGCACCCCAGATTGAGCCCAGAATGCAGACACACATTTTGTGCGAGCCTGCGCAGTCGAAACGCATGTCAAGATTTCACAAGAGACATCAGAAGAGCCACTTTATACGGAAATTTACAGGAAAAATGCCACGCCCAAGAATGCAGACACCCACTTTGTACAAGCCTGCGCAGTTGAAACGCATGTCAAGGTTTGACAAAAGCCACTTTATGCGGAAATTTAGTGGAAAAATGCAGCGCCGCAGAGTGAGCACCCTGATCAAGCACCGGCCTTTGCAACTACCGTAAGAACCCCTGAGTGTGGACATGTTTGGGGAAAAAAACGATCCAAAAAAGTATTCCACAGTGCCATAGACCATCCCTTATTTGCCCAAGTTTACCATTTGGTACTAGAAGCCATACCCCGATGTGGTATGGATGTCTCTGGATTTCGGCATCCCACGGATTCCCACTGCGGCAAGAGGGGCCGAAACCTCCAGTGGAAAGGCAGTAGTTGAACAACTTCTGCGCAACCTGAGACACAACAGAATGATGGTGGCAACTTGCGGCCCAGATGAATGGAGATATGAACTGGAGCAGGTCTATAATTCATCATATGTTCATACATGTGTATATAATTGTATATATATATATAGTATATATATACTGTATATGTAATTCATTATATGTTCACATATGCATACATTTGTGTTGTATATTTATACATGTATCTATTTATTTGTTGATTTTTGTATTTATGATTTATTTATTTATTTATATTCTATACTGTCAACCTCGGGTTAATAGACCCTGGTTGATTAATTGGGGAGGTTGCCTCAAAATAGTCATAGTCTGCTTCTAAAGTAGTACCAATCAAAGAGCCCCTGGGTTATTCTTCCGGGATTGATATTAGTTCTGAATGGAGATAAAGAGTAGGTATGTTCCTATCTATAACCCTGAAACAATGCCGAAAAAAACAATGGCTACACCTTTTTCAAGGTAGATGGCTCCGCCCTCTTCCAAAGTGCGCGTATAGATGGCGCCGACTTTTTGAATTTTGACACCCGAAAAGGGCGTGACATCCATCCCCGTTATTTTTGTGGGCCGCGCCATCTATGCCAGAAAATGTTTCAGGGTTGCCAGAAACGTTAGAACATTAATGTCAACCTTGGAAAAAAAAAATAATTATTTAATTGGGAGGGTACCATCTAAGTATCAGATTATGACTATTGGAGGAGTACCCCCTAATTAAGTAACCATGGTTTATTAATCCGGGGTTGACATTACACAGAATGTGTGTTCCTACATGCTCTGCAAAGATGGTTTGCCAGTGTGTTGAGCCATCTCTCCGTGTTTTGACTTGAGCCATCTCTCCTTGACACAAGCGGATGGCACTGTCCCAGGGGGTTGCGCCATCTATTTAGTAGTGAAAAAAAAACGAGAAAAACTATTGTTGAACACACATCCCCGTTATTTTTTCAACGCTTTGATGACCGAAATGTCCGGTCCCGGAAGAAGGAATTTAAATTAAAAATGGGGTAGATGGCGCAATTTGGCCCATTTTGCACATGTAGGGTTGCGCCATCTTCTGGGCACTTTTGCTGTTCCGGGTACATATCCTTTAAAAAAAATCACTGTTAAATAGATGGCGCAACCACCTCTGAAAAAGTAGGTCTGAGCCATGTACTTTGAAATTGGAGTAGATGAATTTAGAGAAGCATTCCTTTTAATAAACATTCCATCCTATACATATGTAACATTATAAATAGATACAAATATGTAAATATATGTGTATATATCATTATATATACTCAATGTATACATATATATATATACATACATACATACACACAGCATCATCCTGAAGTAGATAGATACTATTCCCATTTTTCAAAATCTCCATATTCTATCTCCAGGATGACTATACATACTATACATATACACATAAATGGGGGTTTCCTAAAATAAGGCTAACCCCAGTTATCATCCATTTAAAAAAAAAAAACATAAACCATCCAGCTATTGGGGTACCCCCATGACTATGGAAACCTCCATATACCCTCTGGTAAACGTTTACATAACTATGGAAAATCACCATTTAAATATTTTATAGCTGGGAAAATCAACTATTTCGGGCCATGTTCAATAGCTACACTAGTCATTACCAGAGGGTAAATCCCATTAAATTACCAGCAAATCCCACTAAATCCCATTAAACCACCATTAAATCAACTATAAATGGGGGATTACCAGAGGCTATTCATCATCTCCACAGCACCGGCTTCGACTCACTGCATCCCCGTGACCACCAGCTCATGACGGTTCGAGAACGTGGCGTCCAACGACGCCGCCGTTTCCAGGGGCAAATCCACCGGGGCGGTGTGCGACAAACGGAACTTCTGATCTCAGAAAATGTCCAGTGGCGATTGGGTCAGGTCAGGTCAGGTCGGTCTGATGGGTCTGATGGGTTCATTTCGGGAAACCCGAATTTTTGTGTTTCAAAAATTGGAAAAGCCATATTAGATTCTTCGGAAACCCAGAATCATAAAAACAGCAAAAACACAGCGCAAAAAATCCAAAAAAAAACAGAATTTTATCATTAAAAAAATGCCCATCTATACTTGATTTGCAGACACAATTCGGAGCAAACCATCCAGTTTGGATCCGTTTTGGGGAATCCTTCTGGATTCCATATGGAGCTTTCCATAGTCATGGGGAAAACCCCAAGCGAGCTTAGGATGGTTGATTTCATATAAAATCTTTGTTTTAATGGATGATAACTGGGGGTAGCCTTATTTTAGGAAACCCCCATTTATGTGTATATGTATAGTATGTATAGTCATCCTGGAGATAGACCACGCGATTCCAAGTTGACTCAGTCGAGTGCCGAAGTCAAAATGCCAAAATGTCTGTGGCTACTGAGCACAGCACCCTCATCTTCAAAAATCTCTGGGTCCTCTTCCTGTCAGGTGCTTCCTCCCCAAGCATTCTGCGAAAAAAAAACAACACGATTCAAGTCGTTTGAGACCCTGTGGATACGTATGCAACATTTATATACATTTATACTATATATATATATATGTATAAATCTATGTAAACCTACTGTTTCCGGACAAGTCAATCTAAGTAAGACCGCTTCCAATTTTCACATCCCATCCGCACCTCCCCAGGCGTTGAGTACCTGTGGATGAACAGAGCGAAGGGAGCGTTGAGAGCGTCGCTGCTGTCGCCTAAGAGCCAGTCCTGGACCATGTTGCGCGACCCCCAAGTCGTGGAGGTTTCCTAAAATCATGGGTACCCTCTGGTAAACGTTGACATAAACTATAGAAAATCACCATTTTTCATGGGAAAATCCACTATAAATGGTGTTTTTCCATAGTTATGTTAGTTTACCAGAGGGTACCTCAAGTCACCTGCCTTGGATGATTTAAGGGGCACACGACTATTTTGTTGGGTACCAATTTATAAGCCTCAAAATTGGAAAAATTGGATCAGAGTTGGCTCACTGGAACAGCCCCGCTGAAAATGACCCGATGGGCTGCAGAAATATCAGCAATGTCCCCTTCAAACTGCCAGCACGCAGGAAATATCTCTAACCACCTGAAGGCTAAAGGTATATAAGAAGCGTAAAGTGGCACATCTACCAACCCAACGATGATAAAACAAAGGCTCATCTGGAAAGCCTGAGTAACCGAGAACCTGCGTGGCTCATCATTTCAATAACTGGGCCAGGATGGAGCTTCAAGCTGATTCCATGGAAAATCCTGGTTGGTTAATAGTTAAGAACCAGATTCACCATTCTTGGACTATGAAATAATCCCCAAATATCCCCAATATATAAAGGGTAGATGTTCATCCCCCAACTAATCATCAACCCTGCCAGGGGTGGATCGCAGCCACTCATTTGGAGGGTTTTTCTCGGTATATCCCATTTTCCCGCCCAGATCTGGATGTCCTGAATGACCTGAAAAGGCACACTATCACCCACCAATCCATTTCCTGGCGTAGGCTACCAGGGAAGCCTCCCAATGCCAAACTCAACGTCTCAAGATGAAGACCCTCGAAGTTGCAATCCATTATGAGGCATGTCTTCAATGGAAAATCTACAGGAAAACATGGATTTTACCCCAAATATAGTGGTGTCCTGCAAGTTTTCATCCAATGCTTCCCATGTCTCTTCCATTCGCACGGCAAGTTCCTCTGTGTGTGATCTTTCTACATGTTTGGAGTGTTTGACGGATGATCTTTTGTTCTGATTCTCATCATTCCGCATCTGACTGCTTTGAGAGCTTTCGATCATTTCTGTATGCCTTAGAATGTCTCAGATATTGCTTAGATTGTGTTTGATGACTGGCAAAATCTAGTATTAAAAGGCATCATCATTAAACTCTACGTTTTATCCTAGTAAAGGCAATAGAATGCGTACTTTTCGGCGATACAACGAATGACAATCGGATCTTTCGCAAAACAACTTGCCATTCATGGTTTATCAGTGGACGTCTCACAACTTCAATTTTAATACATGGTCCATTCATCCTGCAGTCATCGGAGCTTCGCTGAACGATGGACCTGATGCACCTGTCCTGTCTTGACTTGATAGAAGTCGATGATACGTCGAAAGAGATGCTTCGCTAGAGCTTCCATGCGTTGGACGGAAGGTAAGACCTCCTTCATATTCAGCAAGTTGAACCTACGGCAGCACATAGATTGCAGCCGCCGGCTTTAGGGAATTTAAAGAGAAAACATAGATTCTCTGGTGAAACACATCAAAATCATCATTCTAAAGCCAACAAGTGAAATGTTCTTGGGTCGTTCCACCTGGCTTTCTAAATTTCCAGAAAGGCTACATGTGTAATGTACTGATTGAAGAAACATAGCCTACATGACGCTTTCGCTTAATTGTAAAGGATTGCGCGCCCAGTTTCACAAGGATTCACTGCATCATGGAACGCTGACGGGTTGCCAATTTTTTTTCCTAGGCATGTCCAAGGAGCATCGCAGCCATACCACGGAAGAGTGCCAGTAGCATCTCTACAAACTCTTCCTCTTCGAAGGTGCGATTGTCATTCTCATCAAAGACTCCTGCGTAAAAAAAATCTGTCGAAGTGATGAAGTGGCAGTTTCAGGAGGTTTCCCAAGTCATAGGGCTACCCTCAGTTATCATCCATTTATAAAATTTATTATAGATGGGATTTTCCATGAAATAAACCATCCAGCGAGCTGGGGGTACCTCCACTTATAGATGGGGATTGTCCATTGACCATGACTATGGAAAGCCCCAAAAACTGGCAGCTGTTCAAAAAAAACAGAGTTGACTCCCGTGACTCCCCTAAAGGCAAACGTGATCATTCTACCCTCTGGTAAACGTTGACATAACTATGGAAAATCACCATTTTCAATGGGTTAATCCACTATAAATGGGCCATTTTCAATAGCTATGTTAAATTAGCAGAGGGTAATCATTCTAGCATTGTGGATCAAACAGTGTTTTTCACTGGGGACCAAACAAATGAATTATCCATGAAAAACAAAAAAACACCAAACATATTCCAGCAAAAAAGTCAGCTTCAACCAAGATTCCCAGCAAGAAACGGATCTTTTGTTTCTTGCAAATCGCCTCGGACATGTCATCGACTCCTGTCCATATCCCCCCAAACCATCATTTTCCATAGGATGGGGCCCCCCAGTTTATTAGTCGGTTGCTAGCCATACCTAAATATAGTTACCCTCTGGTAAACGAACATAGCTATATAAAATCACCATTTAAAATAGGTAAATCAACTGTAAATGATCATTTTCAATAGCTATGGTGGTCATTACCAGAGGGTATTTGCGTATCATACACCCACTTCTCATTATACTTATTTGCACCAACTTTTTGCTAACGAACTGGGGCCCCATCCTGCACCTCAAAATTGCTAACGTTGCTGGGTTTTGATGCTTTGTCACGAATTGTCCACCCTTAAAAATGCCTAAGGGCCTGTGACACGTCCGATGAAAATTCACCCCAGTTTGGCCATGTCAGGCCAAGCAGCCGTAGACATCAAAATGCAGACCGTGATCAATGGAGACACTGGAAGTTTGATTCTCACATAGTCCTGGCCCGAAGCACTGCAAGGTGCCCCCTAGGGCCCTAAATTGGTTTATAAAGCCATGAATACTAGTTCGATATATCACCTGGTTGGTGGTATACCTACCCCTCTGAAAAATGATGGACTTCATCAGTTTGGATGAAATGACATTCCCAATAGATGGAAAGTCAATCCAAATTCCATGGTTCCAAACCACCAACCAGTAACCAACAAAAACCATAGTGAGTTATTGGAGTTATAAACGCACGCACCAACTGAACGCTCAAGAGAACGGGGGCACCACCTTGTGGCAAAACCTTCTGGGAACCACACGGATTTTTAGATCAACGCCCCAGGTGTGGGCTGTCCGACGGACCAAAAAGGTGGGAACATCTGTGAGACGAAATTGGTGGTGCAATATTTCCTGGTAATTTAGGGATTGATAACGATGTTAAACTATGGGTTAACCATGGAAAATTGTAATTCAATGGAGTTCTAGTTGGTGGTTAAAAAAACATCTTGAAAAATATGAGTTCGTCAATGGGAAAAACGACATCCCATATATAATGGAACATAAAATTCATGTTTGAAACCACCAACCCGGAGAAAATCCGAAATCCTCTTTGACATACAAATGATTACTGTCATTGCTGTTATTTTTAATCATGATTGATGATACCATTTAGCTACCATTTAGGTACCTCATGTTGCACTGTCACGTTATTTGGTTTTTACACAGGCTTCATTGTGTGAATGTGGCAATCCATGCCCTTCCACCAATCACCTCACCCAAAAAAACCGACCAAAGCCGACCCTTCGCCTGAGGGCTCTTGGTTTGGTTTGCTCGGGCATAGCCCGGAGGATCGAAGAGCTTCACAAAGTCCATCACCTGAGTAGTTGTGATTTGATAAGGTTGTGGTCATTGCATTAGGGGGGTACTCCTCCAATAGTCATAGTCAAGTACTTAAATGCTATCCCCCCAATTAAACAACCGTTTGGGATCTATTAATCCAGGGTTGACATTACTATTGTGATTCTGATGGTGATGATTGCTATCATCATTGTCTGACAAATGAAAGGATTAGGACCTTAGGAGGATGCTGTTAATATGATCCACCAAAGCACAAATGGCTGGGATGTACCATTCCCAGCGTTTCGCTTCCGGATGCAGATTCACCAAGCTGGGTGAACTGGTGGAACACGGCGAACGGAATCATCCGTGGCGAACAAAATCTGTGACTGTCATGAAAATTCCATCATAAAATTTATGGGTTCTGACCATCCCGAAGCATTTGGATCAGTATGGAATTTTGAAAAATCTCTAAAAGCCTTAGGATTGAATCTTGCAAAGTTCAAAAAACAATCGTTTGTGACAAATCATCCTAGGCCAGAGACCTCTTCAGAATCGGGATGAAACATGATGAAACATGATGAACTGCAGATGAAATTCACGTTAAACACCCAGAGTCATCATGGAGTTTTCTATCCCTTCCCCCCTGTTTGAATCTTCAAAAACACCCCCCGAAAGCAACAACGAAACCATGATCAACCAGATCCCTCAGATCCGCAAACGAAAAGTTGCCGTTGCCGGTGGGCAGAAGACGTGGCTGAATGAAGAAACACGATGGTTTTGTAATGGTTTATGTATGGTTATAATGGTTATTAATGGATATTAATGGGGGTTTTATATTAATAATGGTTTATATATGGCAAATATTTCACGAACTGTTCAGTCTCTTGGGGGTTTTCTCATGGTTTATTTACTGGTTTTCTCATGGGGGATTTTTGACGAACTAGTTAATGGATGTAACTGATAGAACCATATATAGTTAATGGTGGTTTTCTCATGGTTCATAAACCAACTTATTATAACTGACAAAACCATAGCCAATGGATGTTGATGGGGGTGAATCTACACCAACATTCACATAACTGGGGGGCACCATCCTGCAGGACAGCTTCGATTTTTGAATAAGTCCGGGTGACCCGAGGCAAAGGAATGCCCAGCATCTGCTGAGCCTCGAATGCCTCAGGATGCGCCATGTACGTGCGCAGATTCCCCAAAATATTCATAGATGGTCACAGATGATCTATGTTGACTATGTTGGTGTAGATTTTGAATTTATAGATGCTTTATAAATCAAGTTTTCTTTCATGATAGTTCTCCATCTGCCAAGCTTTAAGAACGAGCCACACAACAATCTCCAGGCCAAGGTTCATTAAAGAAGCGAGGTGCCTGACCTGGTTTCCACTCTCCCACTGCTTGCCATCGGTTGTAGATCGCCACCCAGTTGGCCAGTGAGCGTAACGCCAGCGTCTTACAAGCTGCTGGGCATGGCGCGGTCAAAACCCGGTCCCAAAACCTCACTGCCGCAGTGGGGGCGTTCCCGTTTCCCGACAAGATCATCACCAAAGCTACTGGTTGGGTTTTCTGTATACGTATATATAAATACGTAAATATACATATACATATATATATATACATTTACACATATATGTACACATAAATGTATGTAGAGTTTCCAAGTTCTTGGATGCCTCCATTCGAAACTCCCCTCGCGACTTCGCCAGTGTCCAGGCCGAGAAACTCCGGCAGCCAGTCAAGAAATGGTTCCTTCCCAGTGACCAGTCACGTTTCGTTTGCATCTCTTGGGCCTGGATTATATGGGATTATATGGGATTATATCGGATTTATATGGGATTTATATGGGATTATATGGAGATCTATGGAGATTAACCATCCACAATGGTGATATCAGCTAGGAACCACAAAATGCAACCAGGGAACCAAAAAGGGCATGTCAATGACTCGATTGTATCTATCCCATCTATCCCATCTCTTCGGTGCTGCTGAAATCGCCATGTTTCCCTCGTTTCGATCAATCACCACAAAGATGGCCCTCCCATGATGTTTTTTGGTGTGGTTTCACGACATGAGTACTATAGTTACTGTATATATAATGTTATATATGTATGCATAGATAGATAGAATAGAAGAGAATAGAATAGAAGAGAAGACACTCGAATCGAATAGAATAGATTGGATTAGATTAGATAGATAGATGGAGGATAGATAGATAGATACATAAAAAGATAGATGGATGGATAGATAGGTAGATAGATGGATACACAGATAGACAGATAGATAGATAGATAGATAGATACATAGATAGATAGATAGATAGATACATAGATAGATAGATATAGATAGATAGATAGACAGACAGATAGATAGATAGATAGATACATAGATACATAGATACATAGAAAGATAGATAGATAGATGGATAGATAGACAGATAGATAGATAAGATAGATAAGATATATAAGATATATAAGATATATAAGATATATAAGATTAGATTAGATTAGACTAGATTGGATTGGATTGAATTAGATTAGATTAGATTAGAGAGAGATAGATAGAGAGATAGATAGAGAGATAGATAGAGAGATAGATAGAGAGATAGATAGATATAGTTAGATATAGATATAGATATAGGTATAGATATAGATATAGATATAAATAAAGGTATAGATATAGATATAGATATCAATATAGATAGATAGATAGATAGATGGATAGATCGATAGATCGATAGATCGATAGATCGATTAATGGATGGTCAGATAGATAGATGGATAGAGAGAGAGAGAGAGATAGATAGATACATGGATAGATAGATAGATAGATGGATAGATAGATGGATAGATGGATGGATAGATGGATGGATCGATAGATGGATAGATGGATAGATGGATAGATGAATAGATGGATAGATGGATAGATAGATGGATGGATAGATAGATGGATGGATAGATAGATAGATAGATGGATAGATAGATAGATAGATAAATAGATAAATTGCTGGATAGATAGATAGATGGATGGATAGATAGATTGATGGATCGATCGATAGATAGATGTATAAATGTATAGATAGATAGATAGATAGATGGATAGATAGATAGATGGATGGATGGATCGATAGATGGACAGATAGATAGATGGATAGGTAGATGGATAGATAGATAGATGGATAGATGATGATAGATGGATAGATGAAAAGATAGATAAGATAGATAGATTAGATTAGATTAGATTAGATTAGATTAGATTAGAGTAGAGTAGAGTAGAGTAGATTAGAGTAGAGTAGAGTAGATTAGATAGAAGGAAGGAAGATAGACAGACAGACAGACAGATTAGATTAGATTAGATTAGATTAGATTAGATTAGATTAGATTAGATTAGATTAGATTAGATTAGATAGATAGATAGATGGATAAGATAATAAGTAAGATAATAAGTAAGATAATAAGTAAGATAATAAGTCAGATAATAAGTAAGATAATAAGTAAGATAATAAGTAAGATAGATCGATAGATCGATAGATCGATAGATCGATAGATCGTTAGATAGATAGATAGATAGATAGAGAGATAGAGAGATAGAGATAGATAGATAGATAGGTAGGTAGGTAGATAGATAGATAGATAGGTGGATGGATGGATGGATAGATAGATGGATAGATAGATGGATAGAGAGAGAGAGATAGAGAGAGAGAGAGATAGATAGATAGATAGATAGATTGATAGATAGATAGACGGATGGATGGCTGGATGGATGGATAGATAGATAGATAGATGGATAGATAGATGGATAGAAAGATAGAGGGATAGATAGATAGATGGATAGATAGATAGATAGATAGATAGATGGATAGATAGATAGATAGATAAATTGCTGGATAGATAGATAGATGGATGGATAGATAGATGGATGGATCGATCGATAGATCGATGTATAGATAGATAGATAGATAGATAGATGGATGGATGGATAGATAGATAGATAGATCGATGGATAAATAGATAGATGGACAGAATGATAGATGGATAGATAGATAGATAGATGGATGGATAGATAGATGGTTAGATAGATAGATGGATGGTTGGATGGATGGATGGATAAATGGATGGATAGATAGATAGATAAATAGATCGATAGATAAATGGATAAATAGATAGATAGATAATAAGATAGATAGATAGTAAGATAGATAGATGGATATATTGTGAAGTTCCTATATACGTGTTAGGCCTTTTTCTTGCAATGGTTGATTGTTAGACCTCATCTCCACATCCAGAGATCAATTTTTGGCTATGTCCCAAATTTGATACCTCAGAAAATGAGGCAGTCTTCCGGGAAAGGGATGATTGAACATGAGATTTTGAGTTGCCAAAAAATGAAAAACATTACAATTTTGCCTCTTTTCGTTCGGGTTCTCTCCTTTTTGTTGGGGCTCGTTTTCCCATTGGAAAAACTCGGCGGACTTGCTTGGCGCAGGGCTCCTCTTCCTGGATCGCTTGCCAAACATCATTGATGGACATGCCCACGAAGGACAAGCGGCGCGGGGGTAAGGGCTCGACCCCACTCCTGGTGACCATGAAATTTGGATATCGTGGTGATAGAATGGGGATATAATGGTGATGTAGGAGGGATATAAAGGGAATAGAATTGGATATAGTTTGATATCTAACCAACAATTAGGGTTACCCCTCGGTAATCAAAGATGGCTAGCTGGGATATCTCCGAACTCAATCAAGGCTCTGATGGGAAGTTCATCGAACCAAATCGGGAATTCTCTAGCAAACCAGCTTTGATTACCAGAAAATACCTTTTAATCTGGCAAACCCAAGAATAAAAAGCTTTCTCAAGGCTATGGTATTGAATGTTCCCCAGTGAAATTTGATGAATGGGTTTTTCACATTCGGCGTTTATATGCATATATTACTAGGAAAAGATTGAAAGTGGAGAAGACATGAAACTGATTTCCTTAAGCAAACCTGATTGATGGATTCGAAAGGTTTCTGTGATTGTGGAACACCATTCCAATCGTTTGAGCTTCCATTTGTTCCCCTGAGTCTCCAGATTGTCTGTAAATACATCGGGAATGTGTTGTCATCATTTTCCATTAATGGAGGTTTCCTAAAATATGAGGGTACCCCCAGTTATCATCCATGTTTTCCTAAATTTTCGGAGTTTCAACCTGCGCTCGCTGGGGTACAAAAGACTATGGACAACGCCTCATTAGACTATGGAAACCAAAAGCTACCCTCTGGTAAGCTAACATAGCTATTGAAAATGGCCCATTTATAGTTGATTTACCCATTAAAATGGTGATTTTCAATAGCTATGTTAAATTACCAGAGGGTAACCCTTCCGGGGGCCTTTAACGCTGCGCCCACGCTGCGCCCCGGTGAATTCATCAGAGCTCCTGCTGCGCATGCTCATGCTACTTGAAGGTCTCGCTTCCTGGAGACGATAGAACAAATCCAGCAAAACTTCTGGAAACAACGACTGGACAGTGAAAAATCATCCCAACATTGATTGTGTCATATCCAAGTTATTGAGAAACTCATCCCATTGGATATTTCATCAGTGAAAAATCACTTCAGAACTGGATGGAAAACTGGTTTGTGCTCAAACTTATTCGCCATCAAATGGCATTTTCTGAAAATCCTCGTGACCCGCTATCACTTTGATCACCACGGGTTTCCCTAAAAAGACAATAAACTTGAATGTTCGCTTTCAATTCTCCATGTTTTTTTTAACCTCCAAAACTCAGCTAAGGCAGCTAAGGTTGATGGATCCTCTGATTCTCCAATGTAGTTCTCCCACATACCCTCTGGTAATTTAACATAGCTATTGAACATGGCCATTTATAGTGAGTTTTCCCATTAAAAATGGTGATTTTCCATAGTTATGTTAGTTTACCAGAGGGTAAAATCCCCATAAAATCATCCCCTCAGGTCCCAGGTCCCGTTGACGGATCCATAACGTCCTGCTCGGTCTCTGGCCGGAACATCCTTGGTGGTGCTCCTGGCTGTGTCTTCGATAGTCGTGGGGCTACCCCCAGCTCGCTGGATGGTTTCTTTCATGGAAAATGCCACTTAAATGGATGATAACTGGGGGTACCCCCATTATTATTTTGGCAAAGCTCCAAATCAGTTTGTGCCAAGTGTTTTACTCACAACTGACAACTCCATCCTTTGGAAAACTTCTTGGAAGGGCTCCGTGGGCTCTCTTTCACCGAGTCCATCCCCTCCCCCAAAGAGGAGAACAGCTCTCGGTCAGAGACATCGGAGTTGAAGGAACCTCAGTCATGGATAGTCATGGTGATGCAAGGTGGGGCCTCACCTTAACGCGCCAAGTTGGTGAACATTACTAGATGTTTATGGTGGATATTAATTGCTGTGGAGCGAACAGAAACCTGCAATATCTTACCATTGGGCACCACGAGGTGGAGATTCCTATCCAGATTCTCAGTTTTGTCAGTTTAAGTTATGTCTATAAGTCTTGAAGTATGCAGCAATCCTTGTGGCGGCTCCAGAGTCTACAGATCAAATGCCCAGAGTACAACTTCTTTGTCGTGTCACTCCATGTCACTCTACTCTTCAGTGAGTGTGTCTTAAAATGGGGCCTTCAAAAAAAAAAACACAAGTTTCATTCAAACGAGTATCATAAAACATCATGAAACCATGGGTTTTTCCGCATTCCCCAAATTTCAGGTACCCCGGTCTTTGTCGAAGGCACAGGAAGACACCGGCGGCAAATCCGCGGTCTCCGCCCTCCCTGTCCCTGACGATCTTTGGATTCGAAGATATTGGTTTTTAGGTCCTACTGGTCCTACCCGGCCTGGTAAACGTTTGGAAAAAACGATGGAAAATCAGGGATTCTTGGGGATTTATAGGGGATATAATGGATCATACCCTCTGGTAATTTAACATAACCATGGAAAGATCCACCATTTTATAGCTGGGAAAATCCACTATTTGACTATGGCCATTTTCAAGTTCGCAAACTGTAAACGTTTACCAGAGGCTACTTTCAATGGGATTTTCAGGATCCCAACATGGAGGCACTTTTTTCGTGTCAAACTTTTGGTGGAATATCCCCTTCCATATCCCGTTTCATAGCTTGAACAAATCGGACCACTATGGCTCAGTATGGTTTCCACTTTTCTCGGTACCTGAAATGGCTATTGATACCTCCATCGGTCCGAGGATTGGAGGATTCGATCACCAGGGTTGATATCCTCTGGTCAACTAACATAGCAATGGTATAGATGGCCCATGTGATGATCTATCCATTGAACATTGAACGATTTTCCATGATTTTCCATATACCATCTGGTTATGACTAACATAGCCATGGAAGCCATGGCCCATTTGTAGATGGTTTACCTATTAAAAATGGTGATTTTCCATGGCTATGTTAGTCATAACCAGATGGTATTAGGAGATTATGGGTTAATGGGTGACCACCAAATGGGATGATCTTCAGAAATTTTATTGAACATGACCCAACTACTGTATTGGGTATAAATTTTCTCCAAGAAAACTTGAAGGTGATGTTCAAATATGTTCAATATCCCCAAACGGGACAGCTGTCAACCTCTGATTCTTTCCTGTTTCCATTCAACTTCACAAACTTTGTGCGGGACTAATCCAATCCCCCTAATTAACATTGAACACCCGCATTCTATGGTACCAAATAAGTGTGTTTTAATCCTTCAGTTTTTCCATGGTCTCTAGTTCCAAAGGGCCCGGGGGAGTCTCCGGCCAGAAAATTGCCTCTTGCAGATTTCGGTGTTCCCTGAGGGGTTCCACCAGACGTTCCAGGCCGCGGCCTGCAGTCGGTTTGCTGGTTTCACCGGTTTCAAGGGAAAAATTGTGTCTGGACACGAAGAGTTTTACCATCAAATATGGTTGTTCCCGTATGTTTTCCGTTTGACTTCTGGGACGATTGAGCCACCAATACCTTAAAACTTAGAAACGTGCAGGTCGTTTTAGGCTCGTCATCTCAATTTCGTTGAAAATAACAATGGTTGAAAGCACCACCTTGGTGCTGACCCACCTAGATCCGGCACATGCCCAGCACATCGGAAATTCCAGCCGAGTCTTGCGGATCATGTCTTAAAATCATTTTAGGCAAACAGAAAAGAGTCAAAGAATTTGCCAAACCATTCCAGCCCAAAGCAGATTGAAAATGCCATCCCCAAACTCATTCTGTTTATACTTGAATTCTCCAGACCAAGCATTTCAGCAGCACTTGCCAGTCCCATCTGCCAACGCCAAGCTACATCTGTCGCTCTGTGACAGCCCGCAATGGCAAAGCAGGGCGAGAACCACGGCCATTTTTGGGGCTGCGCGGCAGAGGGATGTCACCCTCAGAGTGGAACACGGCACCTGACCGAGGAAAGCGTAGTATGTTATTGAATCAGCCAACTGGGGTTAATGGTAGATGATAGATTGTATCAAGTTAGATTTATCAAAAAAAACATAAAATGTACACATACAATATATGTATATGTATCGAAAATGATGTTGATGATGATGTCGACGATGATGATTCTGATGGTGATCATCATCATCATCATCATCATCATCACCATCACCATCACCATCACCATAATCATCATGATCATCGTCGTCATCATCACCATCATCATCATCGCCGTCATCATCGTCATTGTCATTGCCATCGTCATCATCATCATCCTCATCATCATCATCATCATCATCATCATCATCATCCATCATCATCATCATCAACATCGTCAACATCGTCGTCATCATCATCATCATCGTCATCGTCGCCATTGTCATCATCATCATCATCATCATCATCATTATTTTCATCATCATCATCATCATCATCACTTTCATCATCATCACCATCGGCATCATCATCGTCGTCATCGTCATCGTTGTCATTGCCGTCGTCATCATCATCATCGTCATCATGGTCATCATGGTCATCCTCGTCATCGTCGTCATCACCCTCACTGTCATCATCATCATCATCATCATCATCATCACCATCATCATGGTCATCATCATCGTTGTCGTTCTTGTCATCCTCATCCTCATCGTCATCGTCATCATCGTCATCATCATCATCATCGTCATCATCATCATCACCATCATCATCGCCATAATATTCTTCTTCTTCTTCTTCATCATCATGATCATCATCATCATCATCATCGGTGTCATCATCGTCATCATCGCCATTGTCGTCAATGTCATCATCATCATCATCATCATCATCGTCATCATAATAATCATCATCAGCAGCATCATCATCATCATCATCATCAGCATCATCATCATCAACAACAACAACAATTCGGTCATTTGGTTTGTTTTCAACTCGCATCATTAATGTGGCAGTACCTGCGGGGTGAAACTAAACCACAAACATACCGCGGGGGTCCTGCCTCTCATGCTCATGCTACTCGAGGGTCGTGATTCCTGCGTGGTAAGAAATAGGGGATGAAAACACTTATTTGGGACCATGCAATGGGGTCTTTAATATGCATGAGTGAAGGAATGAGAACATCTAGGTTTATCTGAAAAGAATTCTGCCCAGAATTTGATGATTCCTCATTGTTTTCATTTACTTCCCAATTGACATGGCCATCACATTTCTGGACAAATCCATCCCCATTATTGGTGGCTAAGTAACAATTCTTGTTGGACAAATTCATACGTGTGACGGCTTATTCCTGATTCCAATCCAAAATCTTTAGGGATTCCATGAAAAAATGTTCATTTTTTTACGTCGTCCTATCCGTTTAAAAACATCCCAAAAAGAGCCAGAAGTTTCCGGAGGAAATCCGGTTTTGCCCCATGATCCCACCCCATCATCCTCCTGTGGAAACCGCTGTCCGGCTCCTGTCCCGAGATGTGGCTGAAAGGGGGTGAAATGGGGATTTTGGTATGGAAAATGTCGCCCAAATCGGGAGTCAAGCAATGAATAACTGGTTTTTTTCTGAACCCCCAATGGGGGGAGGACTGTCCCTGGTTGGTGGTAGCCACAGTTTTTAAAGAAATCAATGCTGGTTGGTGGTATACCTACCCCCCTGAAAAATGATGGACTTCGTCAATTGGGATCATTTTTCCCAACTGAATGGAAAGTCATAAAATTCATGTTCCAAACCACCAACCAAATAAATATGAATAATGGATAAGATGGATATGGTTTGTCCAAAACTGAGGGACAAGCCCAAGCACAGCCTGTTGCACGTTTCCTATCGCAAAGCACTGCACTTCCCAGAAATAAGACCAGAAGATGCGATACTTCTCCCTTACCAACTATCAATTTATGGGAAAGTCATTTTCCCAGCATTCCCAGCATTTATGCTGGACCGACCCTGGTGGGCCTATATTTTAAGAGAGCAGGATTTTCAGCTCGGCCCAACCTTTGGTTGTCTTTTTGGAAGCGCTTCGTGGGCTTGGGCTGCTTGCGCTTGCGCCCGAACTCGTTCGTGGCTCCAGCTCTTCCCTCTCCGAGTACAGCGCTGCCAGGTCCGTTGCGTCGATGTCCGAGGTAAAGGAACCTCCAACCGAAGCCAGGTCGCTGTGTCGCGTTTTTTGTGACAAAACATATCAAAAAGGTTGTAACGGCTCTCGGTTGCACTGTTACAGTTACACAATCACCAGCAAGAATCGGTGCTTGATCAGCAAACTTGTATTGATTTGTTTCAAGGGAAACAATGACATGAAACGATGGTTTTTATCAATATGCATGGGGAGTTCTTGGAGTTATGTTCCGTTGATCCAGTTCTGGGACATATGATCATGTCATTTGGGACGCTTTTGCAGTTTGGAGATTGAAATGTGTATGAATTCAAGTTGTGTCTGAAACCATATTCAGTAGCCGGTTGGAATGAGACAATCCTGAAGCTCTGGATTGTAGCATCCTCAAGTCCAAAAAAAAGTGCTATCCCAAAAAGTGATGTTCAAAAATAGTTTCACCATGTTTCACCCATCCAACTGTAGACAAATCACTATATATAAACCCTACAGTTAGTGAGGCCCCCGTTCGATAGCGTTCAGTTGGTGCATTTATAACTCCAATTTCACTATGGTTTATGGTATTTATATCATTTCATGTCTATAGTTACTGGGGCGAATCTAAAAAAAATATAACAATAGTTATAAGTACCATAAACCATAGTATAACCATAGTTATTGTGGTGTATCATGGTGTCCAACCTATATATAAACCCTAGTTGTAGCGCCCTTTGCCTAGGTCCAAACAATAGGTCCCAACCCTGGCGTTTTTTCGCGGCACCCGTCGGAGCTGGGAGCAACTCAAAGGACTCCACCTTCCCTGGCGTATGGCGTATGCAACATGTGGAGCTTTCCATAAAGGCTACCCTCCGGTAATGACTAACATAGCTATTGAAAATGGCCATTGATAGTGAGTTTTCCCATTAAAAATGGTGATTTTCAATAGCTATGTTAGTTTACCAGAGGGTATCCCAAATAGCTGGTTGGTTTCATGGAAAATCGAAGAAGTGGATGATAACTGGAGGTAGCCCTATGACAAAATGGAAACCTCCATGGAAAACCAAAGATTTTTTTTGCAAAAAAAACTGTTATCGAATGAGGAGTAGTGTAGAATACTCAAATTCTGCACGCGTAAAGTGGAGGCAATTACGGCTTTTCTGTTGGACTTGGTAAAATGGCTTTGTCTGCAAAGAGCTACTCCAAAATGTGATAAACCTCATTGCCGTATCCCCTATTTTCAGACAGACACATCATCCCATTACAGCCCCAACTTTTGTAAACTATCCACTAATTGGGAAACTCACTGCGTAGCTCCAACTGGCTCCCCATCAAGCATAGGGAATAAGGATACCCCAATCTCTCCGAATCCCACAGTTTCCTAAGCACCAAATGAGCAGTATTCAAAACCCTCGTCCCTCTGTGCTGCTTGCTAGGATTTCCCAGTTCATGGATTGTGGTACTCGTCAATATATTGGATAGAATAACTCAGAATGACCCCATTACAGGATGGGCCTCCCCCAGTTAAACGTTTGTTAGTTTTTAAGCCCCATTAACATCCATGAACTAGTTCGTTATATCTACCATGAACCATTCTGAAAAACCACCCCTTTCTGTTCGGGGGCCCCATCAGAATCATCCACCAAATGGTACCCTCTGGTAAACTAACATAACTATTGAAAATCACCATTTTTAATGGGTAAATCCACTATTTCTATGGGCCATTTTCAATAGCTACGTTAGTCATTACCAAATGGTAACATGTCTGATTTCCTCCCTACGTCCAACGCCTTGGGGAGAGGCTCCACCTTTCTTTGGAGATCCTGGTGCGCCGCTTCGGGCAGACCTGCAGCATTTCGGGATGGGTATCAACCACCACTGAGGCTTAGAGATAGGGGAAATTTCGTCCGGAATGGTTGGATATTGAATCGTTTGCCTGGATTTTGTGGCTACATTTAAGAACATCACCAAATCTCTGAAATGGCGTATGGTTTCTAGCCGTGGTTGCACCATTGTGGGGGTCAACCATGGTCAACCACATCCTCGTTGGATTACGCGCAACCACCCTCCGCCGCTAGTTGCTGGGAGCACTTCAGTGGCCAGGATCTACAGCGGAAATGGCGAGAGACATTGATCCCTCGACTCAACCATTTATGGTGTTTTTAATGGGATTTCATAGTGATTTTATTGGATTTAATGGTGATTGAATGGAAATTGAATACAAGGTGGTGCCCCCGTTTGATAGCTAAGTTGGTGAACATAACTTCAATAACTATGGTTTATAGGTGATATATCTACGTATAGTTTTTATGGGGTTTACAAACCAAATTATAACTAGGAGGCACCACCTTGTAACACCATTCTTGTAGAGGCACCCAGTCACTCAATGACAAATTGATCCCCTGATTCCTGATTCGTTACTGAGCTACCAGCTAAGTCCCTGCCAATCAATGCCTTGAGTTGGAGGTTCCATAGTAATGGGGGTACCCCAAGAGCTGGTTGGTTTATACTGGAAACTTATATTTGGAAAACCTCTCTTTGGAGGCAGAGGTGGGGACCCAGCCACAGAATGCTCCACAGTTTGCTGCTGAGCGGCAAGTGTCCCCCCGTACTCTGCCGCATAGGTCGACGCGGTGTAGAAGCACTCTTGGGAGTAGAGGGCAGAGGAACTCGATGGCCTTCAGAGTAGAATAACGGACCTCAGATGGTGCACGGGGAAGATATGGGGGTTTCCATAAATGGGGAATCCCCAATAATGGTTTAGAATGGAAAATGATACGTGGAAAATCTCATCTATAAATGTATGATTTGGAGCTACCCCGCATTTCAGGTTTCCCCTCCATATGGATATTTGGATGGGGCAAACCCGTTGGAATTTCATGCCGCTTGAGGGCAAACAAAATCCCCAAACTTCTTGATCATCCTGACCCAACGAACAAAACTAGGGGAAGTCATCAACAACTACCACATGTTCAGGTGATCCTGATGATATAATGTCTCTTCAAAACAGTTTGAAAAAAAAAAGGGCGTAAATGTCTTCCAACATCTTCCAACCCAAAAAACATCTTTGAGAATCTCAACCCAACCCTCAAAAAACACCAAGGCACTATGCAGGTCCATGAGGTCCTGGATTGTTGCGTTTTCATGGAGATCGTGGCTGATTGGAATCCAGGTATGTGGGGGTGATATAAAAACTATGGATATCTTCAAAAACAAGTTGTGGATGTTCAATTAGATGTGGATACCTTTGGTAAGTTGGTTTCTTTATGCTTCATATGAATAACTTGGGTTCATGGTACATATATCTGCGGTTCAATGGGTGAAACTAACGTCTCATGGAAACAGCACTTGCTTTCCAGCAAATTCATGTGTGGAAAATCAATGATTCTCTTGAAAAAAAATCATCTACACCTGATGGATTTCTCAGATCACCCGGTAAAAATGCAGGGAAAAGATCTTCAATCTGCAGGGATCCGTGACCATCTCCAAGAAATCGAGTCGCCAAAAAAAAACAGCTAAAAGGGCAGAGGCCATAGCCTGCCATAGCCTGGATTTGGATGTCAAGCTGGGTCCCAGCTAAGACAAGCCCTGGGTGCTCACCCATAAAAAAAGGATCATCAGGCGCACATAATTCATGTTCAACGGACTGACCAATATATGGAAAATGATCTTAAGATCGAAATTTGGCTGATCACATCTAACTTAACTACGATGATCGGATGATCGTGTTTTTGGCAAACTTGTGTTCATACTTGGAAGATCCCAAGTAGTCAGAAATATTCTGGATATGTGTTCGATCATAAATCCCAAATTGATTTTTAGGGCAAATTCATGTGCCACATCTAAACATCACTCATTGTCCAGAAATATCGCCCGAACCGATTGGAAACACTCTTCCAGATCAGAGATTTGAAATCATCCGAAACCATCCGAAACCATCC
The DNA here is from genome assembly GCA_947184155.2 of Cladocopium goreaui. Classification (NCBI taxonomy): domain Eukaryota; class Dinophyceae; order Suessiales; family Symbiodiniaceae; genus Cladocopium; species Cladocopium goreaui. The sequence continues at coordinate 369,859 of CAMXCT020005868.1, forward strand.
AAAAACATCATCCGTTCTTTACAGGATGGGACCCCCCAGTTATAAGTTGGTTTTTAAACCATGAGAAAAACCCCATTAATTAGTTCATTATATCTACCATAAACCATAGAATTCAGTCACTTTTCTAAGCCAACTGAACGCGAACTCGACTGGGGGCCCCATCCTGTAGTTCTTTACATTTTTGTCTCCCAAGATCCTCAAACTATTGTCCCATTGGGCCCATTGGGATACGAGTTGCCTCATCATGTCTGGGTTCGATGGTTCGAGAGCCTCTTCAGGCTCAAGTTTCGCCAAAGCGTTGACCACTCAAAATGGAGGTTTCCATAGTCATGGGGGTATCCCCAATAGCTGGTTGTTTTTTTCAAAATCCGAAAATATTTCATGGATGATAACTAGGGGTACCCCCATGACAAAATGGAAACCTCCATATGATATATACAAGAATCAGAGATACTTTCGAGAATCAACAGGAACTGTGTTTCCCTGTCTCCAATTTTAACACTTACGCATAGCCCGTGCTTCCAAATTGTTTCCAAATCGTTTGCACGTGTGTCAAGCAGAATTCCTTTACTGGAGGCTCAACGCCAAAAGAGGGGCCCCACCAGCGGGGATTCAGGCGTCACAATTGATTGACCGGGGCTTTGGTCACTTAATTCTCCAGGTTTGGACAATCAATATATATATATATATGTATATATATGTATATGTTTGTATGTATGTTTGTTTGTATGTGTGTGTATATATATATATTATACACACATATACATATAATGACATATACTATACAGATGTGTCGTGTCAAAAACCCTCATGGTCAAATCTCCCCTTTGGTAAAATCTCGCCAATTCTCGCCCTCGGCCTCCCACACTTCTCGCCGCCCGCGCGACTCGGGCCATTGCGCCGAACTCGAGCCTCAATGGCTGAAACACGCTGATGGCTTAGAAACTGCTGAAAAGGTTGGGGAGATAATGTGATATCTACATAGGTATTGATATAGATAGAGATATAGATATAGATATCCGCCGACCTTCCTCTTCCGTGGCTGAGGGAGGGCGGCGCCTGGGACCACCTTTGGTGTGGGCCACCTTTGGTGTTGATCCCAGGTATTGCGTTCCCTGGCAGATGCCGGGCATCGCTTTCAGCTACAACAGGTGTTAAAACGCTTTCGGCAGCGCAGCGTGGGCCACCAAGTCCCTTCACGCTGGCTCGTTTGGGGTTCAAGCCTGCCGTTTGCCACCCCTCCAGCTTCTTAAACTGTCCGCAGCAGCGTGTGGACGCTTGCGCTGCCTTTGCCATGCTTGTTGCGGGTTCAAGACTGCCGTTTGCGAGCCTTCAAACGCCGAAACTCTCCGCAGCGGCCCTACACTGTGTCTTGTTGGGGGCTCAAGACTGCCGCTTGCCAGCCTTCAAAGACTTAAACCCCCCACAGCGGCCCTACACACTGTCTTGTTGAGGCTTTAAGAGTGCCGTTTGCCGGCCTTCAAACGGCTCAACCCTCCACAGCGGCCCTACACACTGTCTTGTTCAAACGGCTCAACCCTCCGCAGCGGCGCTACACACTGTCTTGCTCGGGGCTCAAGACTACCATTTGCCACCCTTCAAACCCCTAAACGCTCCGCAGCGGCCCTACACACTGTCTTGTGGGGGCTTCAAGACTGCCGGTTGCCAGCCTTCAAACGTGTCAACCCTCCGCAGCAGCCATACACACTCTGTTGTTGGGGCGTTACGCCGTTTGCCGGCCTTCAAACGCGTCAACCGTCCGCAGCGGCCCTACACATTCTGTTGGTCGGGGTTCAAGAGTGCCGTTTGCCAGCCTCAGCCTCCAAACGTTTATTCAAACTGTTAAACCTTCGCAGCGGCCCTACAGACTGTCTTGTTGAGGCTTTCAGAGTGCCGTTTGCCGGCCTTCAAACGGCTCAACCCTCCGCAGCGGCCCTACACAGCACTGTCTTGTTCAAACGGCTCAACCCTCCGCAGCGGCGCTACACATTGTCTTGTTGAGGGTTCAAGGCTGCCGTTTGCGAGCCTCCCAACCCCTTACACACTGTCTTGTTGGGGCTGCAAGAGTGCCAGCCTTCAAACCCCTAAACACTCCGCAGCGGCCCTACACAGTGTTTTGCTGAAGCTTCTACTCAAGACTCCCGGCTGCCAGCCTTCAAACGCGTCAACCCTCCGCAGCGGCCTTGCACACTCTATTGTTGGGGCGTTACGCCGTTTGCCGGCCTTCAGACGCGTACTGTCCGCAGCGGCCCTACACATTCTGTTGTTGGGGGTTCACGAGTGCCGTTTGCCAGCCTTCAGACCTTTATTCAAACCGTTAAACCCTCCGCAGCGGCTCTACACACTGTCTTGTTGAGGCTTCAAGACCACCGTTTGCTAGCCTTCAAACCCTAGCCACACTGTCTTGTTGGGGCTTCAAAGGAGGGTCGGCGGCACCCGGGCGTTAGCCCATTCGATACACATATAATGGACTGTACATTATATCTATACAGCTAGACAGTATACATATCTCTGTGTGTGTTTGAGAGCATGTGGGTGTTTATACCTTGAAGTCACAAGCCCAGGAGCAGTTGACTGCCGTGTTTTCTCCGCCACGTCGCCGGGCAAAGCCAAAGCGCTTCGCAAACTGCTCCGATCTACGGGGAAAAAGAAAAAAAAAACAGCAGGAAGACTCGGCACCGAAATGGCTTAGAGATGAACCGTCCTGTGTATTTTTATATACTTTTTATATTTATATCTGTACATATGTATATGTATAGTATTGTATGGTAAAACATATGGAATTTTTAAGAAAACTCTTTGGGGGATCTACAACCGTCCCATATTTAAGTTCAATTAGCCACGGTCAAGCTTCCCGTAAAGCAATGTCATAGTTCAATCACGGGTAGAAATATCGTAGCATACTTCATTTTACCATCTTCTAGTTTTGAGATGCTCACAACATAAGATTTATCCTTGGTTTTACCACATCAGCTTCCTTGTAATTAGATGATCTCTAACTCTCCCCAAATGCTCTGCAATTTCCTGCTCCACGTGTGGAAGAGATCGACCGACTCAAGAGTTTTAACTAATCTCTGCCATTTAGGGTGTCTGCGCTCACGAGCCAGACTCATTCACTGAAAACTATTTGCGCTGCGTTGGCTTCAATTTAGACGGTTGTCATAGTTGCTTCAAATACCGTGTCTTCCTGTTTGTAGACCTTTCTACTTTGACCTCTGATCAAAGCAGGAAGCCGTCAAATACGGCTTGAGCAGCAGGGAGGACTTTGCCGAAAAGAAAGGTTTCAAGGTTTCAAGGTACTAATAGATTATGACATTATTGCACATTATTGCATTTTCCAAACAACATTCAGCACTTTTCAGACATAAAACCACAGGATTTTGAGACTTTCGCTTGTCTCCCTGCCCCAAGCCCCACTCTCCAGGCGGTCACTGAAAAGATGGGGGGTTAACTTAACAGGTCGAATCACAGAATTCATCCGAATTCTGGAGGAAAAACTCAGGCCCCAAAGGACCAACAAAGGACCCAATGACCAGCTGGAATTCCGCTGGCCAATTTAAAAGAAACATCAAACTGCAGTCAAATGTTGGCTGAAGGGGCATCATTGGTTTTTTTTGCTTTAAACTAATCACACTAAACGAAATTCAATGACATCCTTGAGTAAAAACATCCTCAAGAAGCCCCTCGCGTCAAAGACTGCGTTCAAATCACAAGATCGGGATGTTGAAGCACCCCTGGTAGATGATTCACATCTCCAAATTGTATTCAGAAACTCCGTGATAAAATTGGTAATGTGGGTATAACAATGTCATTTGCACCATCCCCCAGTCATCACCGTTTTTATAGGTGGTATAAATTAAACCATTCCCAAATGAGTGGTTTATGACATTGCTTTACCCACATGATATGAAATACATTGAAATACAAAGTGAATCTGATGATTCAAAGGCGCCAACGTCAGTGACGACTCAAACTAGTCGTCACTGCGGGGCGATTCAGTTGCTACGCCTAACGGCTCTAGCCGAGGCGGACGCACGTGGTTCAGGACCGACATGGTCTGCAGAAACCGAGGCCTGGCGAATTGAGTACTGGGACAGTGGTCAGTAATGGTTGGTAATGGTTGATGGATAATGTTTAATGATCTATAACTGGTTGGTGGTTTGGAACCATGGAATTTTATGACTTTCCATTCAGTTGGGAATGTCATCATCCCAACTCCCTTTCACTCGCATTTTTCCCCACATCTTTGTGTGGGGTTCTTGTTTTTGGTTGTGCACTTCCGCCTGCCTCCCGCCTCCACGCCCCGCCGCCCACACACAACTTATTCTCCACACACAACTTGTCCACACACAACTTGCTCACACACAACTTACTCACACACCACCTACTCACACACAACTTGTCACGACACACAACTTGTCACCACACAACTTGCTCACACACAACTTACTCACACACCACCTACTCACACATAACTTGTCACCGCACAACTTACTCACACACACACAACTTGTTCACACAACACTTACTCACACACAACTTGTCCACACACAACTTACTCACACAACTTCATCGACCGTCACTTTGCATGGCAGGCGTGGGACTTGGTGACATCGACCTTCACTTTGCGTGGCAGGCGTGGCACTTATGGCCCTGGACTGGCTCTGGTGGCGCGCTTGGGTCCTTTGGTCGCCGCGGCTGTTTGCGTGGCAGGCATGGCACTTGGCGACATCGACCTTCACTTTGCGTGGCAGGCATGGCACTTATGGCACTGGACTGGCTCTGGTGGCACACAAAACTCTTCCACACAACTTTGTCACAGATTCCTTTCACACACAACTTTGTCAGACAAGCCTTTCACACACAACTTTGTCACACCCAACTCTTTCACACACAACTTTGTCACACACAAATCTTTCACACACAACTCTTTCACACACAACTTTGTCACATACATCTCTTTCACACGCAATCTTTTACACACAACTTTGTCACATACAACTCTTTCACACACAACACTTTTACATACACAAACTTACACACACAACACTGTCACACACAGCTCTTTCACCCAACCTGTCTTGCACCATCTCCTTTCCTTCCTGCCTTTCCCATCTCATTTTCACATCTGCTTGTGATCGTTGGAAGAAGTTGATTTGTGGGGTTATCCGATCCTTTATTTCAATTGGTTCTTACATGGATCATGATTGATGTAGGTTTCACCTGTCAGAGTCAGGTCTGTCATAAACTTGCACGAGTTCGCAAAAAGAGAACATGTTCGGATGCTGAATTTGGAAACATGAACTTGCCCTCGTCCGAGTCGGAGCAAACAGGGCAAAGATACGCACTCCAAACGGAAGGGTTGTGGTGATGAAGGCTCCGAATCAGAGATTCTTCGTGTTTCAGGGCACAGTCGATTTTTTGGCACTGTGATAAAGATGGTGCAGATTTTGACAGCCTATTCTCATCCAGATTTCGTCATCCTGGTACCCCATTCCTGGGGCCGCGGGTTGCACTTATTGTATTCATTTTGCAAAATGATCTAGAAAACTGGTCCCAAAATAAAATGTAAAGGTATTTCAATGTATCAACTTGTATCAACGTATTTTGTTGGATAGACTGACTTTTCTACTCCCTGAACGCCTTCCATTTCTGGTTACACATCTGGCCATCTCGCCTCGTGAAGGTGGCTTCCCCCTCGTGCCGCCCCGTCACGAGGCGAAAGATGAAGTCCACGTTGTCCGGCGAAAGCATTCGCGTTTTGAGCAGCTGATCCTACTGTGAGTTGGGCGAATAGTGCAAACTTCATGATAAATCCATCTCAATCCCCCATAGTGCATTCTCTTCATGTATCTTGAAGCTGATGCAGTCTGTTGGAAAGATCCCCAACGGGGACGACGTGTGTACATCATAGACTTGGAGAGGGGTTTTCACCTGAATGTACTGGAGGCATATGACCACCAACGAGATCGAAAGGGAAGCCCGCAGCCCCATTGACTGTCTTTTGACTGGGAACATCTGCTGGCTTCACTTGGAAGGTCCTATTTTTTTCACAGGTCGATTCACAAAATCCATGAAAAGTGGACCCGGTCCTTCGTGGCCACATCGTTCTCAAGACCCAAAAGGTCAAAGGCCTGCCGGGGGTCACTGCCGGGCCCCCCCAAAGGCGGATAGTTTACCAACAAAAATTGTGACTTCAATCTGGTTTCATGGGATTTAATGGGACTTAGTTCACTAAGTTGGTGAACACAATTCCAATAACTATGGTTTATGGCAATTTGAACTTTAGTCAATGGGGTTTATGAACCAACAAACATAACTGGGGGGGGGCCTACTTTGCAGCCGCTGGAGAGTTGTCAATTCTTGGTCAGCGGTGTTGAGACATTTGGTAGAATATAACTGGCTTGGAATTTGATTTTTTGATGCCGTGTGGGTTTTTTCCTGGGCTATATCCCAAAGATGCGGGAAATGATAATAAACCATTGGTATACCTTGATAGAGGATGACAAACCACTGGATTTTTTCCCCATTCGATAGCGCCAAAGTTGGCTTTTTGCACCTCATTCCATTTGCTCCACCTCTTGAGGTCTGCTCGACGCTTCACCACTTCCTACGGCATGGCGTTCATGGCTCCCCATATGATGCGGTTTTAAAATCCATGGGAAAGGGGGAAACCATCCTCCAAAAGATATGCTTTTCTCGTTTGATCCTGTCACCAGTTCACTGGGCTGTTCCAACCAGCCAAACTATGGTCGTCCTGCTTTGGGTGTGGAGGTGGTGGATTGGGAAGGTAGAGCCGTTGCTTCTGCTGGATCTTCTCTTCCTGTGCTCCGTGGTTTTAGGGACCCAAAAGTATCCAACTTGGCACAGATTTATGTAAGCTATTATCTGAATCCTGGTCAAGAATGATTGAAATCAATCCACAAAGGAAAAATGGCAGTGGAATATGAATGTATGGGCTGTCTGTAGTGAAAACACCATTACTGCAAAGTGTTCAAACGATTACGGCTGATCTTCGCAAGCCCGACATGTGCAACCAAATTTGTCAAAATCTGGTTGTCTCCAGGTCGTTAGCAACTGCTGGTATAGTACAAGGTAGGCCCCAGTATTCTATAAATTTTCTAAACCCTACTGTAGTTCTTGGAGTTAGAGACCAACTGTCCTTTTTTGTGCCCAGCAGTGCCATATCTGCCTGTGCCTGGCCTGAAGCGCCAAGTGCTTCACCAACATCTCTGACAGGACTTCATCCACGACGGAATGTCCATGGAAGGTCCGATAATCTCCTGGAGCACAGGCTTGCAAATAATCCTGGCGATCGGCGAAGGAACCGACTCTTTTTCTTATGGAAAAAACATGGTGACCTGAAAAAAAAAACACACACAAACCATTCAGGGCGCCCTGAAGAAAATAGGAGGTCAATGGTCAACTTCTCCTGTTTACATGGTTTATATGTTTTACATGTTTCAATGAATTTTTATCCCTGTAATGTTGTATCCTGATTAGTGTCTAGGTTCGCTATTGTGGCCAAAATTGTCCAAACTAGTCAGGGCCCCAGCAATGTTTGTAAGGTTCACTATTGTGGCAAGAATTCTTGGGAGACCATTTTGTTCGTCCAAAAAAATATGTTTGTAAAAAAAACGAACATGTTTTCTGAAAAAATATTGCTTGTCTCCCTGTCCCAAAGAATCAGACCGCTTATTAAACCCTTAAGAAAGAACAGATTCTCCACAAATTTCCAAGGCACTGGGCCATGAGAGGGTCCAGTTCACTTTAGTAATTTTGTTCTCAGTGTTCGCAATTGCAGCAATTTTTCCAGAGCTGATTCTGGAGCCAAGAGAAGAAAGAAAAGCCTTTCACAAAAGCAATTGCCAAGTTCACAAAAGCCTCTCTCTCTTTCTCTTTCTCTTTCTTTCCCTTTCTCTTTTTCTTTTTCTCTTATTACACTTTTTAAAAACAACTTAAGGTGGAAAAGGTAACGCAATCGACATGCTGAACCCCATGTACTACAAGGTACTACAAGTACTACAAATATCGCAAGTTCATCGGCATTCTTAAGTTTCAATTAGATGTCAATTGTCGCCAACTGAAATCCTTACTTAAATGCGGGATCGTATTTTTTCTGGAGAGGAGTTTTTTGACACCCAAGCTTAAAGAGTGTATAGCTATTGTTTGGGGGGGGCACACACAAATCAGGACGAAACATTGATATCAATGTGATCCCACATCGCCTCCTCCGCCAAGTGGGGAGCCCTCATCTGGTGTGCGTTCAGCAAATCTCGCCGAATTTCGCTGGGCAATGGCGGCTTGCTACAATAACTGCTGAACAGGTGCAGCTGCTGCCGCGTCACAGAAACCTGGTTGCCGGATGTTGCCACTTTGGGTCGTGCGCGATATATATTGGGGGGGACGCATCCAGCTGGGGATATCTTGAAAAAGATGGGGGTATACTGCAACCAAGTTTGTGGATGGTCGCCATGCAACATGACGTCAACTAATATGGAGATCTCCGAAAAAATATGGGGGGTCAGACCATTGGATAAGTTGATATCGGCGCATGTGTCATCATCGCGTCCGTACATAATGGGTAAGTGGCTAGTAAGCCATACAGCACTGGGGATGTCCAAACTGAGTGAACTAGCTGCATGGTTGTCACATACCCATGCCAAAACACTTTGGTAGCTGTGGAGATATTCCAGACTTCAGGCTTGAAGCACTTGAATCCATGAATCATGTTCCATCTTTTCCCGAAAAGTTACTCTCTGGTAAACATACAAAAAAATCACCATTTTTCATGGCTAAATCAACGAACATTCTAGGGCCATTTTCAATAGCAAACTGTTTGTTTACCAGAGGCTAATCCCCATTCTATCCCCTATAAATGCCTATAAATCCCCATTCTATCCCCTATAAATCCTACAAATCCCCATGGTATCCCTAATTTTATCCCACCTGACGTCGCAATAGCTCCAGTTGATCATACTCCTTCACCCAGTTGTGAAACATCCTGAGGTGTCTTCCAGTGGCCTGGACGGCTTGACGTGAGAAAACTTGCCTCATGTTACTTGCCAGTACCACATGATGGAAATGGCCGAAGCATTATTCAGAAAATCAGAAAAAACTCTGATTTCAATGGTGATGTTTTTACCTTCGCAAATGCTAAGGGTTTTGAAAACCGGAGGCTCCCATCGACAAAGAATCGCACCCTCCGCCTGAGGGCACAGAGATTTGAACAAGTTGGACAGGACCGACTTTCCAAATCCTAGCGATTTTTGCGCTGTCAAAGCGTGAAACCCTAAAAAAGAACCTCAAATTCACCGAACCCCAATAAGCCCAAATAAAGAATAAAGCCGAAGCCAAATCAACCATCAATAGACTAATAAATAGACTCTAAATCCCCTCAAAGAACCCTAAATAGACCCGGAAACCCCCAAACAATTCCTAAACCAACCCTAAAAAGAAACCCTAAACCAACCCTTAAAAAGACCCAACCGACCCGAAAGAAACCCTAAACTCATTGAACTAATGCTGAAGGAACTAAACCCTCAATTTTTGTCAGATTTATCAGGTCCTCGAGATTCCTCCATCCAGATAAGTCCACGTTGGAGTTTCGCGAGCCAAAAGTTGTGGTCAATGGGCCCAACTACTGCCTCTGCGTCCGAGTGCAAAATGTCAAAGTTGCCACTGGACAAACAGTGCTTGAAGAGCCTCTGTATTACCTCAGAACAATTCTGTGAGAGCTACAACTCAACATAATTCCAGGATCCCTGATGTCTTGTGAATCGAAGCTGTTCCCACCTTTTTATCCAAGACAAATCTTCGGTTCCAAAGTTTCCGCTTCTGTCTAAATGCTCCCAAGGGGTCAATTTTCACGGCCAAGTTGCTGGTAAAAATGTTTCCAATGTTTCATTTTGGCAGTTTGCCCCAAGGTTCGAAACAACTAATTCGCATAAATTCATTATAGTTTATTATCATTAGATACTAAGACACTATTACTAATTCACATTATCAGGATCTATACATTAGAGAGGTGATGGGGTTTCCGGCGCCCACCCAGCGAAGCACCCAGCAAATTCCAAGGCACAATCACTTGATGTCATCAGCTGCCCCAAACGGAATCTATCAACCTATACACTATCCTATACTCATGTCTCCCCTGCTTTCCGTGGCTCAAATGTTCTCTCAAAATGCGGGATGCACCCTAAAATAACCAGTTTAATGTGTAACATTATGACAAACCGTGGTGTTTAAGATTATTAAAAAAACTACCTCAGCCAAAGTTGCCAAGTGGCGAGTTAAAAAACCTGCATCTAACGACGCAGCCGTCTCTAACGGCATCTCCACTGGGGCCCGATGCGACAGTTGGAACTTGCGAGATTCCTCAGGGTGCAGACGATGGCTTAGAAAGTCAGATGACCATGACACGTCGTTTGATCAGCAACATCAGCATCATCATCATCATCATCATCATCACCATCATCATCATCACCATCACCATCACCATAAGTTTCATCTTCACCATCACCATCACCATAAGTTTCATTCATCTTCACCAACACCATCACCATAAAATTTTATTTTCATAATAATCTAATTAAAAAAATAATCATCATCATCTAAATCCTCATCATCATGATCATCATCATCATCATCATCCAATCAAGGATGTTTGAAAATTAAATCCACTTTACCATCCTTCAATTTTTCGGAAGAAAACTGGTGACTATGATGTGTAACTATGTGTAACTACCCTCTGGTTATTTAACGTAGCTATGGGAAATCATCATTATTAATAGGTAAATCATCACATATAATTAAATCATCTACAAATGGGCAACTTGCCATAACTATGTTAAATAACGAGAGTGTATATCCCATTAAATTACCAGTAAATCCCACTAAATCCCATTAAACCACCATTAAACCACCAGTTAATCACCATATTATTAAATCACCACTATATCACCAATAAATCACCATTAAATGATCAGGCAAACCATATAATACCCTCTGGTAAACTAACATAGCTATTGAAAATTGTCATTTATAGGGGATTTACCCATTAAAAATTGTGATTTTCCATAGTTGACATGGTAAACACCACCGATCATCCGTTGAGTATATCCCACTGGATTTATCCCACGCCACAACGAGTTCCTCCCAGCGTCATCTTCGAAGGCCTCAGGATCATCATCCTGGCGAAGAGATTTGTCGAAAAAAACATGTTGACATATATGATGTGTTTTCAAGTATGTGTATAAATAAAATACTATGTATATGTCATATATCATGCATATATCACGTATATATAATATACCATGTATATATCCACATACATCATGTGTATATCATGTATATTTCATGTATATATCATATATCATGTAATTATCATGTATATATCATGTTATATAATCGAAAGAAGTTTAGAAGTAAAACTTCCGACAATATGGACAGATGAAAAGCAGAGATGGGAAGAGTCAGAGAGAAGAGAAGAGTAGAAGAGAGAAGATCAGAGAGGAGAAAGAATCAGAAGAAAGAAGATGCAGGTGCGCGAAAAGGTAGGAAAGTTGCGAAACGCTGTGTTTTTCCAATGATTTGTGGCTCCGGGGGGTCGACAAGTAGGCTCGCTAAAGCGGCGGGTGCGGAGCCATCTGGCCAGATGAGAGATGAAAAATTGCACGCCGTTGTGGCGCGAAGCACATTTCGGCACATTTCCAAGTCAAAATGTTAAAAACACACCAGTTCCGGACCACTTTTTGGAAGTTGAGATGTCGAAAAAGTGCACGCCGCTGTGGCGCGAAGCACATTTCGAAGTCAAAATGTACAAAATACCACATGTTCGGACCACTTTTTGGAGGTTCAGATGTCGTTTCGCGTGGCAGGCGCAAGGGATTGTGCACCTTGTCAAAAGTGAGCAAAACGTGAGGGTTTTGTAGCATTTTCAACTACAACTACACCACACTACACACCAATACACTTCACTACAACTACAACTACACCTTCACTACATTCCACTACACTACACTACACTACACTCAACTACACTCCATTACACTCAATTACACTCAATTACGCTACACTACACTATACTACACTACCCTACACTGACTTATGATCGTGGGGCTGCCTGATCCGCTGATCCGCTGATCCGCTGATCCACTGATCCGCTGATCCACTGATCCGCTGGTCCACTGATCCGATGATCCGCTGATCCGATGATCCGCTGATCCGCTGATCTGCTGATCCGCTGATCCGCTGGTCCGCTGATCCGCTGATCCGCTGATCCGCTGATCCACTGATCCGATGATCCGCTGATCCGCTGATCCGATGATGGCTGGGCAGCAGGATGATGATCCGCTGATCCGATGATCCGCTGATCCGCTGATCCGCTGATCGGCTGATCCGCTGATCCGCTGATCGGCTGATCCGCTGATCCGCTGATCCGCCGATCCGATGATCCGCTGATCCGCTGATCCGCTGCTGGTGCCTTCAATGTCTATGTGGAGGCTCATGGGCAACGTGCTCTGCTGTCGGGATGAGATGCGGCCAAGGGACAATCCCATCCGGAAGCGCCTCCGGACCTGGGTGGACAAGTGAAGGCGCATGATGCGGAGACAGATTTTTACAAGTCTGTGTGCGAGCAGATCTGCAAGGAAACAAAATCTTAGCGCTTGTCGAACGAAACCGTTTTTTAGGCAGTCACGGCGCAGTCACGGCGCAGCCTCTGCTACCGTCACTTCTTGTTTAAAGACCAAGCCATTTCCTGCAGGAAAAAGACAAAGCCAAAGCGATTCATATGCTTTGTTTGATGGCGGTAGGCGGACAGCCACGTGAACGTAAACTCACAGACCGATGTTCTAATTCCTTGCAACCGATCAGCATGATGCGGCAAATCTGGATGGCAAGTTTCGTGGCAAAATGTGTGTGATTTGCCATGTGGAACGGGTCGATGGCAAAGCTCATTGCTGGGGGCGCAATGGAAGCCGCAGCTGCCGAGGCCTGACAGGTCCAGTGACAGGGCCAGCAACGAATGAGAGAAACATGAGAAAGTATAACAGTCCTTCAGCTTCCAAAAAAAGGAAAACAGTTAGGGCCACCCGGCCTCCTTCCTTTTCAAACAATACTTGTAGAGGTGGCAGCTGTCATCGTGAACCAAGAGGACTGCCTCAGGAACTGCTGCCTTGGCCGCGGCCAGACAGAAATACCTTTGAGGCAAGGGGATTCGCTCCCGTGAACCTCTTGCATGAGCATGATGATTCCAGAGGAGAGACAGACACAGAGAATTCCAGCTGTTTTTGCCAACATCACATCAGATCTGTCTTCTTTGTGTGTGGCGCACGTGACTGCTTGCAAATCTTCTGGCGAGGAGTCCGGAAGGAGTAAAGTTGGCGAGCTGCCTTCGTCTTCGGCTTCAGCTGGCAAGGGTTGCAGGCGACTTTTTTCCGCTGCTTCTGCCGTGCCTGACCGGCCCTGTTGAAGTACTCTTCCCGCAAAGCCTTGCTCACAGAACCTTCAGAGACCCATGCAGATCTGCCTTCACCCCCAATCTCAGAGAGCCGAAGTTCGATGCCATTGTCACCTCGCACGCGGTGCTTGACCACTTTCATGTCCTGCATGCAACTCAGCCAGGGTTGCATATTGAAAGGCAAGGTTTTGGCTCCAACTGTTTCAGCCTCACGGAAGCCCAACCCTTTGAAAGTTTACGCACTTATTTATGGGCTTTTACATGATCTGTAAAACTTCTAAAAACAATGCACATGTTTGAAGCGGGTAGGTGCACTTGCACTGGTGCACTTTTCTCTGGGCCGCAGCGCGCTCATGTCAGGAGATTGCGTCACTGATTCTCCCCCTTCTTTCGGCGCTTCGCAGCATGTTTGACAGCAGCTTGCTTTGCTTTCTCCACTGCCTGCGTCATGGAACCAACCAGCTCACGCAGCGTGAGACCGCACAATGTCATCAGATGGTTGTGGTACTGGACACGGAGGCCAGGATCATCTGGAATTCTGGCCACGTGCAACTCATCACCGCTCAGCTGGAGGATCGGGCATTCCTTGCAGGCACTGGTCATGACGGCCATCCAATTGGTTTTAGGCAGCGCTTTGCGGCCTTTGTCACTGGAACTGCGGAGCCCGTCACAGGCTTGCTTGCAGGTGATCTTTGGCGTGCCATGTAGCAATGTCATCTTGGCGATGTACCTGTCTGTCAAGTGCTTTGCGTGCAAGCAGGGCTGAACAGAAAGACCACGATCGCCATAACCAAAATCGATCGATCGCACTTGGTCGATATTGAGTGGCTGGAGCCCTTGCACTGGTGGAAGCGGCGCTGGTTCAGGAGGCGGCTGCTGTGCCGGAGATGCCTCCCCATGATCATGATCTTCTTCATGGTCAGGGCGCCCATCGCTGTCCACTTGCTCCTCGTCTGCTGGCGCCTCTGCCTCTGACTGCTCAAAATCTTGGTCTGGCACTTCCAAGGCGGAGAAATCATCAGGTGGAGGGACTACTTGCTGGTTTGGGCCAGGTTCTTCTCCTTCCTCGCCCAAAGAAATGGCCTTGATCGCGTGGACCTAAGCGATCAATGTAAACCAAAAATTGGAAACAGGTGTTGGTGAGCAAAACAGGTACGGACTGCTAATGGGAATACTTGCATGCATGCACGTTGTTTTTTCCATGGGGTACCACGAAGCACGCGTATCTGACGGCAGTGCAGGACAACTGAGGATCCAGCGATTTTCATCAAGGCAAAGGCCCTCTTCAAATGGTCTGCTGTGATTCGCAAAGATCTTGCTTCCAGCTGCTCTGCTGAGTACACCCCGGCAAAGATTTCATACACTAGAAGGCATCCAGAGAGAACCCCAATCTGCCAAGGTGCAGCTCCCATCCTAGCACCTGACATTGTGTCCCCTTTCTCTCGTGCCACGTGGCTTTGCACATTGAGACCTCCTTGGTATGACGTGTGCCACTGGGCTGCATCTTCAGAGAATTCCAAATTCATGTGGGGGGAAGCAAAGTAGTCCGTGACCCTTTTCACTGCAGATCCAAGGGCAAACTCTGGCGGAACAGTGAAGGACCGATTGGCCACACGCCATTCAGGCATGAAACCTGTTGCTTCACCAGCATCTCGACGAAAGCGAAGCCTGCTCATGATGCCGTCCAAGAGCCTGACGGGGTAGCCTCCCGAAAACTTCTATACTAATCAACCAATGAACTCGCTCCGTCGATGTCACTTGCAGTCCTTGACTCAAATGCTGGATGATCCGACAACCTGAGGCCATGCACGTGTACTGTGGCATGCTAAGTCGATCCTGCGATCGAAGGAGTCGGTCCAGGTGTGTGCGTAACATGCATGCGTGCCTGGGGGGTATGGCGCGCATGAACCGCGGATCCGCTGATCCGCTGATCCGCTGATCCGCTGATCCACTGATCCGATGACCCGCTGATCCGCTGACCCGCTGATTCGCTGATCCGCTGATCCGATGATCCGCTGATCCGATGATGGCTGGGCAGCAGGACCCGCTGATCCGCTGATCCGCTGATCCGATGATCCGCTGATCCGCTGATCTGCTGATCCGCTGATCCGCTGGTCCGCTGATCCGCTGATCCGATGATCCGCTGATCCGCTGATCCGATGATCTGCTGATCCGCTGATCCGATGATGGCTGGGCAGCAGGATGATCATGAGTGTGACTACACTACATTCCACTCCACTACACTACACTACATTCCACTACACTGAATGACACTGCACTACACCTACAACTACAACTACAACTGCAACTGCAACTGCAACTACACCACAGTACACTACACTAATGACATTACACTACACTACACTACACTACAGCACACTAACTACAACTACAACTACATAAGAACACACTACACTACACTAGCACTACACTACACTGCACCTCACTCCACTACCCTACGCTACACCTGACTACACTACACTAATTGCATTACACTACGCTACACTACACTACACTACACTAATTGCATTACACTAGGCTACACTACACCACACTACACCACACTACACCACACCACACCACACTACACTCAATTACACTGCACTACATTACCCTACCCCACATTGCATTACATTACATTAAAACGCACTCATTACACCACCGCAAATGCAACTGCAACTACACTACCCGAATTGCACTACACCATAACTACAACTCCACTACACTACAACTACAACAACAGCTGCGCTACACCACACTACATCCAACAGTTGTGGGTGAGGTTACCGACCAGGTGACCACTGCAACCATTGCAGCCACTCCAAAAAACACAGCTCCAACCACCTTTCGGTCCATCAGTGGATTCGCTCTGCCATCCGTGATTCACAACAACCAACCTCTCCTATAGGCTTCCTATTTTTGAAACTTCCGACTTGTATACCATGTATATATCATATATATCATGTGTATATCATGTATATTCCATGTATATATCATATATCATGTATATACCATATATAAATATTTTCGAAGGAAGTTTAGAAGTCAAACTTCCGACAATATGGACAGATGAAAACTAGAGATGGGAAGAGTCAGAGAGAAGAGAAGAGTAGAAGAGAGAAGAGCAGAAGAGAGAAGATCAGAGAAGAAAGAAGATGCAGGTGCGCGAAAAGGTAGGAAAGTCGCGAAACGCTGTGTTTTTCCAATGATTTGTGGCTCCGGAGGGTCGACAAGTAGGCTCGCTAAAGCGGCAGGTGCGGAGCCATCTGGCCAGATGAGAGATGAAAAATTGCACGCCGTTGTGGCGCAAAGCACATTTCGAAGCCAAAATGTACAAAACACACCAGGGTTTGGACCACTTTTGGAAGTTGAGATGTCGAAAAAGTGCGCGCCGTTGTGGCACGAAGCACATTTCGAAGTCAAAATGTACAAAGCACACCAGGTTCCGACCACTTTTGGAAGTTGCGATGTCGAAAAAGTGCACGCCATTGTGGCGCGAAGCACATTTCGAAGTCAAAATGCACAAAACACACCAGGTCCGGACCACTTTTGGAAGTTGCGATGTCGAAAAAGTGCACTCCATTGTGGCGCGAAGCACATTTCGATGTCAAAATGTACAAAACACACCAGGTCCGGACCACTTTTTGGAAGTTGAGATGTCGAAAAAGTGCACGCCGTTGTGGCACGAGCACATTTCCAAGTCAAAATGTTAAAAACACCTGGGGTTCGGACCACTTTTTGGAGGTTCAGATGTCGTTTCCCGTGGCAGGCGCAAAGGATTGTGCACGTTGTCAAAAGTGAGCAAAACGTGAGGGTTTTGTAGCATTTTCAACTACAACTACACCACACTACACACCAATACACTTCACTACAACTACAACTACACCTTCACTACATTCCACTACACTACACTACACTCAACTACACTCAATTACGCTACACTACACTCTACTACACTACACTACCCTACACGACACTACATTCCACTACACTACACTACATTACACTACACTACACTCCACTACACTACACTACATTACACTACACTACATTACACTACATTACACTACACTACACTCCACTAAACTACACTACACTACATTACACTACACTCCACTACATTACACTACACTACACTTCACTACACTACACTACAACTACACTACACTACATTCCACTACTACACTACACTCCACTACACTCCACTACACTACACTACACCTCACTACATTACACTCCACCACACTACAGTACACTACACTCAATTACACTACACTACACTACACCATGCGACACTACACTCACTAACTACAACTACAGCTACAGCTACAACTACAACTATCACTACAACTACAACTACAACTACAATTCATAACACTACACTACAACTACAACTACACTACACTAATTGCAGTACATTACACTACACTACACTACACTAATTGCATTACACTACGCTACACGACACCACACCACATTACACTCAATTACACTACACTACCCTACCCCACATTGCATTACATTACATTACATTATGTTACATTACATTACATTACACTAAAACGCACTCATTACACCACCACAAATGCAACTGCAACTACACTACACGAATTACACCACACCATAACTACAACTCCACTACACTACAACTACAACTACAGCTGCACTACACCACACTACATCCAGCAGTTGTGGGTGAGGTGACGGACCAGGCGACCACTGCAACCATTGCAGCCACTCCAAAAAACACAGCTCAAACCACCTTTCGGTCCATCAGTGGATTCGCTCTGCCATCCGTGATTCACAACAGCCATCCTCTCCTATAGGTTTCCTAGTTTTGAAACTTCCGCCACCGCCTTGTGCGGCCCTACTGGTACCATGTACATATCATATATATCATGTGTATATCATGTGAATTTCATGTCTATATCACATATCATGCATATATCATGTAAATACAATAAAACATGTAGATTTCATATACATCATGTGTATATCATGTATATTTCATGTCTATATCACATATCATGCACATATCATGTAAATACAATATAACATGTATATGTCATATACATCATGTGTAAATCATGTATATTTCATGTATATGTCATATATCATGCATACATCATGCATATTTCATGTAAATAAAATAAACCGCATATATTTCATATATATATATCATGTGTAAAGCATGTATATTTCATGTATATATCATATTTCATGTATATACCATGCTTATCATATACCATGTATATATCATTTAAACCATGTGTGTATCATGTGTACTTCATGTATATATCATGTTTCATGTTTACAACATGTATATAAAATACACCATGTATAATATATATATAGTGTGTTTCATGTATATTTCATGTATATATCATATATAATGCTTTTACCATGTATATATTATATACCATGTATAAATCATTTAGTGTATTTATGTATATTTCATGTCTATATCATATATCATGTGTATACCATGTATATTTCATGTCTATATCATATACCATGTACATATCATGTATATATCATGTGTATACAACGTATATCATGTATATATATATCAAATATCATGTAAATACCATGTATATATCATGTAAATATCATGTATATATCATGTATGTATCGTATATTATGCTTATATATAGAATGTATATAACATGTATCATGTTTTTACTATGTATATATCATGTGTATATCAATTTTATTTCATGTATATACCATGTATATATCATATATCATGTATATATCATGTACATACCATGTATGATCAAATATAACGTATATATCATGTATATATCATGTATTTTTAACATACCATGTATATATCATATATCATGTAAATATCATATATCACGTATATACTTCAGGAGGAACAAAGTTTATGCTTCTTGAAAGCTTTACAAAACATCCATTTCGGTCAACCGCGGATCACATTTTCAAGTCCGTTTTGTGTGGCAGGTGTGGGACGGTCAATTATCACCCTCTTTTAAATATATAAGATTTTAAAGCTTTTGGAGGGTGGGAAATGCGACCGGGGTACGACAAAGCTCCATGCTAGGATTCTACGGGGAAAGGGTGTGCAGAAGAAGAAACCAACCATGTTCACTGTGGGAAGCTCAACAAGCGCAACTTTTGTCCTACCAGTGCGTCACGGCACATGTGTAGCAGTGCAGACAAAGAGGATGGAGACAGGCATGTTATGTGGAGTAATGACCAAGCTGAAGCAGGTGCAAAAATCAGCAAATGACTCGGCAATCCCCACTCAATAAGCTTTGTGTACCCTGCGTCACGGCACATGTGTAGCAGTGCAGACAAAGAGGATGGAGACAGGCATGTTATGTGGAGTAATGACCAAGCTGAAGCAGGTGCAAAAATCAGCAAATGACTTGGCAATCCCCACTCAATAAGCTTTTTGTACCCTTCAGGAGGAACAAAGTTTATGCTTCTTGAAAGCTTTACAAAACATCCATTTCGGTCAACCGCGGATCACATTTTCAAGTCCGTTTTGTGTGGCAGGTGTGGGACGGTCAATTATCACCCTCTTTTAAATATATAAGATTTTAAAGCTTTTGGAGGGTGGGAATGCGACCGGGGTACGACAAAGCTCCATGCTAGGATTCTACGGGGAAAGGGTGTGCAGAAGAAGAAACCAACCATGTTCACTGTGGGAAGCTCAACAAGCGCAACTTTTGTCCTACCAGTGCGTCACGGCACATGTGTAGCAGTGCAGACAAAGAGGATGGAGACAGGCATGTTATGTGGAGTAATGACCAAGCTGAAGCAGGTGCAAAAATCAGCAAATGACTCGGCAATCCCCACTCAATAAGCTTTGTGTACCCTGCGTCACGGCACATGTGTAGCAGTGCAGACAAAGAGGATGGAGACAGGCATGTTATGTGGAGTAATGACCAAGCTGAAGCAGGTGCAAAAATCAGCAAATGACTTGGCAATCCCCACTCAATAAGCTTTTTGTACCCTCGTCACGGCACATGTGTAGCAGTGCAGACAAAGAGGATGGAGACAGGCATGTTATGTGGAGTAATGACCAAGCTGAAGCAGGTGCAAAAATCAGCAAATGACTTGGCAATCCCCACTCAATAAGCTTTTTGTCCCGTGCGCCACGGCACATGTGTAGCAGTGCAGACAAAGAGGTTGGAGACAGACATGTTGTGGAGTAATGACCAAGCTGAAGCAGGTGCAAAAATCAGCAGCAGGTGCAAAAATCAGCAAATGACTTGGCAATCCCCACTCAATAAGCTTTTTGTACCCTTCAGGAGGAACAAAGTTTATGCTTCTTGAAAAGCTTTACAAAACATCCATTTCGGTCAACCGCGGATCACATTTTCAAGTCCGTTTTGTGTGGCAGGTGTGGGACGGTCAATTATCACCCTCTTTTAAATATATAAGATTTTAAAGCTTTTGGAGGGTGGGAATGCGACCGGGGTACGACAAAGCTCCATGATAGGATTCTACGGGGAAAGGGTGTGCAGAAGAAGAAACCAACCATGTTCACTGTGGGAAGCTCAACAAGCGCAACTTTTGTCCTACCAGTGCGTCACGGCACATGTGTAGCAGTGCAGACAAAGAGGATGGAGACAGGCATGTTATGTGGAGTAATGACCAAGCTGAAGAAGGTGCAAAAATCAGCAAATGACTTGGCAATCCCACCAATAAGCTTTTTGTACCCTGCGTCACGGGCACATGGACAAAGTTTTATGATTTCTGAAAAGCTTTACAAAACATTGCCATTTCGGTCAAACCGCGGATCACATTTTAAGTCCGTTTGTGTGGCAGGTGTGGGACGGTCAATTATTCACCTTCTTTTAAATATATAAGATTTTAAAGCTTTTGGAGGGTGGAAATGCGACCGGGGTACGGCAAAGCTCTATGCTAGGATTCTACCGGGGAAAGGGTATGCAGAAGAAGAAACCAACCATGTTCACTGTGGGAAGCTCAACAAGCGCAACTTTTGTCCTACCAGTGCGTCACAGCACATGTGTAGCAGTGCAGACAAAGAGGATGGAGACAAACATGTTATGTGGAGTAATGACCAAGCTGAAGCAGGTGCAAAAATCAGCAAATGACTTGGCAATCCCCACTCAATAAGCTTTTTGTACCCTTCAGGAGGAACAAAGTTTATGCTTCTTGAAAAGCTTTACAAAACATCCATTTCGGTCAACCGCGGATCACATTTTCAAGTCCGTTTTGTGTGGCAGGTGTGGGACGGGCAATTATCACCCTCTTTTTAATATATAAGATTTTAAAGCTTTTGGAGGGTGGGAATGCGACCGGGGGACGACAAAGCTCCATGCTAGGATTCTACGGGGAAAGGGCGTGGCAGAAGAGAAAACCAACATGATTCACTGTGGGAAGCTACCCGCGCAACTTTTTGTCCTACCAGTGCGCACTGCACATGTTAGGGCAGTGCAGCACAAGGATGGAGACAGCATGATGTTAGTAATGAACCAAGCTGAAGCAGGTGCAAAAATCAGCAAATGAACTTGCACTCCCTAAACAAACTCATAAGCTTTTTTGTACCCTTCAGAGGAACAAAGTTTATGCTTCTGAAACTTTACAAAACCACCATTTCGGTCAACCGGGATCCCATTTTCAAGTCCGTTTTGTGTGGCGGTTGTGGACGTCCAAGTATCCCCTCTTTTAATAGATAAGATTTTAAAGCTTTTGGAGGGTGGGAATGCGACCGGGGTACGACAAAGCTCCATGCTAGGATTCTACGGGGAAAGGGTGTGCAGAAGAAGAAACCAACCATGTTCACTGTGGAAAGCTCAACAAGCGCAACTTTTGTCCTACCAGTGCGTCACGGCACATGTGTAGCAGTGCAGACAAAGAGGATGGAGACAGGCATGTTATGTGGAGTAATGACCAAGCTGAAGCAGGTGTAAAAATCAGCAAATGACGTGGCAATTCCCACTAAATAAGCTTTTTGTACCCTGCGTCGCAGCACATGTGTAGCAGTGCAGACAAAGAGGATGGAGACAGACATGTTATGTGGAGTAATGACCAAGCTAAAGCAGGTGCAAAAATCAAGCAATGACGTGGCAATTCCCCCCCACTAAATAAGCTTTTGTAACCCTGCGTCACGGGCACATGTGTAGCATGCAGACAAAGAGGATGGAGACAGACATGTTTTTATGTGGAGAATTACCAAGTCGAAGCAGGTTGCAGAATCAGCAATGACGTGGATTCCCACTAAATAAGCTTTTCGTACCCTGCGTCACGGCACATGTGTAGCAGTGCAGACAAAGAGGATGGAGACAGACATGTTATGTGGAGTAATGACCCAGCTGAAGCAGGTGCAGAAGTCAGCAAATGACGTGGCAATTCCCACTAAATAAGCTTTTCGTACCCTTCAGGAGGAACAAAGTGTATGCTTCTTGAAAGCTTTACAAGACATCCATGTCGGTCAACCGCGGATCGCATTTTCAAGTCCGTTTTGTGTGGCAGGTGTGGGACGGTCAATTATCGCCCTCTTTTAAATATATAAGATTTTAAAGCGTTTGGAGGGTGGAAATGCGACCGGGGTTCGACAAAGCTCCATGCTAGGATTCTACGGGGAAAGGGTGTGCAGAAGAAGAAGCCAAACATGTTCACTGTGGGAAGCTCAACAAGCGCAACTTTTGTCCTACCAGTGCGTCACGGCACATGTGTAGCAGTGCAGACAAAGAGGATGGAGACAGACATGTTATGTGGAGTAATGTCCAAGCTGAAGCAGGTGCAAAAATCAGCAAAGGACGTGGCAATTCCCACTAAATAAGCTTTTTGTACCCTGCGGCACGGCACATGTGTAGCAGTGCAGACAAAGAGGATGGAGACAGACATGTTATGTGGAGTAATGACCAAGCTGAAGCAGGTGCAAAAATCAGCAAACGACTTGTCAATTCCCACTAAACAATGCTTTTTGCACCCTGCGTCCGCAGCACATGTGTAGCCAGTGCAGACAAATATGATGGAGAACAGACTGTTATGTGGAGTATGACCAATCTGAAGCAGGTTGCAGAAGTCAGCAAATACGTGTCAATTCCCACTAAATAAGCTTTTTGTACCCTGCGTCGCAGCACATGTGTAGCAGTGCAGACAAACAGGATGGAGACAGACATGTTATGTGGAGTAATGACCAAGCTGAAGCAGGTGCAGAAGTCAGCAAATGACGTGGCAATTCCCACTAAATAAGCTTTTCGTACCCTTCAGGAGGAACAAAGTTTATGCTTCTTGAAAGCTTTACAAGACATCCATGTCGGTCAACAGCGGATCGCATTTTCAAGTCCGTTTTGTGTGGCAGGTGTGGGACGGTCAATTATCACCCTCTTTTAAATATATAAGATTTTAAAGCTTTTGGAGGGTGGAAATGCGACCGGGGTACGACAAAGCTCCATGCTAGGATTCTACGGGGAAAGGGTGTGCAGAAGAAGAAGAAGCCAAACATGTTCACTGTGGGAAGCTCAACAAGCGCAACTTTTGTCCTACCAGTGCTTCACGGCACATGTGTAGCAGTGCAGACAAAGAGGATGGAGACAGACATGTTATGTGGAGTAATGTCCAAGCTGAAGCAGGTGCAAAAATCAGCAAATGACGTGGCAATTCCCACTAAATAAGCTTTTTGTACACTGCGTCACGGCACATGTGTAGCAGTGCAGACAAAGAGGATGGAGACAGACATGCTATGTGGAGTAATGACCAAGCTGAAGCAGGTGCAAAAATCAGCAAATGACGTGGCAATTCCCACTAAATAAGCTTTTTGTACCCTGCGTCGCAGCACATGTGTAGCAGTGCAGACAAAGAGGATGGAGACAGACATGCTATGTGGAGTAATGACCAAGCTGAAGCAGGTGCAGAAGTCAGCAAATGACGTGGCAATTCCCACTAAATAAGCTTTTCGTACCCTGCGTCACGGCACATGTGTAGCAGTGCAGACAAAGAGGATGGAGACAGACATGTTATGTGGAGTAATGTCTAAGCTGAAGCAGGTGCAAAAATCAGCAAATGACGTGGCAATTCCCACTAAATAAGCTTTTCGTACCCTTCAGAGGAACAAAGTTGTAATGCTTCTTGAAAAGCTTAGCAAGACATCCATGTCGGTCCACCGCGAATCGCATTTTCAGTCCGTTTTGTGTGGGCATGGTGTGGGACGGTCATATCACCCTCTTTTAAATCTATAAGATGTTTAAAGCTTTTGGAGGGTGGAATGCGCCGGGGTACGACAAATCTCCCATGCTAGGCATTCTACGGGGAAAGGGTGTGCAGAAGAAGAAAGCAAACATGTTCACTGAGGGAAGCTCAACAAGCGCACTTTTGTCCTACCAAGTGCGTCACGGCACATGTGTAGCAGTGCAGACAAAGAGGATGGAGACAGACATGCTATGTGGAGTAATGACCAAGCTGAAGCAGGTGCAAAAATCAGCAAATGACGTGGCAATTCCCACTAAATAAGCTTTTTGTACCCTGCGTCGCAGCACATGTGTAGCAGTGCAGACAAAGAGGATGGAGACAGACATGCTATGTGGAGTAATGACCAAGCTGAAGCAGGTGCAGAAGTCAGCAAATGACGTGGCAATTCCCACTAAATAAGCTTTTCGTACCCTGCGTCACGGCACATGTGTAGCAGTGCAGACAAAGAGGATGGAGACAGACATGTTATGTGGAGTAATGTCTAAGCTGAAGCAGGTGCAAAAATCAGCAAATGACGTGGCAATTCCCACTAAATAAGCTTTTCGTACCCTGCGTCACGGCACATGTGTAGCAGTGCAGACAAAGAGGATGGAGACAGACATGTTATGTGGAGTAATGACCAAGCTGAAGCAGGTGCAGAAGTCAGCAAATGACGTGGCAATTCCCACTAAATAAGCTTTTTCGTACCCTTCAGGAGGAACAAAGTTTATGCTTCTTGAAAGCTTTACAAGACATCCATGTCGGTCAACCGCGGATCGCATTTTCAAGTCCGTTTTGTGTGGCAGGTGTGGGACGGTCAATTATCACCCTCTTTTAAATATATAAGATTTTAAAGCTTTTGGAGGGTGGAAATGCGACCGGGGTACGACAAAGCTCCATGCTAGGATTCTACGGGGAAAGGGTGTGCAGAAGAAGAAGCCAAACATGTTCACTGTGGGAAGCTCAACAAGCGCAACTTTTGTCCTACCAGTGCGTCACGGCACATGTGTAGCAATGCAGACAAAGAGGATGGAGACAGACATGTTATGTGGAGTAATGTCCAAGCTGAAGCAGGTGCAAAAATCAGCAAATGACGTGGCAATTCCCACTAAATAAGCTTTTTGTACCCTGCGTCACGGCACATGTGTAGCAGTGCAGACAAAGAGGATGGAGACAGACATGCTATGTGGAGTAATGACCAAGCTGAAGCAGGTGCAAAAATCAGCAAATGACGTGGCAATTCCCACTAAATAAGCTTTTTGTACCCTGCGTCGCAGCACATGTGTAGCAGTGCAGACAAAGAGGATGGAGACAGACATGTTATGTGGAGTAATGACCAAGCTGAAGCAGGTGCAGAAGTCAGCAAATGACGTGGCAATTCCCACTAAATAAGCTTTTCGTCCCCTGCGTCACGGCACATGTGTAGCAGTGCAGACAA
Source organism: Cladocopium goreaui (assembly GCA_947184155.2). Taxonomy (NCBI): domain Eukaryota; class Dinophyceae; order Suessiales; family Symbiodiniaceae; genus Cladocopium; species Cladocopium goreaui. Next base: position 395,934 of record CAMXCT020005868.1, read on the forward strand.
AGAGGATGGAGACAGACATGTTATGTGGAGTAATGTCCAAGCTGAAGCAGGTGCAAAAATCAGCAAATGACGTGGCAATTCCCACTAAATAAGCTTTTCGTACCCTTCAGGAGGAACAAAGTTTATGCGTCTTGAAAGCTTTACAAGACATCCATGTCGTTCAACCGCGGATCGCATTTTCAAGTCCGTTTTGTGTGGCAGGTGTGGGACGGTCAATTATCACCCTCTTTTAAATATATAAGATTTTAAAGCTTTTGGAGGGTGGAAATGCGACCGGGGTACGACAAAGCTCCATGCTAGGATTCTACGGGGAAAGGGTGTGCAGAAGAAGAAGCCAAACATGTTCACTGTGGGAAGCTCAACAAGCGCAACTTTTGTCCTACCAGTGCGTCACGGCACATGTGTAGCAATGCAGACAAAGAGGATGGAGACAGACATGTTATGTGGAGTAATGTCCAAGCTGAAGCAGGTGCAAAAATCAGAAAATGACGTGGCAATTCCCACTAAATAAGCTTTTTGTACCCTGCGTCACGGCACATGTGTAGCAGTGCAGACAAAGAGGATGGAGACAGACATGCTATGTGGAGTAATGACCAAGCTGAAGCAGGTGCAAAAATCAGCAAATGACGTGGCAATTCCCAGTAAATAAGCTTTTTGTACGTACCCTGCGTCACGGCACATGTGTAGCAGTGCAGACAAAGAGGATGGAGACAGACATGTTATGTGGAGTAATGACCCAGCTGAAGCAGGTGCAGAAGTCAGCAAATGACGTGGCAATTCCCACTAAATAAGCTTTTGGTACCCTGCGTCACGGCACATGTGTAGCAGTGCAGACAAAGAGGATGGAGACAGACATGTTATGTGGAGTAATGTCCAAGCTGAAGCAGGTGCAAAAATCAGCAAATGACGTGGCAATTCCCACTAAATAAGCTTTTTGTACCCTGCGTCACGGCACATGTGTAGCAGTGCAGACAAAGAGGATGGAGACAGACATGCTATGTGGAGTAATGACCAAGCTGAAGCAGGTGCAAAAATCAGCAAATGACGGGGCAATTCCCACTAAATAAGCTTTTCGTCCCCTGCGTCACGGCACATGTGTAGCAGTGCAGACAAAGAGGATGGAGACAGACATGTTATGTGGAGTAATGTCCAAGCTGAAGCAGGTGCAAAAATCAGCAAATGACGTGGCAATTCCCCCTAAATAAGCTTTTTGTACCCTGCGTCACGGCACATGTGTAGCAGTGCAGACAAAGAGGATGGAGACAGACATGCTATGTGGAGTAATGACCAAGCTGAAGCAGGTGCAAAAATCAGCAAATGACGTGGCAATTCCCACTAAAGCTTTTTGTACCCTGCGTCGCAGCACATGTGTAGCAGTGCAGACAAAGAGGATGGAGACAGACATGTTATGTGGAGTAATGACCAAGCTGAAGCAGGTGCAGAAGTCAGCAAATGACGTGGCAATTCCCACTAAATAAGCTTTTGGTACCCTGCGTCACGGCACATGTGTAGCAGTACAGACAAAGAGGATGGAGACAGACATGTTATGTGGAGTAATGTCCAAGCTGAAGCAGGTGCAAAAATCAGCAAATGACGTGGCAATTCCCACTAAATAAGCTTTTCGTACCCTGCGTCACGGCACATGTGTAGCAGTGCAGACAAAGAGGATGGAGACAGCCATGTTATGTGGAGTAATGTCCAAGCTGAAGCAGGTGCAAAAATCAGCAAATGACGTGGCAATTCCCACTAAATAAGCTTTTTGTACCCTGCGTCACGGCACATGTGTAGCAGTGCAGACAAAGAGGATGGAGACAGACATGCTATGTGGAGTAATGACCAAGCTGAAGCAGGTGCAAAAATCAGCAAATGACGTGGCAATTCCCAGTAAATAAGCTTTTTGTACGTACCCTGCGTCACGGCACATGTGTAGCAGTGCAGACAAAGAGGATGGAGACAGACATGTTATGTGGAGTAATGACCCAGCTGAAGCAGGTGCAGAAGTCAGCAAATGACGTGGCAATTCCCACTAAATAAGCTTTTCGTACCCTTCAGGAGGAACAAAGTTTATGCTTCTTGAAAGCTTTACAAGACATCCATGTCGGTCAACCGCGGATCGCATTTCAAGTCCGTTTTGTGTGGCAGGTGTGGGACGGTCAATTATCACCCTCTTTTAAATATATAAGATTTTAAAGCTTTTGGAGGGTGGAAATGCGACCGGGGTACGACAAAGCTCCATGCTAGGATTCTACGGGGAAAGGGTGTGCAGAAGAAGAAGCCAAACATGTTCACTGTGGGAAGCTCAACAAGCGCAACCACGGCACATGTGTAGCAGTGCAGACAAAGAGGATGGAGACAGACATGTTATGTGGAGTAATGTCCAAGCTGAAGCAGGTGCAAAAATCAGCAAATGACGTGGCAATTCCCACTAAATAAGCTTTTCGTACCCTGCGTCACGGCACATGTGTAGCAGTGCAGACAAAGAGGATGGAGACAGACATGCTATGTGGAGTAATGACCAAGCTGAAGCAGGTGCAAAAATCAGCAAATGACGTGGCAATTCCCACTAAATAAGCTTTTTGTACCCTGCGCCGCAGCACATGTGTAGCAGTGCAGACAAAGAGGGTGGAGACAGACATGTTATGTGGAGTAATGACCAAGCTGAAGCAGGTGCAGAAGTCAGCAAATGACGTGGCAATTCCCACTAAATAAGCTTTTCGTACCCTGCGGCACGGCACATGTGTAGCAGTGCAGACAAAGAGGATGGAGACAGACATGTTATGTGGAGTAATGTCCAAGCTGAAGCAGGTGCAAAAATCAGCAAAATAGTGGCAAATTCCCACTAAAATAAGTCTTTTCCGTACCCTGCGTCACGCACATTGTATCAGTGCAGCAAAGAGGATGGAGACAGACATGTTCTGTGGAGTAATGTCCCGCTGAGCAGTGCAAAAATCAGCAATGACGTGGAATTCCCCCCTAAATACGCTTTTTGTACCCTGCGTCACGGCCATGTGTAGCATGCACAAAGAGGATTGGACAGACTGCATGGTTGGAAGTAAAGACCCAAGCTGAATCAGGTGCAAATCAGCAAATGACGTGGCAATTCCCACTTAATAGCTTTTTGTACCCTGCGTCGCAGCACATGTGTGTAGCAAGTGTCAGACAAGAGGATGGAGACAGACATGTTATGTGGAGTAATGGCCAAGCTGAAGCAGGTGCAAAAATCAGCAAATGACTTGGCAATTCCCACTAAATAAGCTTTTTGTACCCTTCAGGAGGAACAAAGTTTATGCTTCTTGAAAGCTTTACAAAACATCCATGTCGGTCACCCGCGGATCACATTTTCAAGTCCGTTTTGCGTGGCGGGTGTGGGACGGTCAATTATCACCCTCTTTTAAATATATAAGATTTTAAAGCTTTTGGAGGATGGAAATGCGACCGGGGTACGACAAAGCTCCATGCTAGGATTCCACGGGGAAAGTGTGTGCAGAAGAAGAAACCAAACATGTTCACTGTGGGTAGCTCAACAAGCGCAACTTTTGTCCTACCAGTGCGTCACAGCACATGTGTAGCAGTGCAGACAAAAAGGATGGAGACAGACATGTTATGTGGCGTAATGACCAAGCATGACCAAGCTGAAGCAGGTGCAAAAATCAGCAAATGACGCGGCAATTCCCACTAAATAAGCTTTTTGTACCCTGCGTCACGGCACATGTGTAGCAGTGCAGACAAAGAGGATGGAGACAGACATGCTATGTGGAGTAATGACCAAGCTGAAGCAGGTGCAAAAATCAGCAAAGGACGTGGCAATTCCCACTAAATAAGCTTTTCGTACCCTGCGTCACGGCACATGTGTAGCAGTGCAGACAAAGAGGATGGAGACAGACATGTTATGTGGGGGTGTAGTAATGACCAAGCTGAAGCTGTGAGAAGTCCCGCAAATGACGTGGAAATTCCCCACTAATAAGCTTTTCCGTACCCTGCGTCAAACGCACATGTGAGCAGTGCAGAACAAAGGAGGTATGGGACAAGACATGTTAGTGGAGTAAATGTCCAAGCTGAACCGGTTGCAACAATCAGCAAATGACGTGGAATTCCCTACTACATAAGCTTTTGTACCTGCGTCACGCAACATGTGTAGCAGTGCAGACAAAGAGGATGGAGACAGACATGTTATGTGGAGTAATGTCCAAGCTGAAGCAGGTGCAAAAATCAGCAAATGACGTGGCAATTCCCACTAAATAAGCTTTTTGTACCCTGCGTCACGGCACATGTGTAGCAGCGCAGACAAAGAGGATGGAGACAGACATGCTATGTGGAGTAATGACCAAGCTGAAGCAGGTGCAAAAATCAGCAAATGACGTGGCAATTCCCACTAAATAAGCTTTTTGTACCCTGCGTCGCAGCACATGTGTAGCAGTGCAGACAAAGAGGATGGAGACAGACATGTTATGTGGAGTAATGACCAAGCTGAAGCAGGTGCAGAAGTCAGCAAATGACGTGGCAATTCCCACTAAATAAGCTTTTCGTACCCTTCAGGAGGAACAAAGTTTATGCTTCTTGAAAGCTTTACAAAACATCCATGTCGGTCAACCGCGGATCGCATTTTCAAGTCCGTTTTGTGTGGCAGGTGTGGGACGGTCAATTATCACCCTCTTTTAAATATATAAGATTTTAAAGCTTTTGGAGGGTGGAAATGCGACCGGGGTACGACAAAGCTCCATGCTAGGATTCTACGGGGAAAGGGTGTGCAGAAGAAGAAGCCAAACATGTTCACTGTGGGAAGCTCAACAAGCGCAACTTTTGTCCTACCAGTGCGTCACGGCACATTAGTAGCAGTGCAGACAAAGAGGATGGAGACAGACATGTTATGTGGAGTAATGTCCAAGCTGAAGCAGGTGCAAAAATCAGCAAATGACGTGGCAATTCCCACTAAGTAAGCTTTTTGTACCCTGCGTCACGGCACATGTGTAGCAGTGCAGACAAAGAGGATGGAGACAGACATGCTATGTGGAGTAATGACCAAGCTGAAGCAGGTGCAAAAATCAGCAAATGACGTGGCAATTCCCACTAAATAAGCTTTTGGTACCCTGCGTCGCAGCACATGTGTAGCAGTGCAGACAAAGAGGATGGAGACAGACATGTTATGTGGAGTAATGACCAAGCTGAAGCAGGTGCAGAAGTCAGCAAATGACGTGGCAATTCCCACTAAATATGCTTTTCGTACCCTGCGTCACGGCACATGTGTAGCAGTGCAGACAAAGAGGATGGAGACAGACATGTTATGTGGAGTAATGTCCAAGCTGAAGCAGGTGCAAAAATCAGCAAATGACGTGGCAATTCCCACTAAATAAGCTTTTCGTACCCTGCGTCACGGCACATGTGTAGCAGTGCAGACAAAGAGGATGGAGACAGACATGTTATGTGGAGTAATGTCCAAGCTGAAGCAGGTGCAAAAATCAGCAAATGACGTGGCAATTCCCACTAAATAAGCTTTTTGTACCCTGCGTCACGGCACATGTGTAGCAGTGCAGACAAAGAGGATGGAGACAGACATGCTATGTGGAGTAATGACCAAGCTGAAGCAGGTGCAAAAATCAGCAAATGACGTGGCAATTCCCACTAAATAAGCTTTTTGTACCCTGCGTCGCAGCACATGTGTAGCAGTGCAGACAAAGAGGATGGAGACAGACATGTTATGTGGAGTAATGACCAAGCTGAAGCAGGTGCAGAAGTCAGCAAATGACGTGGAAATTCCCACTAAATAAGCTTTTCGTACCCTTCAGGAGGAACAAAGTTTATGCTTCTTGAAAGCTTTACAAGACATCCATGTCGGTCAACCGCGGATCGCATTTTCAAGTCCGTTTTGTGTGGCTGGTGTGGGACGGTCAATTATCACCCTCTTTTAAATATATAAGATTTTAAAGCTTTTGGAGGGTGGAAATGCGACCGGGGTACGACAAAGCTCCATGCTAGGATTCTACGGGGAAAGGGTGTGCAGAAGAAGAAGCCAAACATGTTCACTGTGGGAAGCTCAACAAGCGCAACTTTTGTCGGGTGGAAATGCGACCGGGGTACGACAAAGCTCCATGCTAGGATTCTACGGGGAAAGGGTGTGCAGAAGAAGAAGCCAAACATGTTCACTGTGGGAAGCTCAACAAGCGCAACTTTTGTCCTACCAGTGCGTCACGGCACATTAGTAGCAGTGCAGACAAAGAGGATGGAGACAGACATGTTATGTGGAGTAATGTCCAAGCTGAAGCAGGTGCAAAAATCAGCAAATGACGTGGCAATTCCCACTAAGTAAGCTTTTTGTACCCTGCGTCACGGCACATGTGTAGCAGTGCAGACAAAGAGGATGGAGACAGACATGCTATGTGGAGTAATGACCAAGCTGAAGCAGGTGCAAAAATCAGCAAATGACGTGGCAATTCCCACTAAATAAGCTTTTTGTACCGTGCGTCGCAGCACATGTGTAGCAGTGCAGACAAAGAGGATGGAGACAGACATGTTATGTGGAGTAATGACCAAGCTGAAGCAGGTGCAGAAGTCAGCAAATGACGTGGCAATTCCCACTAAATAAGCTTTTCGTACCCTGCGTCACGGCACATGTGTAGCAGTGCAGACAAAGAGGATGGAGACAGACATGTTATGTGGAGTAATGACAGCTGAAGCAGGTTTGCAGAAGTCAGCAAGACGTGGCAATTCCACTAAATAAGCTTTCGTATACCCTGCGTCACGGCACATGTTGTAGCGTGCAGACAAGAGTGGAATGGAGACCGGACAGGGGTTATGGTGGGGAGTAATGTCCAGCTGAAGCAGGTGCAAAAAATCCGCAAATTGACGTGCAATCCCACTAAAAAGCGTTTCGTTTACCAGTGCGTCACGGCACATGTGTAGCAGTGCAGACAAAGAGGATGGAGACAGACATGTTGTGGAGTAATTACCCAGCTGAAGCAGGTGCAAAAATCAGCAAATGACTTGGCAATCCCCACTCAATAAGCTTTTTGTACCCTGCGTCACGGCACATGTGTAGCAGTGCAGACAAAGAGGATGGAGACAGACATGTTATGTGGAGTAATGTCCAAGCTGAAGCAGGTGCAAAAATCAGCAAATGACGTGGCAATTCCCACTAAATAAGCTTTTCGTACCCTTCAGGAGGAAGAAAGTTTATGCTTCTTGAAAGCTTTACAAGACATCCATGTCGGTCAACCGCGGATCGCATTTTCAAGTCCGTTTTGTGTGGCAGGTGTGGGACGGTCAATTATCGCCCTCTTTTAAATATATAAGATTTTAAAGCTTTTGGAGGGTGGAAATGCGACCGGGGTACGACAAAGCTCCATGCTAGGATTCTACGGGGAAAGGGTGTGCAGAAGAAGAAGCCAAACATGTTCACTGTGGGAAGCTCAACAAGCGCAACTTTTGTCCTACCAGTGCGTCACGGCACATGTGTAGCAATGCAGACAAAGAGGATGGAGACAGACATGTTATGTGGAGTAATGTCCAAGCTGAAGCAGGTGCAAAAATCAGAAAATGACGTGGCAATTCCCACTAAATAAGCTTTTTGTACCCTGCGTCACGGCACATGTGTAGCAGTGCAGACAAAGAGGATGGAGACAGACATGCTATGTGGAGTAATGACCAAGCTGAAGCAGGTGCAAAAATCAGCAAATGACGTGGCAATTCCCACTAAATAAGCTTTTTGTACCCTGCGTCGCAGCACATGTGTAGCAGTGCAGACAAAGAGGATGGAGACAGACATGTTATGTGGAGTAATGACCAAGCTGAAGCAGGTGCAGAAGTCAGCAAATGACGTGGCAATTCCCACTAAATAAGCTTTTCGTACCCTGCGTCACGGCACATGTGTAGCAGTGCAGACAAAGAGGATGGAGACAGACATGTTATGTGGAGTAATGTCCAAGCTGAAGCAGGTGCAAAAATCAGCAAATGACGTGGCAATTCCCACTAAATAAGCTTTTCGTACCCTGCGTCACGGCACATGTGTAGCAGTGCAGACAAAGAGGATGGAGACAGACATGTTATGTGGAGTAATGTCCAAGCTGAAGCAGGTGCAAAAATCAGCAAATGGCGTGGCAATTCCCACTAAATAAGCTTTTCGTACCCTTCAGGAGGAACAAAGTTTATGCTTCTTGAAAGCTTTACAAGACATCCATGTCGGTCAACCGCGGATCGCATTTTCAAGTCCGTTTTGTGTGGCAGGTGTGGGACGGTCAATTATCACCCTCTTTTAAATATATAAGATTTTAAAGCTTTTGGAGGGTGGAAATGCGACCGGGGTACGACAAAGCTCCATGCTAGGATTCTACGGGGAAAGGGTGTGAAGAAGAAGAAGCCAAACATGTTCACTGTGGGAGGCTCAGCAAGCGCAACTTTTGTCCTACCAGTGCGTCAAGGCACATGTGTAGCAGTGCAGACAAAGAGGGTGGAGACAGACATGTTATGTGGAGTAATGACCGGGCTGCAGCAGGTGCAAAAATCAGCAAATGATTTGGCAATTCCCACTAAATAAGCTTTTTGTACCCTGCGTCACGGCACATGTGTAGCAGTGCAGACAAAGAGGATGGAGACAGACATGCTATGTGGAGTAATGACCAAGCTGAAGCAGGTGCAAAAATCAGCAAATGACGTGGCAATACCCACTAAATAAGCTTTTTGTACACTGCGTCGCAGCACATGTGTAGCAGTGCAGACAAAGAGGATGGAGACAGACATGTTATGTGGGAAGTTGACCAAGCTGGAAAGCAGGTTGCAGAAGTCAGCAAATGACGTGGCAATTCCCACTAAATAAGCTTTTTGTCCACTGCGTCACGGCACATGTGTAGCAGTGCAGACAAAGAGGATGGAGACAAACATGCTATGTGGAGTAATGACCAAGCTGAAGCAGGTGCAAAAATCAGCAAATGACGTGGCAATTCCCACTAAATAAGCTTTTCGTACCCTTCAGGAGGAACAAAGTTTATGCTTCTTGAAAGCTTTACAAGACATCCATGTCGGTCAACCGCGGATCGCATTTTCAAGTCCGTTTTGTGTGGCAGGTGTGGGACGGTCAATTATCACCCTCTTTTAAATATATAAGATTTTAAAGCTTTTGGAGGGTGGAAATGCGACCGGGGTACGACAAAGCTCCATGCTAGGATTCTACGGGGAAAGGGTGTGCAGAAGAAGAAGCCAAACATGTTCACTGTGGGAAGCTCAACAAGCGCAACTTTTGTCCTACCAGTGCGTCACGGCACATGTGTAGCAGTGCAGACAAAGAGGATGGAGACAGACATGTTATGTGGAGTAATGTCCAAGCTGAAGCAGGTGCAAAAATCAGCAAATGACGTGGCAATTCCCACTAAATAAGCTTTTAGTACCCTGCGTCACGGCACATGTGTAGCAGTGCAGACAAAGAGGATGGAGACAGACATGCTATGTGGAGTAATGACCAAGCTGAAGCAGGTGCAAAAATCAGCAAATGACGTGGCAATTCCCACTAAATAAGCTTTTCGTACCCCTCAGGAGGAACAAAGTTTATGCTTTTTGAAAGCTTTACAAGACATCCATGTCGGTCAACCGCGGATCGCATTTTCAAGTCCGTTTTGTGTGGCAGGTGTGGGACGGTCAATTATCACCCTCTTTTAAATATATAAGATTTTAAAGCTTTTGGAGGGTGGAAATGCGACCGGGGTACGAGAAGCCAAACATGTTCACTGTGGGAAGCTCAACAAGCGCAACTTTTGTCCTACCAGTGCGTCACGGCACATGTGTAGCAGTGCAGACAAAGAGGATGGAGACAGACATGTTATGTGGAGTAATGTCCAAGCTGAAGCAGGTGCAAAAATCAGCAAATGACGTGGCAATTCCCACTAAATAAGCTTTTCGTACCCTCGTCACGGCACATGTGTAGCAGTGCAGACAAAGAGGATGGAGACAGACATGTTATGTGGAGTAATGTCCAAGCTGAAGCAGGTGCAAAAATCAGCAAATGACGTGGCAATTCCCACTAAATAAGCTTTTCGTACCCTTCAGGACGAACAAAGTTTATGCTTCTTGAAAGCTTTACAAGACATCCATGTCGGTCAACCGCGGATCGCATTTTCAAGTCCGTTTTGTGTGGCAGGTGTGGGACGGTCAATTACCACCCTCTTTTAAATATATAAGATTTTAAAGCTTTTGGAGGGTGGAAATGCGACCGGGGTACGACAAAGCTCCATGCTAGGATTCTACGGGGAAAGGGTGTGCAAGAAGAAGAAGCCAAACTGTTCACTGTGGGAAGCTCACAAGCGCAACTTGTCCCCAGTGCGTCACGGCACATGTGTAGCAGTGCAGACAAAGAGGATGGAGACAGACATGTTATGTGGAGTAATGACCAAGCTGAAGCAGGTGCACAAATCAGCAAATGACGTGGCAATTCCCACTAAATAAGCTTTTTGTACCCTGCGTCACGGCACATGTGTAGCAGTGCAGACAAAGAGGATGGAGACAGACATGGTATGTGGAGTAATGGCCAAGCTGAAGCAGGTGCAAAAATCAGCAAATGACTTGGCAATTCCCACTAAATAAGCTTTTTGTACCCTTCAGGAGGAACAAAGTTTATGCTTCTTGAAAGCTTTACAAAACACCCATTTCAGTCAACCGCGGATCACATGTTCAAGTCCGTTTTGTGTGGCAGGTGTGGGAACGGTCAATATCACCCCCTCTTTAATATATTAAGATTTGAAAGCTTTGGAGGGTGTAATGCTCCAGGGGTCGACAAAGCTCCATGCTAGGATTCTACGGGGAAAGGGTGTGCAGAAGAAGAAAAGCCAAAACATGTTCACTGTGGAAGCTCAACAACGCAACTTTTGTCCTACCAGTGCCGTCCACTGCACATGTGTACAGTGCAGCAACGAGGATGGATACAGACATGTTTTGGAGTAATGTCCCAATCTGAAGCAAGGTTAGGCAAAATCAGCAAAGACTGGCAGTCCCACCTAAATAAGCTTTTTGTACCCTGCGTCACGGCACATGTGTAGCAGCGCAGACAAAGAGGATGGAGACAGGCATGTTATGTGGAGTAATGACCAAGCTGAAGCAGGTGCAAAAATCAGCAAATGACTTGGCAATCCCCACTCAATAAGCTTTTTGTACCCTTCAGGAGGAACAAAGTTTATGCTTCTTGAAAGCTTTACAAGACATCCATGTCGGTCAACCGCGGATGGCATTTTCAAGTCCGTTTTGTGTGGCAGGTGTGGGACGGTCAATTATCACCCTCTTTTAAATATATAAGATTTTAAAGCTTTTGGAGGGTGGAAATGCGACCGGGGTACGACAAAGCTCCATGCTAGGATTCTACGGGGAAGGGTGTGCAGAAGAAGAAGCCAAACATGTTCACTGTGGGAAGCTCAACAAGCGCAACTTTTGTCCTACCAGTGTATATATCTGTATATATATATATATCTAAAAGGTTTGCATTATCATCCGGATGATATTCAAACCCCAAGCCAACCCTGAACCAAACCTTATATAAATAGATCTTAAACCAACTCGATGATAACATCAAATGAAACTATTGTGCATCGTTGTGCCTTAACCTACATTCCACAGGTTTCCAAGGTGCATGTCGTGTAGTATATACACCTTGAGTATCACATTCAACCTAGCACCTTGCATGTGAAAATAGGTGTTTCCAATCTGCTTTGGGGGAGGCGCTGCGCCCTCCCCCCCAATCCCCCCCTCCCGTTTTTTTTAATTTAAATTCAAGCTTGCACACATTTCAATACACTAGTTTGGTTAGTATATATATATATACATTATATATATATACACATTATATATATATATATATTGTATATATATATACATATGGTTGTTTATATGCACAGCTTTCATCCCAAAATAAACTGTAAATAATCATGTGCATGCATATGCGTCCACATAAGTATAGTTATTTGTATGTACATGTTGTATCCCTAAATAACCCCTAATCCAACCCTAAACAAACCCTAAACAGACCCTAAACCAGCCCTAAAGAAACCTTAAAACCAACCCTAAATAGACCTTAAACAAATCTAGAATAAACCATGAAACAACCCTAAATAAACCCTAAAACCAAACCCTGCAGATATATATTAATTACACTTGTAAATACATTGATCTACATATGCATATAGTCATGATTAGTCATGCATGTATACCTCTATACATCTACAGTTTATAGTTTGCACATCATGTATCTCCAAAAATCAATGAACACTTCGGAAAAAAACAATGAAAACGATGTAAAAATCAATGAAAACTTTGGAACAATGAATGAAAACCAGTAAAACATGAATGAACACCATACAAAAATTGAAGAAAAACATAGAAAATTCCATTGACAAATGGAAGAAAACCACGGAACAATCGAAGAAGACCATAGAGCAATTGAAGAAAACCATGGAAAAATTGAAGAATACTATGGCAAAATTGACGAAAACCATGGAAAATCCATGAACATCTTGGAAAATTCCATGAAAATCATGGAAAAATCAATGAAAACAATGGAAAACTCGATAAACACCATGGAAAAATTCATGAAACCACTGGAAAAATTGATGAACAGTGCGAATGAGAGATTTTAGCTACAAAATGCAGCAAATGAGAGATTTTAGGTGCAAAAAGCAAGGAAGGGAGCTTGGACGACCAAAAAAAAAAATGCCAAAAAAAATAAAAAATTGCCAACTTAATTTCGCGCCCGAAAAGAAGGAAGGAAGGAACAAAGGAAAGAAGGAAGGAAGGAGGGAGGGAGGGAGGAACGAAGGAAAGAAAAAGGGAAAAGGAAAAAAAAAACTGAATATTTTTTTTTGATGCTTTCGAGCAGCTTGATCTCCCCTAGCCTCGGGGGATCAAGAAAAAATATTTCCAGATCAAAAAAAAATTAAACCTAACCTACCACTAAATTTAGATGAAATAGGCAATAATTTTTTTAAGATCCTAGTGTTTTATTTTTTTTTTGATCTGGATTTTTTTTTTTCTGATCCTCCACTCCCAACCAGCGGTTCTTTTTGATCAAAAGCTGTGATCGGACTCTCTAGATGCTGAATCTGTATCTCCATATCTATGTATCTAATCTATTCTATTCCATGCCATTCCATTCCCTTGAATTCACTTCCATTCTATCCATGTAAAGATCGGTGATAATTTTTTTCGAGTGCCCGAGCCAGGTGACGACCCCCTATGGCATTGTCTACGATGGTATCAAACCGATGTGTTTCGACTTTGACCGCTGGGGCCGGAAGGCCCGGGGTCGGGATTTCAAGCCACCAGGCCCACGAAGCTCAAAGCAATCTAACCTGGAAAAAGCACCTAAAACTTATCCAATCCGATTGAATATTATATATGTTACATGGGATTTTCCAATATATTATAGATTTTCCATATGTATATATATATATAACTTATATATAATAGGATTTTTCCAGCGAAAACCCATGGGGATCTACCATCAAAGGGTCACCGGTTCGCTGGCAGGTCTACCACTTCTTTCCAAACGAAGATGATCCAGGGATGGAGCAGGCTGGGGGCAGGAAACGGTTGAACTTTCATGAACTAAAATAGTAAATGGGGATTCAGCGAAGAAACAAATATATATATATACATACACACACACACTGTGTATCTATGGTATATGTACATATGTATGTATATATATATACATACATATGTACATAGATAGATATGTACATATGTATATATATATATATACATATGTATATATCTATCTATGTACATATGTATGTATATATATACATACATATGTATATATATATGTATATATATATGTATATATATGTATATATATATGTATATATATATATGTATATGTATATGCATATGTGCATATGTATACCCAGGCACAGGACATCGCAACGGACTGATGAGCCTTTAGAGCCTAGGGAAAATCAGAAATTGGACATCGTTTGTAATGTTGAAAGGGTAAACATCATCCTAATGTCCCGGATACAGGTTGATGGTGATTGATCAGAATACCTTTAGCATCCTAACTGGCTGCAGTTCAGGCTATTGCGACTCTGCAGGGAGTGTGAATCGCTGATCCTGTTACACATTTCATTTGAATCAACATTTCGATGGAAAAACTTCTTTCTGCCATGCAAAAACCTGTTTGTTGTTGTTGTTGTTGTTGTTGGTGGTTGTGGTTGGTTGTCGTTGGTTGTTGTTGGTTGTTGTTGGTTGTTGTTGGTTGTTGTTGGTTGTTGTTGGTAGTGGTTGTTGGTTGTTGGTTGTGGGTTGTGGGTTGTGGGTTGTGGTTGTGGTTGTGGTTGTGGTTGTGGTTGTGGTTGTTGTTGTTGTTGTTGTTGTTGTTGTTGTTGTTGTTCTTGTTCTTGTTCTTGTTCTTGTCGTTGGGCGGCTGCAACAAAGTTTTTTCATGAGATCAACGAAAGAAGCACTGATCTTGCAGCCAGGTGGACGGTGACAACGACTAGGCGGGCCACAACGACTGGGGGTAGCTGGTGCTGGTCGGTGCACAGCAGAAAGCTGTTGGGTTTCAATGGGTCTGGGAGTGGTGGGTTTTGGCCAACGCTGGAACCCCTGGAACCTTGGAAGCTGTTGGTTTGCAGAGTTTTGGAATCTTGGTTTCTGATCCCCACAGTCTTCCATGTAGGGCTTCGCACACCGGCGATGCCCCAAGGGGGTCCTGCTGTTGCTGCTGCTGTGCTGTTGTTGCTGTCATGGGTGCATCTTTTTGTTGCCCAACAATTGTCAAATAGGTCGTGTTTTAACTTTTTTTAAGGCTCTCGAGCAAAAAACACTGTAAATGCTGGTGTTTTGGTACCTCGGAAGCCAAACACCACAGTATTTACGTAGTTTTTTGGCCTTGGGAGCGAAAATCACGATATTTGCAATGTTTTTTGCAGCAAAAACACTGGCATTTACGCAGTTTTCAGCATATTGCAAGAAGCATCTTTTCCATGCAAAAAGCACAAACAACTCTGTAAACTACAATGTTTTTGCCTTTGGCATGCACCCAAAAAACAGCAAGAATCAACCAAACAGTGTCCAACATGGACCCTCCAGACCCTACTTTTACCCATGTTTGGCGGATTCGTGGCCCCTCAAAAACGTGAAAATGCCACCAGAGTGGTGCAAGCATGTGCATCAGCGGTGTTTGGCAGGAGTCCAGTGTCAGAACTGGCCAAGGGTACACCATGGCAAGCTGCTCCCAACCGCACCTCCGAGGCCCACGTAGAAAAGTCTAGAGTCTAGCTGTTGAAGCCTGCAGCCGACAGCTCTGGCTGTGTTTCCGGCCTTCTTGTGCTGGCGTTTTGGCTTCTTGCCTTCTTGCTCTGGGCGCTGACTTTCTTATTCTTAAATTCTTAGTCTTACTTGTTCTTGCTCCTTGGGTCGTGTCCCTCTTCCGGTGCTGGCTTCTTGCTCTTGCTACTTGTGTTCGGTCCCCCTTGTGTCGTGAATCCTGCTTGCACACAGTGACCCTGAAGGACAGGCTTTTTGTTCTTCTTTCTATTGATTCTATTGCTTCTTCTTCTTCTTGTTGTTGTTCTTCTTCTTGCTTTCTAGCTTCTTGCTCTTGCAGCCTGTTTTCCTTCTTGCTCTTGCTCCTTCTTTCTCTTGCCTCTCGCTTCTTCTTCTTGCTTTCTAGCTCTGTGCTCTTGCTTCTTCTCCTTGTTTTCTCGCTCTTTACTCTTGCAGCTTGATTTCCTGCTGGCTCTCGCTCCTTCTTTCTCTTGCCTCTTGCTTCTGCTTCTAGCTTGGTAGCTTCTTGAAAACAGTGGTTCTTCCAAAATTGCTTGCGTGCTTGCTTCTTGCTGTCTTCCATTCCTTGCTTGCCTCCTTATCCTTACTCTTGCATCTTGCCATCTTGTTTGCTCTTGCCGCTATGTAACCTTCTGAACTCTGCTTCTTCTTTTCTTCTTCTTCTTCTTCTGCATCCGTTCTCTCAATATCTTGTCTTGCTTTCTCGTGCTGCCTACTTTCTTCTTTCGCCTGCTTCTTTCTCTTGCCTGTTGCTCCTTCTTACTCTTGCAGTTTGCCTTGCAGCGTGCATTCTTCTTTAGTCAGTCTGCTTCTTGCTCTTGCCTCTTGCTTCTGCTTCTTCCATCCTCGTTTCTTGCTCTTGCTTTTTCTTCTTCTTCTTCTTCTTCTTGTTCTTCTTCTTGTTTGCTAGCTTCTTGCTCTTGCCGCTTGCTTTCTTCTTCCCTATCTTGCTTTCGTCTCCTTTCTCTTGGTGCTTGCTTTCTTCTGCAACGTCTTGCTTGCTCTTGCCGTTTGCTTTCTTCTTTCGTCTCCTTCTTTCTCTTGTCTCTTGTCTTGTCTCTTGCTTCTTCTTCTTCTTCTGCCTTGCTTGCTTCTTGCTCGTGCAGCTTGCTTGCTAGCTTTCTTCTTGCCTTTTTCTTGTGTTTGCTAGGCATCTTGTGCTTTCGTCTCCTTCTTTCTCTTGATTTTGCGTCGACACTTGCTGCGTGTAACCTCTTCTCTGACACGCTCCCCCTGCTGTCGACAGGGGTCGGCGGATGTTTTCAGGAAATGGATGAAGGGCCCAGGCGCAAGGGAACCTTTTTCAAGGAAACCCTTTACTCACTCAATGGCTCCGTGCTACATACCATGGTTTCGTGTGAACAAATCCCTTGACCCAAGCTGAACCAACCCCGAAGAAACAGAGTGCAGGTTGGGTGACCAGTGACCATGCAACGTTTTTCCCCTGGCCGAGCTGGCCACGCGTCCAGTGGTGTGGTTTTAGCACGTGCTTCCCCAAGGGAAGGATGTGGCTGCCTGGGATGATCTCAGAGGTTGGTAGATGAGTAACTGAACAACTTCCAATTTCAATCAATTACCCTACAAGTTAAGGGATCTTACAACCCTGAAATAAATCGCTCATAATAATGAGTGATTGTAGAGATTACTTTCTTCCGCATGAAGTTCAGAGATCATCCAGTAGCAGGTTCCCTGAAACACCGAGGAATTGAATGTCTGAATTGATCGCACACCGCCTGGTGTGCTGGATGGGTTGGGCCCGAGATCCCTGACATTCCAAATCATCCAGGTAAGATAGACGCAACGCTTAGATTCTTAGAGGTTCAGCGGTTCAGCAAACCTGGGATGTTCCTGGTAAGTGGTAAACCTGGTGTTTTTTTTAAATACGATCCCCCAAGGTTGATAGCCACGGGTTGTGAATAGCCATCTCATGGTGATTATGGTTAGCATACCTGCTGATCGATTGGACAACCCCAAGGAGTCCAACAGATATAAACAGGTCATACCGGTCATACCCATTTACAGGGAGGAGTTTATTTTCAGGTTGCTGGATCTTTCCTTTGTATTGTCCAGACGAGCCTCCGTCACAGCTAGACGATTTTCTGAGCCACAGCTGACTGGCGATGACCCAGATACCTTCAAAAGGCCATGTGAGGCCTTTGGGTAGCACCGGGCTGACTCCTCCATCCCTGCATATTTTGGCGCCCTGGATCTGGCGAGAAGTTGAGTTGAGAACAGAAACATCCAAAGTCTGGTAAACTAAAATGTGGTGGTTTCCTAAGTATTCTGGGTAGCCCTAAATCATCCACTTCAAAAACTAGGATGGTTCATTTTATTCATCACCCAGCTATTGGGGTATCCCCATTTATAGAAACCCCCCATGTTTCATGGGATGCCCAGTCACTAGTCCAACAAGGGCTGCAATGGCTGCGCAATGGCTGTTGGGTTGTGGCTACCAAAAAGTGATCACCAAGTTGGTAGATCTGAAAAATTGGGATCAATTTGGGCAAGTTGGCACAGTTGGCACCATCACCAGATCCTCCTTTGCGCCCGCGAAGAGTTTGAGATGTGCCACGAGCAAAAAACGCCGGGCTGAAAATTGTCCCCGAACAGTGGCAAGTCACATCTTCAGGTCCGGCTGTTGGATTTCTGAAAAACCTGGCCCTTACACCCACTGATCCATCAACGTGCAGAAAGGACCCTTGCAGAAAGGACCTCCCCTAACAAGGCTCTAATTGCTTAAATCGATGATGAAGTGATGGTGTTTCCCAAGTTTGGGAAAAACTCCAGACACAGCGGCAGACACTGGTGCTTTTGAGAAACTCCCAATGACCGAGCCTTCCAACAAAATGTGGAGAAAAAGGTCTGCCCGCTGCTTAGAGCTGTGCTACGTTTTCATGCATAAAATGAAGGGTACTTCATGGTACTTCAATATACATTCGAGTTGGTTAGAGTGGGTCATGAGTCATAATTGGTCATAATTGAGTCATAACCATCTGAAGTAAGCCACTCTCAAAAATGGGGTTACGATTCCTGGGTCCTGCAGAGAGGAATGTGGCTTTGTCGAAAAATTCGAAAATTCGGCCCCACATAGGATAGTTTATCAGCATTTTTCCCATTACAACAGATATTTAAAGGACATTTCGCATTTTCAGTGTATGAAGCAATCTTGGAGGTTTGTCTAAGTTGGATCGTCTCAAACTAAGGTGGAAGCTGAAGGCTATACCCCTGAGCAGGTGGGATGGTTCGCTCTCCGGTGTCATCAAACATGGGAATCCCGTGCCCAAATGTATGGAGGTAATTCTCCATAGATTGGGCTAGCCGCTAGCCCCCATTTTGGCACAAGGACGCTGCAACGGGAGTAGTCCTCTGCCGTAAACTTGCCCTTCAGTAAACTTGCAGAGATTAACAATCCATGAAAATCCACCAGAAATGCAGATAATTTTCCAAGGGTGATCCACGGATTTCAATATTTTGTCTTGTTAGCCTGCCACAATGTATACACAATGTATACATTTGAAGTTCCAATCCATGGTTTGCACATGGTGCAGTATCCCATGAACTATCCTGTGATACGATTGGGTCTAGGAGTCTCACTTACGCAGCTGGAAGCTTGTTTCTCACAATACTTCGCCTTAGCGCCAAACCCGGCAGGTCCTATTGCAAGCTTCGATTACCATTACCGGCCGTCATCACGAGATAGGTAAAAATATCGATTGGTTTGAGGGAGAATTTTTGAGAAACAGGTCACCATATTTCGTGGTAACAACCATGGTTTTCAGTTTTCACATGTTCCCATCATAACCCATCCATTTGCCATTACCAAACAGCCATTTTAGCTGTTTTCAAAAAGTCGTTTTTTGTGCGCAACGGGTTGCCAGTGCACTCCCCGCTGCCGTAGGCCTGGGAATTCAACAAGTCCCTGCCCACATTGGAGGATCGCCGTTTTTGGCTCTGGGAATGATCCCCAAACATCGCTGAACTTTTGCCAAGTTCAGTAAGATGAAAATCGCTGGATCCAAAAAGGATCATCGCTTAAAACCATCTTTTGGAGGTTGTAAATGGAATGTAAATGGTAGTTTCTAAAGATGATCCTTCAAAAAACATGTTATATATCTGCAAACGTGCTGTTCCCTCATGAGTCCTGATTCGTAGAAAGAATTATATAGGGGCATTTGCCGTGGATATGCGAGACTTGGGGTTGCATGCACAGACAGACCCCAAAGAACCAACACGCCCCGTTGGTTCACTTCGTCAAGTTACAGCGCGCCCTAAAACGTAATTAAGATGTACCCACCAAGAAAGCGTTACGCAGTTGATTTGGTCATAAAAGTGAATATGTTTGGGTTCAAACAGTCAGATTTCTATAGTTTTTCTATAGTTTTTCCGTAGTTTTTCAGAGTTTTTCAAGGCGTCATCCTCTGTTTTTTTTGGGTTCCTATTCCTTTTCGGTGGCGCAGGACTCCTGCGCCATTCGTGTCTGTGGCAGCTGGGAGGAGGCGCCATGGTATCAAAAAAGCCTTAAGAGTGGTACTTTAGAAGCCTCAAGAACAGAGGTATAGGATATTTATAGAATGATATACAACCCTTACGGGTGATGGAAAGCCGCAGGGACTTCAAGATGGGTTAAGCATAACATCCCGGGAATGGTGGTCATAGGATTATGCCCTCAGGTCGTGGTAAAATCCTACACAGAGAGACGTGGTAATTTGGTGATTTTCTGCCAGTTTGGATACCAGAAGGTCTCTTCCATCATGAGTAGTGGATAGTAGTGGTTCACATCCCAGGCTGGCAACAGGGGCACACACCTTATTAGAATGCTGGTCATTCTGGTCATTGACCAGGTTTCTGGGATGAATATATCATATTGGGCAAGAGATCAGCTGATTTTTTTTGGGTGATTGCTAGGGCCAGAGGAATCCATCCTCAAGGTGCACTTCAGAATGAGTTAATCCCAACCATATGCATAGAATGCAGCTCATTTTCATTGAACAGCCGAGGTTCAGGGTCTCACTGAGTTTCGGACAGGTGGAATGAGCGTTGATAAAGTCCTTCTTGCTACAGAGGTCTGCCTCAATAACTGGATGCCCTCTGATAAAGAAAGACGGCTAGGAGCTCCCTATTTTTCCACGCCAGTTTGGGTATGGAACTCAAGCTGGCCACAATCCCGAATCGAGGAACTTTGAACTAGATGACCTAGAAATCACCAATTTTGGGCAGAACCACCAGATTTGACCCAGAAAATCATCCCGAAATGGTGATTTTCAGCCATTTTTTCGGTCATTTTTCGGGCCAGGTGGCAGCTGCATTGCTGGAGGTTTGCCAGGAGGTGCTCGCGGGAAAAAGATCCAAGCCACCAGTGGATCACTGGCTGGACGTGTGATTTAAGTTTCGTTCATTTCGTGGATTTCGTTCCTCCATGTCTAAAGGGTAACGGGTAACTGGACGCTCCAAGAAGGCTTGTTTGAACCGCTAAAAGTCGCTAAAGACTGGAGATTGATCTTCTGAAAGTCGCTAAAAGTCGCCGTTTTTTTGCATGTGGTGGATCTCGCGTGTGGCGGGTTATCAACTTGGGTACCGATGATATGAACACAATATTAGCTATACGGGATTCCGGGATAGATCAACACCATGTTTGGGGGGATGAAGATCCACAAAACCCGGCTATTTTGGTCTGCCAGGCCATGTACATGGGAGCGTCGGCAGCAGGGGTAACCCAGCTACCATCAGTGCACTATGCCGAGTCACATAGTTGTGGTGATTGATGTGAGGCATGATTATGTTGGATAAAGCATCAACTTTGGTGGTCTTTAGAGATTGGGGATTCATTATCTTAATGACTGTGTATGTATGAATATGTATACAGATTATCAAGAGCAGCAACAATGCACATGTGACTTGAAATAGAACAGGTAAATGCCACAACCCCCCAAACAGCTGGTCGTTTTCTTGGCAGGCGGGTTCATGGAACATGGACCCAAAAACCGACATGAGATAGTGCACCTCCTGTCACGGCCTAATCTGGTTGCGGGATTCCAGGGATTCCAACTTGGTGGGCGAATTTGGCCCAGAGAGTTGGCTGAAAGAAGAGACAGTTCAGGTCGGTCGATTCAATGATTCACTGGCGCCATTCTATCACTGAGTCACCAGACATGCATGTCAGTTTTCAGCTTTTCGGTTGGCAATCCAATTCATGTCCAGCCACTTGTGATTTCAAAACTTCCGCACTGGTACAGCCAGGCACTAAGTTATTTATTTATATTTATTTTAAGTCTATTTTTTTGTTTCCGTTGAAATCTTGACAGCGTTTCTGATTAATTTCCGATTTTCCCCCATTTTTCCTGTTGGCATGTTTTTTTTTTCCTAAATGCGTTTCTTATCAATCCCTTTTGTTTTGAACCAGTCCCCATGTTTGCTTGCTAGGTCCCACATTGACTTTAAAAAAGTGGTTTACTTGTGGCCGCTTCTTCCCCATCCACCGAGTCGGTGGCAAAGCTGCAAACTGCACCTGCTCCGGTACCGGAAGCTCAGAGCGATTGCTAGGAAATCTCGGATTTCCCCACCAAAACACAGTGATGGGCTTGTTATGGTTTGTTGAAACATGTTAAAACAGTATTTTCCTTTTCCATTGCTCATCATTTTTTCTCTTAAATATTCTTTAATGGCCTTCAGAGTGGGGTATACTGTATCATATACCACATTTTTCAGACAAACCCTGGTGTAACCGCAAGAAAGGGGATCTTCAAGTCTCAGGGTGGAGATTTGGACGGTAAGGGACCAATCGATTGGGACAGGGATCAATACCTAGGCATTGACGGAGGGATGAGCTTCGATAATGGTCAACTGCATTTGGTGAAACCAGGGAACCAGGTTTTAATTCATTGAGCTAAGCAATAAAAGTGGGGATACAGCAATCCAAACCGGGAACATTCACCAATAAAAGTGGCGATTTGATCGGCGATTTGATAGATGTTGAGCAACACAAATAGGTATTTGACCAGCAATACCGATAACAACAAAACCAGCAAACAATAAGAATGATAAAAACAACATTCACGTATCTAAATAATAACAGTAGCAGTGACAACAATAAAAACAACAACAATAATCCTATAATCATATAATCATATTACAATCATATCACCATATAATATAAATCATATAATTTTAAAATCATATAATCATATACCATATAATCATTACAATCATGTAATTATATCATTATTATAATCATACAATGATATGATAATACAATAATACGATAATACAGTAATATGATAATACAATAATAATATGACAATACAATAATATGATAATACAATAATATGATAATACACAAATATGATAATACAATAATATGCTAATACAATAATATGATAGTACAATAATGTGATAATATAATATAATATACAACACAATGATATCATAATATCACAATATTATGATATGATAATGTCATAACATTATGATATAATCGGGTATACTAATACAATTTAGTCTAATATAATATTGTATAATAAGGTAATAATATAATACAATAAAACACTAAAATGACAATATAATATATATATATAATATAATAGAATATAATATAATAATGTAATGATATAGATATAATAATATGTATAACAATATAATAATATAATAATATATCAATATACTAATCATATAATAATATAATAATATATTAATATAATAATATAGTAATATAACAATATAATATATTAATATAATATAATATTAAGATATAAAACAATAACAATATAATAATATAGTATCATAATGCAATAATATCATAATACAACAATATAATTATATAGTAATATATAATAATAATAATATGATAATATGACAATATGATAATATAATTATATAAGATTATAATGATATGATGATATTATTATAAAACAATAGGATAAACTAATAATATAATAATATATCAATATATTAATATAGCAATATAGTAATATAGAAATATAGTAATATAGTAATATAATAAATATTCATATAATAGACAATCATATAATGATAGAAGAAGCTAATAATGTGATGATATAATACTATACTAGTATGACATTATAGCAGTACTGTATATAGATATAAATACAAGTACACATACTATAGATGAGTAAAAACCCTGAACATAATTGGGGGGGAGGGTGGCAGAAAACAGAACAGCACTGTGTGCGTGACGATACAGGATATGATTGGAACCACCCTGGACCTGATTCGGAACCACGATCAGGAAAGTAAATTATCCAAGGCCAGCAGTGTGTTTGACTTTGGGGTTGCCGCGTTGCGTTGATTTTTTCGGAGGCACACGGACAGACCGTCACAAAAAGACCCTGATCAAATGGATCAGACGCTGGTTTTTGTTGTCGTACTGCCATGGTTTGGTTCCAAGTCTGTGGAGTTTGAATCTGCTACCAGCTACCGGTATGGATTGACACAAACAAAAAAACAATCCTGGGGATTGGGAAGGAAGAAGGATGTATATGTATATAATATATATATATAAGAATATCAACATACATTTCATACTTCTTTGTTTCACATGAGCCTCATACGTTGGTCCACCGCAACCACTTTCGCCACTAAACTCGCGCATTTTCAGTCAGCCTTTGTGGTTGGATTTTGGGGAGCTTCGCCCAAACATTAGGATCGAATCAACGCATGGTTGTTAATCCAACAACATTAGGATGTTCAAGGTCTAGATTCAGCAACAGGCCCATGTTTTCGGATTGATACTCACTTTCAAGGCACGTGAGAATTGATGCAACTTGTGTGCAGCAAGGGGACATGTTTGGTATTTACAGCACCAACCTCAACAAATACTCAGAAAATGCTATGTAATACTACCCTCTGGTAAACTAACATAACTATGGAAAATCACCATTTTCAATGGGTAAATCCACTATAAATGGTCATGTTCAATAGCTATGTTAAATTACCAGAGGGTAATCCTTCAAACTCCAAGAAACATTCGCGACATTTCGGCACCGCTTGCATCAGCATCGTCTCCGATGAGTTGCTTGGGGTGCCAGCGGGGATGGGGTGAAGCCTGGGAATCTTTGACCACATAGAAATAGCTATATAGATCGATATAGAAATTCTCAAAACCAATTAGCTAATTATATCTTTGAATCGCAGACACAGATAACCAGTTCTTGGTTGTAATTCTTACAGATTTATCTAGAATCATAGAATTAGTTCTTGCTTTTTCTTTATCAGCATGAATGTGCGATGAACCCAATGGTTTCTACTCGTTGTTACAAACCTAACGGTTCGCCCCGTCAACTAAGATCAGCAAATTGCAGTTTCGGAAACAAAAAGAGGATGAGATATTGTAATCACTTCAGCATCCTAAGTGATACTACCCCTCCAGTTCCCATCAACATATTGGAAAGCTGAGGACCGGCCAGGTTATTTATTGGTTCTACAGTACTTCAGGATATCCCCAGCTACATATGTGTGTTTGTGAAGACACCATCTGTTACAATCCAGTTATATGAATATATATATATAGATAATATATAGATAATATATAGATAATATATAGATTATATATAGATTATATATAGATTATATATAGATTATATATAGATAATATATAGATAATATATAGATAATATATAGATAATATATAGATAGTATAGATAGTATATAGACAATATTTAGATAATGATATATAGATAATATATCGATAAAAAAAGATAACATATACGGACGCATGGAATACCCACACTCACATATATATATATATGTATATGTATATATATATATATATATCTATGTATGCATATGTTATATCTGGACAACTTATAACGACCTCACTGCCACGTCACTGGAATCGTGGCGAATGTTCGGGAAACTATCCCAAAATGGCTGAAATTCAGGTTGGTGAATTGTTATATTTTGTTGGTTGATTATATCAAATGATATTTCCCACTATCACATTAATATTGTTGGTTGATACATGATGATATATAGATATATATATATTATATACATATATATATATATATATATATATTGTTGGTATATCCCATGATACCGGGTTCTTTAAGAAAACAGTCATCCTCCTACATGTTGTCACATCACACCTGATCCCCCCGCGCTCCCTTGATCAATGTTGTTGCCCAATGCATGCCGGCATCCGAACCGAAATGGCAGTTTTTTTTTTTTTTGCAGGCCTTTCCAAGCAAAGCGATGTAACAACATTTAATTGGGGAAAAGGGGGCATGCAAGTTTCTTCGCAATGAGTGTGACAGGATGGCAGTTTTTTTGAAGAACCCGGTATCACCATTAAATCCTTAATTATCCAGATATATGTTATATATTATATTCTCATTAATCCCCAAATCCCATTGTACTCTCATGATACTGGTATATCCTATTTATTCCCATGGTACATATATGTATATATATATATATACATATGGTTCCCATTATATCCAATAGGGTTTGGTGTATTCCCATGGTATATTCCCATATATTCCCATATATTCCCATATATTCCCATATATTCCCATATATTCCCATATATTCCCATATATTCCCATTAGAATATATAGCTCCTGCGAGGCGCGCCCTGCTGGATGCCTTGGAAGATGGAGATGAGCGCCGTGCCCTGCAGGTGGGGAGTGGTGCCATTGTGGTGCCATTGGGAGATCGAAGCCACATTGCCAGGGACAGGGCCACTTCTTTTTTTCCCCAACTTTTCTGTTGGTTTAAACATCTGGTTGGTGGTGACTATGGTTAATCTATGGTTAATCTATGGTTAATCTATGGGTAATAATTGGAATAACAATATAAAATGGGCTAACGCCCTGGTGCCGCCGACCCCTTTTCAAGGGTGGAGGAAGAAGTGCGCAGACATAGAGCCACTCAAGAAGCCCAGCAAACGCCTAGGCCTAAACATTGTAAGACATACGTATGTATATATATATATATATATGACATGATATGTATCCCATTCGCAAAAGTGGAATGATGATAGAAATTGGGGAATACTCATGACGTCATTGTGGCGACGCCACCAGGATGAAATATTGTGAAACACCCCAAGACATCCAAGACCTTCTAATGCGCATGTCTCCTGTTGAGATCGCTGCAGCTATTCATGCTTTATTTGTGGCTAAGACTTTTTGAACTGACCCTATCGAGCTGACTCCTATGTTTTCCATGTTGGCATTTTGATGGTTTGAACTGGTTTACCTTGATCATGTTGGCTTCCCAACATGATGCATAATTTGGAATGCTCGTTGTAATGCGAGCTATCAATGAACTCTCCACATTTCCCCAAGTTTTGGCTCTATGCATCCAAGTGGTGCATTGGCGGATCCACTATTTCCATGAAATTTGGTGATTCTCCCAGATTTCCCCAATTTCTAAGGGTCAGATGGGGTCGGTTAGACTAAGTGCCCAAATCACCACCTAAACGGTGCACTTAGTCGAACCGACCCCTACTCTTGCTGGACAATGTGGGGGTGGTCATCGGGGCAGGGGTCGGTTAGACTCAGTGGCCAAATCACCACCTAAACGGGGCACTTAGTCTAACCGACCCAATTTCTGGGACATTTCCCCAAGATCTGGGTAAGGTGAGGAGTTTAGGGAATCTTGGAAAGTGGGAATGCGGTTCGGTGGGGAACATTGCACCATATTTCACCCCATTTCCCCTACGTGTACATATGCCCATTTTGCAAGGGGGAAACGTCAAGTAACACCAAAACGGGGCAAATAAACCATAGGAGAATATGCGGCAACCAATTTTATGTGAAGGAGGGCCGTGTCAGCAGAAAGACGCGGCGCCATGCCCACTCATGCCCGGTGTGTCAAACTGTTGTGTGGTCATGCCGTTCGTTTGGGCAGATTCACGTCAACCATGACACGCCTGCTGGGAAACCATGCAAGAAAACAAAATGGTTCGTGCCACAACAGAAGCCCCATAAGAGACGGTGAATCACAGGCTCTTGTAGCCCATGCACCCCCTGAAAAACAGATGGCAGGGGCATGTATATAGCTGTAAGAGTTGTTGCCACGGGAGGGTTGGAAGCGTTTGGGGGGTTTGAGGCCGGGCAAACGGCAGTCTTGAACCCCCTGAAAAACAGATGGCAGGGGCATGTATATAGCTGTAAGAGTTGTTGCCACGGGAAGGGTTGGAAGAGTTGTTGGGAGGGTTAGCGTTTGGGGGGTTTGAGGCCGGGCAGTCTTGAACCCCCTGAAAACCGGATGGCAGGGGCATGTATAGATGTAAGAGTTGTTCCCTTGGAGGCCTGCGGAAGCGTTTGGGGGGTTTGGGGGGTTTGAGGGCGGGCAAACGGCAGTCTTGAACCCCCTGAAAAACAGATGGCAGGGGCATGTATAGATGTAAGAGTTGTTGCCTTGGAGGGGCATGTATATAGCTGTAAGAGTTGTTGCCACGGGAGGGTTGGAAGCGTTTGGGGGGTTGTAAGAGTTGTTGCCACGGGAGGGTTGGAAGCGTTTTGGGGGGTTTGAGGCCGGGAAAACGGCAGTCTTGAACCCCCTGAAAACCGGATGGCAGGGGCATGTATAGATGTAAGAGTTGTTCCCTTGGAGGCCTGCGGAAGCGTTTGGGGGGTTTGGGGGGTTTCAGGGCGGGCAAATGGCAGTCTTGAACCCCGTGAAAAACACATGGCAGGGGCATGTATAGATGTAAGATTTGTTGCCTTGGAGGGGCATGTATATAGCTGTAAGAGTTGTTGCCACGGGAAGGCTGGAAGCGTTTGGGGGGTTGTAAGAGTTGTTGCCACGGGAGGGTTGGAAGCGTTTGGGGGGTTTGAGGCCGGGCAAACGGCAGTCTTGAACCCCCTGAAAACCGGATGGCAGGGGCATGTATAGATGTAAGAGTTGTTCCCTTGGAGGCCTGCGGAAGCGTTTGGGGGGTTTGGGGGGTTTGAGGCCGGGCAAACGGCAGTCTTGAACCTCCTGAAAAACAGATGGCAGGGGCATGTAGCTGTAGGACAGGCTTGAACCCCCTGAAAAGCAGATGGCAGGGGCATGTAGCTGCAAGAGTTGTTGCCTTGGAGGCCTGCGGAGAGTTTGGAGGGTTTGAGGCCGGGCAAACAGCAGGAGCATGTAGATGGCTGGGGCATGTAGCTGACAGAGGTGTTCAGGGGCATGTAGCTGTAAGAGTTGTTGCCTTGGAGGCCTGCGGAGAGTGTGAAGGTTTGAGGCCGGGCAAACGATGTAGCTGTAAGAGTTGTTGCCTTGCGGAGACAGGCTTGAGCCCCGTGAAAAGCAGATGGCAGGGGCATGTATCTGTAAGAGTTGTTGCCTTGGAGGCCTGCGGAGAGTTTGGAGGGTTTGAGGCCGAGCAAACAGAGGCCTGCGGAAGCGTTTGGGGGGTTTGGGGGGTCTGAGGGCGGGCAAACGGCAGTCTTGAACCCCCTGAAAAACAGATGGCAGGGGCAGGTATATAGCTGTAAGAGTTGTTGCCACGGGAGGGTTGGAAGAGTTTGGGGGGTTTGAGGCCAGGCAAACGGCAGTCTTGAACCCCCTGAAAAACAGATGGCAGGGGCATGTATAGATGTAAGAGTGGCCTGCGGAAGCGTTTTGGGGGTTTGGGGGGTTTGAGGGCAGGCAAACGGCAGTCTTGAACCCCCTGAAAAACAGATGCAGGGGCATGTATGGCAGGGGCATGTATAGATGTAAGAGTGGCCTGCGGAAGCGTTTTGGGGGTTTGGGGGGTTTGAGGCCGGGCAAACGGCAGTCTTGAACCCCCTGAAAAACAGATGGCAGGGGCATGTATCTGTAAGAGTTGTTGCCTTGGATGGGCGGTATATAGCTTTAATAGTTGTTTGCCACGGGAACGGCTGGAAGCGTTTGGGGGGTTGTAAAAGATTTGTTGCCACGGGAAGGCTGGAAGCGTTTGGGGGGTTTGAGGCCGGGCAAACGGCAGTCTTGAACCCCTTGAAAACCGGATGGCAGGGGCATGTATAGATGTAAGAGTTGTTCCCTTGGAGGCCTGCGGAAGCGTTTGGGGGGTTTGGGGGGTTTGAGGCCGGGCAAACGGCAGTCTTGAACCTCCTGAAAAACAGATGGCAGGGGCATGTATAGATGTAAGAGTGGCCTGCGGAAGCGTTTTGGGGGTTTGGGGGGTTTGAGGCCGGGCAAACGGCAGTCGTGAACCTCCTGAAAAACAGATGGCAGGGGCATGTAGCTGCAAGAGTTGTTGCCTTGGCGGGGCATGTATATAGCTGTAGAGTTTGCCACGGAAGCTGGAAAGCGTTTGGGGGGTTGTAAGAGTTGTTGCCACGGGAGGGTTGGAAGCGTTTGGGGGGTTTGAGGCCGGGCAACGGCAGTCTTTGAACCCCGGAAAACGCGTATGCAGGGGCATGTATAATGTGATGTAAAGTTGTTCCCTTGGAGGCCTGCGGAAGCATTTGGGGGGTTTGGGGGGTTTGAGGCCGGGCAAGCGGCAGTCTTGAACCTCCTGAAAAACAGATGGCAGGGGCATGTAGCTGTAGGACAGGCTTGAACCCCCTGAAAAGCAGATGGCAGGGGCATGTAGCTGCAAGAGTTGTTGCCTTGGAGGCCTGCGGAACAGCAGGAGCATGTAGATGGCTGGGGCATGTAGCTGACAGAGGTGGTCAGGGGCATGTAGCTGTAAGAGTTGTTGCCTTGGAGGCCTGCGGAGAGTGTGAAGGTTTGAGGCCGGGCAAACGATGTAGCTGTAAGAGTTGTTGCCTTGCGGAGACAGGCTTGAACCCCGTGAAAAGCAGATGGCAGGGGCATGTACCTGTAAGAGTTGTTGCCTTGGAGGCGTGCGGAGAGTTTGGAGGGTTTGAGGCCGAGCAAACAGAGGCCTGCGGAAGCATTTGGGGGGTTTGGGGGGTTTGAGGCCGGGCAAGCGGCAGTCTTGAACCCCCTGAAAAACAGATGGCAGGGGCATGTAGCTGTATGACAGGCTTGAACCCCCTGAACAGCAGATTGCAGGGCATGTAGCTGCAAGAGTTGTTTTTGCCTTGGAGGCCTGCGGAGGTTTTGGAGGGTTTGAGGCCGGGCAAACACAGGGCATGTAGATGGCTGGGGCATGTAGCTGACAGAGGTGTTCAGGGGCATGTAGCTGTAAGAGTTGTTGCCTTGGAGGCCTGCGGAGAGTGTGGTTTGAGGCCGGGCAAACGATGTAGCTGTAAGAGTTGTTGCCTTGCGGAGACAGGCTTGAGCCCCGTGAAAAGCAGATGGCAGGGGCATGTAGCTGTAAGAGTTGTTGCCTTGGAGGCCTGCGGAGAGTTTGGAGGGTTTGAGGCCGAGCAAACAGAGGCCTGCGGAGGCGGGCAAACGGCAGTCTTGAACCCCCTGAAAACCGGATGGCAGGGGCATGTATAGATGTAAGAGTTGTTGCCACGGGAGGGTTGGAAGAGTTTGGGGGGTTTGAGGCCAGGCAAACGGCAGTCTTGAACCCCCTGAAAAACAGATGGCAGGGGCATGTATAGATGTAAGAGTGGCCTGCGGAAGCGTTTTGGGGGTTTGGGGGGTTTGAGGGCAGGCAAACGGCAGTCTTGAACCCCCTGAAAAACAGATGGCAGGGGCATGTATAGATGTAAGAGTGGCCTGCGGAAGCGTTGTGGGGGTTTGGGGGGTTTGAGGCCGGGCAAACGGCAGTCTTGAACCCCCTGAAAAACAGATGGCAGGGGCATGTATAGATGTAAGAGTTGTTGCCTTGGAGGGGCATGTATATAGCTGTAAGAGTTGTTGCCACGGGAAGGCTGGCAGGAGCATGTAGATGGCTGGGGCATGTAGCTGACAGAGGTGTTGCCTTGATGGCGTGTGCCTTGCTTGCGACCCAAGAGCCAAGTTCCACACCTCCGGTGGTCCCAGGCGCCGCCCCTGCCTTGGCAAAGGCCGGGGTCGGCGGATATCTGGTTGGTGGTGACTGGAACATGGCTGGATTATTTTTCCATATATGGGTTCTGTTGTCATCCTTCCCAACTGACGAACTCACTCCATCATTTTTCAGAGGGGTAGGTCAACCACCAACCAGTTATAGACCCTGAAAATCCCTCATGTTTAATGGAAACTAGTCTTCCAACCCCAACAACTACCAGGGTCGAACTGTTAATATACCAGAGGGTAATGGTTATACAATGGTTATAAAATGGCTATGACTTGGTGGCCATCTCGAACCCAAAAAATGTAACGCTTACCCTCTGGAAACAACTAACAGGCCATGCGCGAAATTTCTGGCGTCTTTTTAAGAGGTAAAATCAAGGAACTCAATGGCCATGTTCAATAGCTATGTTAAATTACAAGAGAGTATAGGATGGCGATAGAATGGCTATAATATGATGGCTACAGAATGGCTAGATAATGGCTATAAAATGGCAATATGATTGTATATAATTATAATGTATCATATAATGGCTATGACGTTAATCCAGAATTAAGAATTCCGGACAGATTATTGCTGGGGTCCGGGTACCAACTTTAATAATCAGTAATTTTGGAAAAATTTATGACTTAATCATCAAACATTGTAACCATGATAACCAAGGTTGTCACTTAAACATCGAAAATGGAAATGTTGACATTAGACATGTACATATCATCAGTCATCGGAGTATAACACAATCAACCAAACACGAAGGATTTAAGCATGCAAACAAAGGATACAAACCAGAAGGAATGGTTGATTGAGGGTTATGCTTTAGAGAGCGGATGATTATGACCCAGGAAAGGAATCTCCACTAGAACCCATAGGCTTTGCTGCTCAACTGAAATGAGTATCATCCCGTACAACTGGTATATTTCATGGAATTTGTCAAGTTCTCCCATGTCCCCACTAATGGGCTTGACGAGGGGTCGCGTTTCCCAGATTGGATCGGAGGCTGCTCTCATCACTCTCGCTGATTTTGGAGTTGTACAGTATATGTTGAGCTTCCAACCTGCCCATAAACACATCACGACATATCACCAGCCGAGGTTGTGGCGCGCGGAGCTGACTTGGAAGAGATGAATCAGGTGGAGATCGATGTTTCGAGCTTCTCTGTACGTGGATTTGGTACCCAAAGATGGGACTATTTTCCATGGTTTACCCTCCAGTAAACCAACATAGCCATGGGAAATGGTCCATTTAGTTCCATGATTTAGGGAACTTCAAGATGCTGATTTTCCATAGCTATGTGAAATTACCAGAGGGTACTGTGCCCTCAGTTTATGGCAATTGAAATGGGTTTTCGAAATCAGTGGTTGGAACCGGGTACAACGTATACACACACACACAACTTTCAAACATATCGATTGTTGAGTAATTATGGGTGATGGTGGAAGGACTGCAAAGGCTGCAGATCAAAACTATTGCTATTTTTCGATCAAAGGACGCCAGCTGATATGGGCGTAGAGCAGCAAAGATGCCGATGAAACATCCTAGGACAGAAAGAGCAGAATCATTGTGATTGGGTGTATTCGTATTATCTTATAATATATAATATATATATACACATATTAGCTATATCATATAACAACATATTTTTTCTTCGTTGCGTGTTCTTTCTTTGAGGCCGTAAGTGACAAGTTTGGCGAGCCGCTCATTTTCTTTTGCATAAGTCGACCCCGGCTTGACATAATCATCCAAGTCATGCAACTAGGGGTTTCCTAAAATAGGGATACCCCCAAATCATCCATTTTATTTTGGGATTTTCCATGAACCATCCATTGGGGTATACCCATGACGGACACCGCCAATTGGCAGGGCCAGACGCCTTTGCTGCTGGTCGCAGACTCAGTTGCTGTAGAAATCCCTGGTTTTCGGATGGTTAAATGGTTAAACAACATAAAAAGACAAAACATGTGGGCTATTGGTACACTATTTGTTGAGCCACATATAAAGGGTAGGAGCCCAGCATTGCAGTCATCATCCAGCTATGAGCTGTAAACTCAGAGGATGGTGATGGTGGCAACTAGACTAGGGGCATGACAGGGAGATTTGATGGGATTTACCACTCACATCACTCACCTTCAACCGTTGCTTCCTTTTACATCCGCATCTACATCCTACAATTTCACATTTCAATTTTGTTTTATTCACATTTTATTCTATCTTATTGTATCCGCCAATTTGTTTGTCTACTAAAGACATTTGTCTTCTGTTGATCTTCCATTTTATCAGACATTTTCCATCAACAAAATCCGTGCCATGATCATCTCAGGCTTGTAGTTCCGGCCTGACCTTGGTGGCAAAGGAGCTGGTCAAAATTCTGGAGAGTCAACACCCATCATTTTTTTTCCCGAGAGCGTCTGAGCGCAGGGTTCTTCCAATAGTGGGGGTCTGTAAAACATCTTCTCATCTTCACATCTCATCTTCACATCCTCTCATCTTCACATCTCATCTTCACATCCTCTCATCTTCACATCTTTTCATCTTTACATTCTCTCATCTTCACATCCTCTCATCTTCACATCTTTTCATCTTTACATCCTCTCATCTTCACATCCTCTCATCTTCACATCTGCTCATCTTCACATCCTCTCATCTTCACATCTGCTCATCTTCACACCTTCCCATCTTCACATCTTCTCATCTTCACATCTGCTCATCTTCTCATCTTCTCATCTTCACATCTTCTCATCTTCACATCTGTTCATCTTCACATCTGCTCATCTTCACATCTGCTCATCTTCACATCTGCTCATCTTCACACCTTCCCATCTTCACATCTTCTCATCTTCACATCTGCTCATCTTCACATCTGCTTATCTTCACATCTGCTCATCTTCACATCTGCTCATCTTCACATCTTCTCATCTTCACATCTGCTCATCTTCAGATCTTCTCTCACATCTGCTCATCTTCACATCTGCTCATCTTCACATCTGATCATCTTCACATCTTCTCTCACATCTGCTCATCTTCACATCCGTTCATCTTCAGATCTTCTCTCACATCTGCTCATCTTCACATCTGCTCATCTTCACATCTGCTCATCTTCACATCTTCTTATCTTCACACCTGCTCACCTTCTCTCTCACGCCTTCTTTTTATCTTTCTCTCTTAAGGCCGAGGGTGGTGCCGGCGGCGAGTCACGAAACATCAACCCTTTCGCACGAAATGAGGGTCGATCGGCAAAAACTGAGGTAAAATTGCGATTTGACTTGTGCCGGAGCAACCCTTTCGCACAAAATGAGGGTCGATCGGCAAAAACTGAGGTAAAATTGCGATTTTACCTGTGCCGGAGCAACCCTTTCGCACGAAATGAGGGTCGATCGGCAAAAACTGAGGTAAAATTGCGATTTGACTTGCCCTGGGGCAACCCTTTCGCACGAAATGAGGGTCGATCGGCAAAAACTGAGGTAAAATTGCGATTTGACTTGCCCCGGAGCAACCCTTTCGCATGAAATGAGGGTCGATCGGCAAAAACTGAGGTAAAATTGCGATTTGACTTGCCCCGGAGCAACCCTTTCGCACGAAATGAAGGTCGATCGGCAAAAACTGACGTAAAATTGCGATTTTACTTGCCCCGGAGCAACCCTTTCGCACGAAATGAGGGTCGATCGGCAAAAATTGGGGTAAAATTGCGATTTGACTTGGCCCGGAGCAACCCTTTCGCACGAAATGAAGGTCGATCGGCAAAAACTGAGGTAAAATTGCGATTTGACTTGCCCCGGAGCAACCCTTTCGCACGAAATGAGGGTCGATCGGCAAAAACTGAGGTAAAATTGCGATTTTACCGGAGCAACCCTTTCGCACGAAATGAGGGTCGATCGGTAGAAACTGAGGTAAAATTGCGATTTTTCCTGTGCCGGAGCAACCCTTTCGTCTGTGTGTAAAAGCGTCTGTGTGTAAAAGCGTCTGTGTGTAAAAGCTTCTGTGTGTAAAAGCGTCTCTGTGTGTAAAAGTCTCTGCGTGTAAAAGCGTCTGTGTGTAAAAGCGTCTGTGTGTCAAAGCGTCTGTGTGTAAAAGCGTCTGTGTGTAAAAGTGTTTGTGTGTAAAAGTGTTTGTGTAAAAGCGTTTGTGTGTAAAAGCCTCTGTGTGTAAATGTGTTTGTGTGTAAAAAGCGTCTGCGTGTAAAAGCGCCTGTGTGTAAAAGTGTTTGTGTGTAACAGTGTTTCTGTGTAAAAGTGCCTGTGTGTAAAAGCGTCTATGTGTAAAAGCTTCTGTGTGTACAAGCGTTTGTGTGTAAAAGCAGCTCCTGTGTGTAAAAGGGTCTGTGTGTAAAAGTGTCTGTGTGTAAACGTGTCTGTGTGTAAAAGTGTCTGTGTAGAAGCGTCTGTGTGTAAAGCTTCTGTATGTAAAAGCTTCTGTATGTAAAAGCTTCTGTCTGTAAAAACTTTTGTGTGTAAAAGCTTCTGTGGGTAAAAGCTTTGTGTGTAAAAGCGTCTGTGTAAAAGCGTCTGTGTGTAAAAGTGTTTGCGATGCTATTGTCTTGCACTTCTCACTATTTTGTCTTGATACTCCTCTTCTCGACTGCCTATAACACAGCTTTCATATACCGTTTCTAAAATTGCATCTCCATACTAACAAGAGAAGACCCTGCTCCTCTACGCTCTCGGGCCATCCGTCGTCTAGTTTCAATATTTCCCCAACAGCAAAAGCTAATGGTGTCTTCAGCCCAGAATAGCTCCGGTGTGCACTGGTGCAGGCGCCGGGTCAGGTTCAACGAGGTTCCGGAGAAGGTTCCGGAGAAGGTTCCAGGAAGCCTTGGTGCAAAGCCAAGTCAGGCTCAACAGGGTTCCGGAGAAGGTTCCAGAAAAGGTTCCGGAGAAGGTGTGGGAGGCTTTGGTGCAGAGCCAGGTCAGGTTCAACAGGGTTCCGGAGAAGGTTCCGGAGAAGGTCTGGGTGCAGCGCCAGGTCAGGTTCAACAGGGTTCCGGCGAATGTTCTGGAGAGGGAAGCTTTGGTGCAGAGCCAGGTCAGGTTCAACAGGGTTCCGGAGAAGGTTCCACAAAAGGTTCCGGAGAAGGTCGGGGAGGGTTTGGTGGAGAGCCAGGTCAGGTTCAACAGGGATCCGGAGAAGGTTCCGGAGAAGGTGTGGGAGGCTTTGGTGCAGAGCCAGGTCAAGTTCAACAGGGTTCCGAAGAAGGTTCCGGAGAAGGTTCTGGGAGGCTTTGGTGCAGAGCCGTGTCAGGCTCAACAGGGTTCTGAAGAAGGTTCCGGAGAAGGTCTGGGAGGCTTTGGTGCAGAGCCAGGTCAGGTTCAACAGGGTTCCAGAGAAGGTTCCGGAGAAGGTCTGGTGCAGAGCCAGGTCAGGTTCAACAGGGTTCCGGCGAATGTTCTGGAGAGGGAAGCTTTGGTGCAAAGCCAAGTCAGGTTCAACAGGGTTTCGGAGAAGGTTCCGGAGAAGGTGTGGGAGGCTTTGGTGCAGAGCCAGGTCACGTTCAACAGGGTTCGGGAGAAGGTTCCGGAGAAGGTGTGGGAGGCTTGGGTGCAGAGTCAGGTTAGGTTCAACAGGGTTCCAGAGAAGGTTCCGGAGAAGGCCTGGGAGGCTTTGGTGCAGGGCCAGGTCAGGTTCCAACAGGTTCCAACAGGTTCCAACAGGTTCCAACAGGTTCAACAGGGTTTCCAGGGCTTGGCTTTGCAGCACGCTTCAGAAAGATTTGCAAAAATAAAACGTTGCGGCTGTTGGGGATACCACCGATTTTTTTTTTCATAAGCAGGGGGAGGTATGGACATCCACAAGTCCCTGCTATTTTGATTTGAAGAGAAGGGTGGGTGAACTGACCGCCTTTTGTTTTGCCCTGATTGTTTATGCACATTATATTCCAATAACAGTTCCTAAAAACATCTGGCAAAACTATAACGACCTCACTGCGAACTCACTGGAATGATGGTTCGTACTGTAGGGGGAACTATCTCCAAATGACCGTATTTCAGGTTAGTGAATACTTATAAGTTACCCAGAGTCATGCACAGCGTATATCATAGCTGCCACAGCTTGTTCCAATGGATGTTCACCTCGACCTGATGTTTTTTTTGGGTGATCGCTTGCCAATGACTTGGAGGCTATTCTAGTGATCTCACTCGATCTCCCGTTGAATTTTGGTAGGGAAATCATTTTATCGATATTTCATGATTCAGAATCATATGGGATGGATTTGGATCGATCTCACATCGATCGTCTAGAAATTTCATGGCTTTAAGCTGTAAGATGGGTTCTTCCAGAAATGGGATACACCATGATATACCCCAAAATAGCCATGAAAAAGAGAACGATGTTCCAAATTGAGGAGCTGGTAAGACGTGGGACCAACTTGGAGGCCCGCTGAAAAAGACCTTGGTCATCAAGCACTACAGGGGCAAAATCTATCAAACTATGGATTTGAACTTGCAAATCAATGGGGAGATTTGAAGATAATTCAGGTATCTTGCGGTTTGTGTAGATTAGTGTAGCTTCGTACAACAGCAGAGTGAAATTCGTTTCGTTTCGATTCGTTTGCGGTTCTGATCTGATCCGTGTCAGCAACGCGGTACGTGTTGGAACGAGCTCTTTTGACATTGAGAATGATTGGGAAGACACGCTCAAGGGGCACAGTATAAGATGTACAGTATAACGTGAACCTAGGATCAATAAAAAAAATCACCGCCTGTGTACCAATCGGAGGGGAATTGCCCATTTCAATCGTAGTTCATCGCTTCTTCGGGGGGTCACCTCCCTAATTCCTCAACAGAGTCATCCTTGATGCTGACCCATCCTGGTTTCCAGTAAGATCATTTTTTTCTATTGGATTCCTCATTTGTTTGATGTTCCCTGTGCAGTTTCTATGGTATACCCTCTGTTAAACGTTTACATAGCTATTGAACATGGCCATAGAAATAGTGGATTTTCCCATAAGAAATGGTGGATCTTTCCATGGTTATGTAAACGTTTACCAGAGGGTAGCACTCCATTTGTTGGGAACATTCCAATTTTTCCCATGATCGTGGCGTAGCGATGCCAATCTTTTGGTGCCCTGGCTCCACATGTCAATCCCATCCCCTCTTATTCCGTCCAATAAGAGAAGCCAAAATGAAGAGATCCACTACCAAACGAGGGTTGTTTGGGGAAGTATTTATTTGATGAAAAATCAATGCAATTATGTAATTGATAAATCAAGTAGATTCCCCACAATATTCCCATAGTCTATTTGAGATTGAAAAAGAAGGGATCTTATTGCCATCCCTCCAATTGACATGATGACCCTGCCATGAGTCGGAGGACAGTTCTTTCCTCTAAAATGTTAGTCATAAAGGATATTAATGTGTGTACAATATAATATACATATATATATATATATATGCACACAGACACGTTATATACTTATATGAACTTATATTTCTATTTATGCACGATATTTACATAGCCTATTCAGAACCCCATGATATCCCCATGATATCCTTAGGCGCGTGAGCCGCGCCGTGGCTTCCGAGCCTTACACCTTGCGAGTGCGCGGAAGGGTGAGACCTCCCACCGGCTTCCGACAGGGGGGATTTAACCATGAAGATGATGATATTTCATGGCGAAATCGTGGGAAACATAGACACATATATATATATATACACTTATTTATATATATATATATATGTAAATAGTTCAACATATGTGTATTATATATATATATATATATATAACCAATGATAATTTGGATGTGAGTGTGAAAATGGCGGATTGAAGCCCCAAATGGCCATTATGCGACCTCACTGTGGCTGACGTCACCATAGAGGATGGTGCCCCATTCCATCCCATGAATTTGCAACATCAAACCCATTTAAAAACAAATCCATCTACTCCAGGGTTAGATTTTTCATTTTCCTGGTAGAAAGATGGGTAAGCACCAGATTCTGCGGGAAAAGTTGGGAAAACACCAGTTTTTGGGAGTTCCATCTTGGATTTCAGCCGTAGGGAGGCCGGTGTTTGCAGACAGCTGTTTGGACCTCCTATAGCATTCGATAGGCATTGATTTTGACAACCTGGATGTACCATTGCATGTCTGAACATGGGGGATTCACCACCAATATATTTCCTATTCAGCCAGCTCTAGAAGTGGACAAAATCAATCGCCCAGTCCCAGCGGCTTCCTAGGCCCAAAAGATCCCAAAAGATTTGGGTAGAGATCTGAATGTTTCCAACAAAAACTCAAGGGTTCTCCCATTGTTTCAATTGATAGAACCCCACTCAAAGGGGAACTAGCTTGCCTCATGTCTGTCTCGAACTGAAGCACTTGTTGACTTTCGTGTACTATTCTGGTGGCTTGGATATTTGCATGCTTGGGATGATGGCAATGAGCATGTACAAGCACTTCTAGGGAAAATGAACGAATTCAATCGGGCATGGATAAACTTTAAGAACTAGACACCACAGATTCTGGTAAAGTTTGAGTTTCCAATCATATGTTGTGGTAAAGGCAATGATCAAAATCCAATCGAGGATGGTTGAAATCCCAGAGAGAGTCTAATTTTTCCACACGGCAAAAACAAGCTGGGAAACTCAATGAACATTATCCCAAAACTATGTTTTGGCAGTGCACGATTCATGTGTTTTTCTGCCACATTAGAATCATTAGAACCGTTCCTTTTCTTTGGAGGGCCGGAACCCGGCTGTTGAGCCATGCAATCTGCTCTGCACTTGGTCCAGCGCCGTCGGGGTCGACGCGTGTGGCGTGATGACGGTGCGAGCCGTGTGCCCAAAGTGGGTATATAGTTGGCACAAAAAAGATAGACACGTGTATACATACACACACACATATATACATATAATAAGAATGATAATAATAATAATGGTAATAATGATAATGATAATATGTATATGCAGGCATATATATATATAGACACACACATACATATATCATAGTCTTATACATATATATATACATATATATACATATATATATATATTTACATATATATACATATATATATATATATACATATATATATATATACATATATATATACATATATATATATATACATATATATATATACATATATACATATATATATATATACATATATATATA